>JAFFSR010000024.1:1255000-1694107 GCA_017163975.1 Anastatus disparis | reverse complement strand
CCAGGCGCAGCACGGTACTGACGTCGCCCACTCAATACGGATGACGTAAAACCTTTAGCATCAATATGGCGCGGGCCTAACCCGTAACATCTTTTCTAGAATCACTCGATGTCGCTAGGGTTGACCACCCGAAAACCGCTTCTCGGCTGCGGCATCTTTAACTAGGGCACCTCACAGGCGGGGATAGTGGCTCCACTGCGCCTGGAGCTCCCATGATGGGCGAACCGTCTTAAGCACAGTAAACGTTTATATTATGTCAAATTCAACCAAAACCAAAAACCAAAAAGAAGCGGCTAGAAATAGCCAAACCAACAGTGAAGGCCAGAGAAAGCAGGCTGATCCCCCACCGAAGTCAGGGGTTGAGATCGTCTGCTTAACAATTGAAGAGAGGTCTCAGAGGATGAATGAGATCTTTATGCTGATGAGGCAGGCCTGCAAGTCGATGCCCGGCATTTCTCTGGATGTCAAGAACAACCTTCCAGAGCTCATCGAACACGTAGATGCACTCAAGACGGAGTTTTCTTGCTTGCTTGAAGCAAGAACGGTCACCGAACAGATGGAAGTGACCGAAACGCCTCAAGCAAGCGCCGCAGCTAAGCGGCCCAGAGAAGAAGACTCGCTTGATTCAGGAAGCAATTCCGAACCGCGAGCTCTTTTAAGAAGGGTCGAGCTGAGGGAGACGAAGACGAGCTTTTCGAGACCGTCCAGAGTCGGAAGAATGTTAGAGCTGCAAAAAGCAAGAAAAGCAGCAGCTGAAACAACAAACACAGCAGCAGCAGCAACGAGCGCAACAACATCATCAGCGATCGCAGCAGCCTAACAACAAACCACCAGCGGCCAGAACACCGGCCAACGACACAGAGCAGTCTGCACAGCAGCTGCCAAAAAAGAAGAAAAAGAGGAGGAGAAAGACAAAGAAGAGGTCTACCGCCGTCCTCATCAAGCCAGGAGAAGGAAAGTCCTACAGTGACATCCTGCAGAACATCTGGCAGGATCTTATTAAGGAGAGCCCAACGAATAACATCAAAGGGATTAGAAAAACCAGGGCCGGTGATGTCCTGATTGAGTTGGGCTCATCTCAAGGACTGGAGACTTTCAGCGAATTCCTGAGAAAGACGGTTGGTGAAACAGGCAATGTCAAGGAGATGTGCCCCAAAGAAACGGTCGAGATCAGGGACATCGACTGTCTAGCTTCAGTAGAAGAAGTGAAGACTGCTGTGAAAGGTGTTTTTACTGAATTCCAACAGGAAGTAGGGGAGTTTAGTGTTTCGCTGACCAACCCTAACAGCAGAGAGCTCCGCTTGGCCATTGTAGAGATGGAACAAGACCAAGCGGCGTTCCTGCTCTCAAGAACCAGGATAAAGATCGGCTATACCAGCTGCCGTATCAGAAGTTGGCAAAGGGTTCAGCGCTGTTTTAGGTGCCTGAACTACGGTCACCAGGCGCGTGACTGCCGAGGACCTGACCGTAGCAAGATGTGCTACAAGTGTGGAAAAGAGGGCCACAAGGGATCGGCCTGCAAGGCTGCTGATGCTCAGTGCATACTATGTACCGAGCGGGAAGTAGACCCTGCGGAACAAAAACACATCCCTGGATCAGGTCAGTGCAGAGTCTTCCGCGAGACACTGAACCGATTTAAACAAAAACGTTAATGATGGGCCGCGTAACGGTCCTCCAAGCCAACTTACACAGAAGTGACCTAGCCAACAGCCTTTTGACCCAAATCAAATTCGAAACAAAGGCTGATGTGCTCTTGATAAGCGAGCAGTACACAAACTGGACCGTTAAGACCTGGTTTAGAGACAAGCTTGGCACTGCTGCGATTTACGTAGACCCAAAGACCATCAGAGAAGACGCAAATGGAGCTGAAGAAGGCTTCGTATGGGTTAAAAGCAGAAACGTTACATACGTGAGCTGTTATTTTACACCAAACTCAACAGCAGACACGTTTAGGCGCCGTCTGGATCTGCTGGAAGACTCTGTCCGAAGAATGGAAGGTGACGTCGTCGTCGCAGGAGACTTTAACGCGAAAGCGTTAGAGTGGGGAATGCCACTGCAGGACAGCAGAGGAGGATACATCATGGAGATGGCAGACAGACTCGGCCTAACAGTGCTAAACACCGGAAGCACTCCAACATTCAGACGAGGAGCTAGCGGTACGATTCCTGACGTATCCTTCGCATCAGAAAATCTTTCACGTAAAGTGTCAGATTGGAAGGTGCTGGAGACATACAATGGAAGTGACCACCAGTACATCACATTTCAAATCCATGATGGATTCCAATCATCGAGGCGAAATGTCGCTAGACCAGTCAGATGGAACGTTGCCAAGCTGGACTCTGAGAAACTTGTCCAAGTACTGCAGCAAGGATCAGACTATCTACCGGACGCGACAACTGCCACCGGAAACGCCGACGCTGCAGAGGTTCTCGTAAAAGAGACGATGAGTCTCATTCACAGAGCCTGTGATGCATCTATGCCGCACAAGGGATCGCGACATCATAAGCGTCCAGCGTATTGGTGGAATGACGAAATCGCTAGAACGAGGTCAGAAGCTCTTAGTCTCAGAAGATCATCACAGAGAGCAAGAAAGAAGATCTCACCAGCAGCAGATCTTTTGTCTGCGCAATACAGAGACGTGCATAAAAAGCTTCGTAAGAAGATCAATCGAAGCAAAGCACAATGCTGGAAAGACCTGAGCGAAGACGTCAACAGAGAGGTGTGGGGCTTGGCCTACAAGATCGTGACCAAGAAGCTTAACGCCGCCCCCACGTTGCCATTCGAAGAAGAGACCATGGCGAACATCGTAAACCACTTGTTCCCTACGCATCCACCACTCGAAGAACAGGAGAATACAGGAGAACCAGAAGAGATCCCGCTCTTTACAAGCGGAGAGCTACAGATAGCTGCAAGAATGATGAAGAACAATAAGGCACCTGGGCCTGACGGAATACCATCCGAGGTCCTTAAATGCATAGCGGTGAAAGCGCCATCTCTCTTGTTGAACATGTACAACGCGTGCCTCCAGACGGGTGTGTTTAGCACTCCCTGGAAGATTGCGCGTCTTGTGCTGATCAACAAAGGAAAGGGAGGTGATCCCCGGCATCCATCGTCCCACAGGCCACTCTGCTTGTTGGACGAAGCAGGGAAGCTATACGAGAGGCTGCTTAAACCGCGATTACAAGGAGCTGTACAGGCGGCTGGCGATCTCGCTGACAACCAGTACGGCTTCAGGAAAAAGCGGTCTACCGTAAATGCAGTAGAAGAAGTAGTAAAGGTAGCAAAAGAAGGATGGACTGGGAACCATCATTCCCGTCTTATTGCGTTTCTAGTCATGCTGGATACGAAAAACGCTTTCAACTCAGCAAAATGGCCTGACCTCCTTGCTGCGTTGAAAGAGTTTAATGTACCAGAATACCTTATGCGAGTGATACGAGACTATCTGAGAAACCGTATCCTCCGCTATGAAACAGAAGAAGGCTGGCGTGAAAAAGACCTTAGTGCAGGCGTGGCACAGGGCTCGATCTTCGGCCCAGACTTCTGGAACATCCTGTTCGATGCATTACTCAGACTTGCAATGCCGGATGGGGTGAAAATGTTTGCGTACGCTGATGATGTCGCTTTAGTCATCTCCGCGAAAAACGAAAACATTGCCCAGCACATACTAAACACGGCGATGAGAAGAATTTCCGAGTGGATGGTGAAGCATGGTCTCGAAATAGCGATGGCCAAAACAGAAATCGTGCCCTTAACTTGGAAACACATCAACATCGAGTTTCCCATGACAGTAGGCACAAACGTGGTGCAGACAAGAAGTGAGGTGACGTATCTCGGCATAAAGCTAGATACAAAACTAACTTTTTTGACGCACCTAAAACACGTCGCTAATAAAGCGATAAAGAAAACGTTGCAGTTAAGTCGTCTTATGGCCAATACCAGCGGCCCGAAATCAAGCAAACGACGACTTTTAATGACAGTCACGACGTCCATCTTATTGTACGGCTCTGAAATATGGGCTAACCAAATGAGAAAAGAGACGCACCGAAGCGTACTATCTTCTGTTCAAAGGAGAGGGGCTCTTAGAGTCACCAGCGCCTATCGCACTGTCTCGGGACCCGCGGTGCTAGTCATCGCAGGAATCATCCCGATCGAATTACAGGCGATGGAACGCAAGCGAACCTACGAACGGAAGAAAACAGAAGATGGAACTGCAATCGTTCAGAAAGAAGAAAGACAGGTGACCATGGAAACCTGGCAAAAAACATGGAATCAGATGGTGAAAGGCCGATGGACACACGTGCTCATTAGGGAGCTGGCTCCATGGGTCGATAGAAGATACGGGGAGGTCAACTATTACCTCACCCAGTTCCTTAGTAACCACGGGTATTTCTGCGCTTATCTCAGTAAAATGGGAAAGACCCAGAGCCCGGGCTGCATCTTCTGTTTCGCGGATCGCGACAATGCGTATCATACGTTTTTCGTCTGCCATCAGTGGAACGAAGAAAGACGCCAGGTTGAGAGGATATTCGAAGCGTTAACGCCAGATAACATTATCAGTGAAATGTTGTCGGCCAAAGAAAAGTGGGACGCTATGGCACTATTTGTCGAAAGCGTCCTAAGAAAGAAGAAACCGTTCTTAGATAGGGCAATCGAACTAAGTGCGAATGAGGAGCGGGGAGTCAGGCTTATACCTCACCATAACCTAGAGGCAGTAGCCGGTCCCATAGATTCGGGTGCGGAGGGTGACGACGAGGACTCGTCTTAAGGACGAGAACGAATCGTGCACCCAGGAAATGTTTGAGATAGCAGCAAAAGCTCCAGCTTTAGCTGTGGTATGAATGAGTGTCGTTGTAAATAAGCGCGAGATTGAATGTTAGTATGAGTCAGACGCGGTAGAGAGGATAGCCCCACAAGAGGCATAAGATCCATCTTAGAACAGGAGAATCAAGACTGAAGAGAAAATTATGGACTGATTTTGCTCCTTTACAGAGCCAGTCCATACCATACCATATATATGCGATCGATTTATGCTCCCCTTTACAGAGCCGATCGCCAGGCAGAAGATAGCCTTTTGAATCATGTTGCTTATTAGGCATAGATCTATATTATTGGAAATCTGTATATTTACAGAAGAAGTCAGAAGGAAAAGGTCCAAAAGACTTAGAACGCGGTGCCACCCTGAAGTAATGTGATAAACAGTTTCCGGGGTGGAACAAACGCCGTGAGTGATGATTGGAGAATCTCTTGCACGTCCAGTGACTGCATTTTTTTGCTATCATTAGACAGGCATGAGGATCGCGTAATTTTAGAGGTTTGCTAGTTTATCTAGAACCCCTCTCAACCGTCTGTACTCTGTTCCCGGATATATCCGAGCCCAGCGAACTGACGGCGGTCTGACAGCAGATTTTATTCGTTCAACCAATGGAAAAAAAAAAAAAAAAAAAAAAAAAAAAAAAATTATTATTATTATTATTATTATTATTATTATTATTATTATTATTATTATTATTATTGCTGTTATTATAATAGTATTGTTAATATATTTATTCTTTTATTTATTTTATTAACATTATCTTTATTATTGTTTTATTATTATTATTTTTAAAATATTTTTTATTTTAATCTAAAGTAATTTGGAGGGAAGAAAACAGAACTGACAGCGTATCGAATTTGAATTCAACGTCTCTGCAAATATGCCCAGAGAATTAGACCCGTTCGACGGGCACAAGAATTGCGTTGGTTCCATACAATGTCTGAGGATCTTACATCAGCATTGTATACAGATTCGACCAGCGATTCAACCGATCTACTAGATCGGGTACACGATAGTTTCAATGGGCCTTCGGAAGAATAAAAAATTTGAAAACATTGTCTCATTCGTAAAGTTCGATATATAATGAAAAAAATACCAATAATAATAATGATGTTTTTTTAATGTTAAAGTATAATAATGATAATAATAATTTTGTTAAATAAAAAATTTTTTAATCAAAATTTTAAATAAATAAAGAAAATATTTTAAAACAATTTTCGAATTATTTATATAATATCATCCTAAATTTTTCATAGCATCATCATCATCCTTCGTAGAAGGATCAAGCGCACTGGAAAACTTTTCCACGCATCTACCTGCTACCCCTCCTCCTACTGATGCTGCTGCTTTTGCTGGTGGTGTTGAAAGCGAAGAAGAAGAAGAAGAAGAAGAAGAAGAAGAAGAGTGGGGAGACGAAAATGCATCGGAGGGAGAGATCGAGCCCGAGTCTATTTCCAATAGTTACGACAGTCATGAACGTAGTGACGACACTGAGAGGGATTTTCATACCTACCCAAGCGGGAATTTAGACAGGTATGAGAATGCGAGTGAGAGAGAATCGAGTGTGAGTGAGGCTGGTAATATTCAAATAGGTCTCGGTAGAGGCGCTAGTGCGGGAGAATTTTCGATAAGACCACCAGGCGTAAGATTTCGTATTAATCAAAGAGGTAATCATTATATCAGAAAATTCCAATTAAATGTAACAAGATTAATTCTTAGCATGCAACCCCTTGCGGAAATTTTTAATCCAATTGTATGGTTAGAATTGATTATGCGGGATATACATGCATATTTAATATCATTAGGGAAAGAAAATGACTTAATAGGAATCAGTGTAAAAAGTATTCGCTTTAGCCATGGTCCGGCCGGAATGTCGCTAAGACCGATTATTGATTTTAATTACGACGATTTATGGGAACTTATATGTAATTTAACTCAGAGCAACGAAAATTTTGAGATAGACAAAAGTTTTGTTATAGAGGCAACGTATGTTAATTTACCACGAGGTACCGGTCAAAAGAATAAATTAAATATAAACATACTGCATAAAAAGTCAATAGTTTTTATAAAAAATAAAGACAATTTGTGTTTGCCGCGAGCATTAGTAGTTGGAGAGATGTATATAAATTATAAAAATAACGATTCTAACGATATGAAAAAGCAGTGGTCGTTCATTCGCGATGGCCGCAGAACTTTGCAAAAAGAGTACGCTTTGCAGTTGATAAAAAATGCAGAATTGAATATTCCGACGGAAGGGTGGGGGTTTCGTGAAATAGATAAATTTCTGAAATACTATAGTAGACTTGGCATTGCTATACAAGTATATGATAAGAGTAATTTCGGAAGTGGGGAACCACCATTCTTTAACGGTCGCGCATCAATTGTCCAATCCAAAAATAATGTGAATTTACAAGGTGTCATAAATTTATATTATGATTCTGATGAACGTCATTATCATACTATTTTAAATATAACCGGAGCAGCGGGTAAAAGATATTTCTGTAAATATTGTAATAAATGTTACAGATATATTGACCAACATAGGTGTTCAAATACATGCCCAAACTGTTTTCTATCCCCATCATGTGAAAAAGAAAATGGTATTATCTTGAAATGTAATGAATGCAATAGAACTTTTTTCAATAACGCTTGCTACAAAAATCACCAAACAAATGGAAACTATAAGGTGAAAAATAAAAAAATTTGCGAACTTATTAAAATTTGCCAAGTTTGTAATAAAGTTATTCATGTTCATAGGGGCAAGCACGAATGTGGGGTTAATTGGTGTAAGCTTTGTCGCGGAAAACATTCTGTTAAAGAGTTATGTTATATGCGCCCTCTAGCCGCGAATGACGATGCAGACAATGTTTAAAAAAATACAAAGAAAACTCTGTTTGTATTTTACGATTTAGAAACACAACAAGATAGAGAGTACAGAAGTCACACCAGCACCCGATTGCACGTTCCCAACCTCTGCGTTGTACAGCAAACATGTGATGATTGTTTGCAGAATGATGATTATTCTCAAAGATGCGATACTCGTGGTATTCGCGAGCATGTTTTTCAAACAAACCCAATTAAGCAATTTTTAGATATGTATATACGCGATAGAACAGATTTTAAGCAAATTATATGCATTGCACACAATGCTGGTGGTTTTGACGCACAATTTATGCTGAAAGAGTTAGTAGAAAAATATAGTCAAACATCACCCCAGGTGATTCTTAACGGACAAAATATAATTTTGCTACAATGCAGAAGAACAAAATTCATCGATAGTTTAAATTATTTCCATATGAAATTAAGCGCATTATCGGAAACATTCGGCTTACCGGCTAGCGCGAAAAAGGGCTACTTTCCTCATCTGTTTAATAAAGTTGAGAACGAAAATTACGTAGGTCCATTGCCCAATACGCATTTTTACGCGCCTGATTCCATATCGTGCACGGGAAGAGATACCTTTTTTACGTGGTACGATTCCGAAACATTGAGCGGACGCGTATTCAATTTTAAAAATAAAATCGTAGAATATTGTCGTATGGATGTTGAAATTTTAAGACGCGCATGTTTGGCCTTTAGAAAAATTTTCTTAGACGTAGGACAAATCTGTCCGTTTACATCTGCAACTACTATCGCAAGTGCGTGTCCTCTCGTTTATAGAAAAAATTTCTTATTACCTAAGAGTATTGGAATTATACCTTCTGCAGGCTATCGACGCTGTGATAAACATTCTCAGAAATCAATTGAATGGTTATTAGCATGTGAACGAGAAATCGGTCGTGAAATTATTCATGCTGGTAGGGCGAGAGAATTCAGGTTACCTGAAGGTTTTCTCGTAGATGGATTTTTGCCAACTTCATCGGCAAATCAGAATGAAAAGGGTATAGTTTTTGAATACGAAGGTTGTTACACTCACGGTTGTCCCAAATGCTTTGATAAAAATCGAGATACACCCATCGCTTTTGGACGTACGTTTAATGAAGTTTATGAAAATACATGGATAAAAATAAATAAAATTCGAAAATGCGGATATGAGGTTCGCTGCATATGGGAATGCGAATTCGATAAAATTAAACTTGAGAATCCGGAAATAGCTGAATACGCGCGCAATCACCCTTTAATGAGTAATATTACTTTAAATCCTCGAGAAGCGTTTTTTGGCGGAAGAACTGAAAATATAATTCCATATTATAAAATTAAGGAAGGTAAAAAAATTAAATACACAGATATATGCTCCTTGTATCCTTACGTTTGCAAACGTGGACGATATCCCGTTGGACATCCAAAAATTTACATTGGAAATGAGTGTCGTGAACTAACTGGAGAAAATAATAATGATTTGCAACGCGTTGAGGGACTGGTCAAGTGTAAAGTCTTACCACCGCGAAACCTGTACTTACCTTTGTTACCCGTTAAAATGCACGGTCGTTTGTTATTTGCTCTTTGTCGATCTTGTTTCGAAGAAATGCGAGGAAGCGACTGTAATCACGAAAATGCTGGTGAACGAGAATTTACGGGTACTTGGGTAGCCGACGAATTACGTAAAGCTGTCGAACTTGGCTACCGTATAACGAAAATATACGTTATATGGAAATACGAAATGACACGCTTTAACGGTATTAACGGGGGTCTTTTTGCTGGATACGTAAATACGTTTTTGAAAATAAAACAAGAAGCAAGCGGATGGCCCGCCTGGTGTGTAAATGACGACGATGAGAAATTGCGGTACTTGGATGAGTATGAAAAAAACGAAGGTATTCGATTAGGTCGCGAGAAAATAGAAAAAAATGCTGGTCTAAGAGCTGTAGCAAAACTTTGTTTAAATTCTTTTTGGGGAAAGTTTGGACAACGCAGCAACTTAAAACAAACGGAAATCGTGAAATCGCGCGAAAATCTCTTGCGATTATTAATCTCTCCTGACAAAGAAGTTCTAAGTATTTTACCTGTAAACGACGATATTTTATACGTTCATTGGCAGCTTAGAGAAGAAGCCGTTGAAGCATCATCCAATACAAATGTGGTAATAGCAGCATTCACAACTGCGCAAGCCAGGCTAGAATTGTACAAACACATGGAAAAGCTTGATAGACGTACTCTGTACTGTGATACCGATTCGTGTATTTTTGTAAAAAAGGACGATTCAGATGAATACGAGCCAGCCTTGAGAAACTTATTGGGTGATATGACGGATGAATTAAGATCTTACGGTCCTGGTACTTACATAGATACCATGATGTCTGCAGCACCAAAGTTTTACGCTTATCGTGCTGTGACACCGTCAGGAAATACTTATGAATGTTGCAAGGTTAGGGGAATAACTCTAAATTTCAAAAATTCATTAAAAATAAATTTTGATAGTATTAAAACGCTCATAGACGAGGTATTTGCGAGAAAGCTTAGAGAAGAGAATGAGAAAGAGACGAATGAAAACGAAATACGATTGAATTTTAAATCTATACGACGCACACCTTATCACGAGGTCATAACAAGAGAAAAATTCAAAACCTGTAGCGTTGTTTTGAAAAAAAGACGATATGTTTCCTTATCGCTTTCTCTTCCTTTTGGTTACAAGAGTGAATGAACAAAATATGAATGATAAAAAATAATAAAAAAATTCCATGAAATCTATTTTATTTTAGAAAACAATTATCAATAATTCATAAACGCTAACAATACGCTAACACCCCGCGCGGTGATAAGCTTATACTTTTCTTATTTAGCTAATTAACGCGGAAAATAAGCTTATCCCCGCACACGTGTTGAATAAGCTAATAAAAAACACGCGTGCCCGCGCCGCCGCCGCCGCCCTCCCTACATCACAACTACTTAACTTGAAAAAAAATAAAATAAAGAGGGTTTCAACATAAAAGTATAAAACTTATGCCTCCTGTATTCAGTATTCGAAATGGATACACGATGGAAACATCCCTTTACGTGTATAATTTCGGGGCCTACTATGTGTGGGAAAACTGTTTTTGTAAAGCGATTTCTCTGTAATTTGTCACAAGTGTGCGATGTGAATTTTGATCGTATTCTCTTTTATTACGCCGAGTGGCAAGAAGCATACCGTAGCGAGTTTAAAGTAGGTGGTAATCAACGCATCGAATTTCGAGAAGGCTTACCGCAAGCTACAGACTATTCCAATGACAATGATATGAGAAAATTACTCGTACTCGACGATCTGATGCGCGAATCATCGAATAATACAGTACTTGATTTATTCACAAAAGGTTGTCATCATAAAAATATCAGTGTACTTTTCATCACGCAAAATATTTTTCATAGGGGGCCAAATCAGCGCGATTTATCGTTGAATTCAAATTATATTGTGTTGTTAAAAAATCCGAGAGATCGCGCGCAAATAAAATTTCTCGCTCGACGAGTTTACCCTGAGGATCCAAAGTTCTTGCAAGAAGCCTACATCGATGCCTGTAATAGGCCATTTAGCTATCTTTTATTGGATTTGAAACAAGATACTCCAGATGAGTTTCGCTTTCGCACCGACATATTTCCCGATGACAAGTTGCACTATGCTTACGTGCCTAAATTTTCATCGAGATTCAGGTGAGCATGAAGAAATAAAAAGAAAGAAGCATCCGTAGCGGAGAAGCAGTCTTCAAATAGCGATGGCTGAGACAACATCAATGGCCCCATCTGAAACAAAAAGAAAACCAGGAGGAGGAGGAAAGAGAAAAAGTTCCATCAAGTCTAGCACCTGCTGTACGCCTGGGAAATTATATTCAAAAAAGCACGTTGCACTTTTAAATGCTCTGAGCCATGCTGATAGTCAACAGCGCTCAGCTTTGATTCGTACAGCCGATAAAAATCTCATAAAGTGTATTTGCGAGTGTGCACTCAATGTATTGCAAGGTGTTGTAAAATTAAAAACTCATGAACAAAACCGTTTAAAAAAACACAAAACTATATTAAGAAAATTAGTAAAAAGTGGAAGAAAAACAGCTGGTGGTGCTGGTGCTTGGAAAGCTAAAAAACGTACTATAATTCAGAGTGGTGGTTCTTTTTTACCACTTCTATTGGCTCCACTGATAAGTACAATTTTTTCCAAATTTTTAGGAAACAAAAATTAATTTTCTTTCAAGGCAAAACAAAAAATTATGGAACGCGCTCGAAAAATGGTCATTGTCCCCGAAAAAACTCTGGAACAAATACAAGGTTTTTCGCAGCAGCAGCAGCAGGGAGGAGCTGTGCCTATAATTAATTCTTCGACAAATAGCACAACTGAAAATATTGAAAAAACTATACAGACACCTGATGATAATTTAACACGGCTTGATTCGGAAATGTATAAAATTATTAATTCTAAAAGTTTTAGCAGTGAGCGAGAAAAGTGTAAAAATTATTTGCAAGTTTTGAGGCGTTATTTATTTTTCAAAGATAACGAACGTATGGATGATGGTGAAATTGGTCGAGATATTGACGAAATCGAAGCTACACTGACACCTCTAACAGAAGAAAAAATACTCGATAACGTGCCTAAAATTTATGCTAGAAAAGCACGACTTTTACTAAAACATTGGCGAACTTTTGAGCCAGATCGATTAAAATGGGATAGTACTGGAAGCGTTATCGTAGATGGAAAACTTATACCACGGTCTAACATAGCAGAATTGCTTAACGATGTGTTGCAAAAGAAAAAGATCGAGGATGATGACGAAGCGCCTATTGGTAGATTTGAATTTGCAAAGTTTATCGGGAGTTCAGAAACGCCTAACGATCTGATCGGAAACACGGAAATTCTAAAAACTGCTAATAGGCTAACGTCTCCTTTAAATACTGCTAAACGAAAAATGTTATCACCAGTATTTACTCCACCCGTAACGAGACATGCTGCTAAGAAAAAGTGGCTCAAAGCGAACCTATGAAGAGAATGTCTTTGGAAAATCAGTATTACGACCCTTCGCACGAAGCAGGTTATGCAGGAGCGCGAAATTTAATACGTGTAAATATAAAGGGTGAATTATTGAAAAACAGAGAAAAAGAACAAAAACGAATACACGACTGGTTGAATAATCAAGATGCTTATACTCTTCACCGTCCTGTAAGAAAAAAATTTCCTAGATTACACTATAACGTAACTAACGTGGATGACGTTTGGGAAGCAGATTTGTGTCAGCTAACAAGTCTTAAAAAAGAAAATGACGGTTATTCGTATTTACTAGTAGTCATTGACGTGCTCAGTAAGTATGCATGGGTAGAACCACTGAGGGATAAAACAGCGCATACTGTATCAGCTGCATTAGAGAAGATTCTTAAGCGAGCCAATGGTCGTACACCTGTTTACTTACAAACTGACAAAGGTAAAGAATTTGTTGGTGCAGGTTTGCAAAATACTCTTAAAAAATATGACATACAGTTTAGAGCGGCAAGAAATCCGGACATTAAGGCGGCAGTGGTAGAACGTCTTAATCGAACTCTCAAAGAACGTGTTTGGAGATATTTCACACATCGCAATACACATAGGTACATCGATGTAATACAAAAGATAGTTTATGCATACAACAATACAGTACATTCAGGTATAAAGATGAAACCTTCAGAGGTTAATTTATATAACGCAGCTGAGGCACGAGCGAATTTACAGAGACGCGCTCTTCAGCAAAGAAAAAATCAAAGGCAAATAAAAGATCGTAAATACGAGGTTGGTGACTACGTGAGGATCAGTCGCTCAAAGGGAACCTTTGCGAAAGGATTCGAGAAAAATTATAGCGAGGAAGTATTTAAAGTTAAACGCTTTTCTATCAGGCAAAATCTTTATACCTATGAGTTACAAGATTTACAAGGAGAGGACATTGACGGTTTCTTTTATACAGAAGAATTGGCTCCTGTAGGATCACAACGACTACTGGAAGATCAAAATTTTAAAATTGAACGAGTTCTTCGGACCAAAGGAAGCGGAAATAAAAAACAGCTATTTGTAAAGTGGAAAGGATATCCGGATAAATTTAATTCTTGGATAAAAGCATCAGACGTTGAAAGAATTTAAAAAATAATGGATAATCTAGATGATTTTTATTTAGTACTACCGAGTAACAGTAGTATGCGCTATTTTCCCGACAATACGACTACTTGTTTTACCACTTATTTATGTCGTGAAATTAGATTAATCGATAACTGGCAGATCGATATAGCCGAAATACACATACCCTGTACTATTATGCATATTCAAGAACCTCAAGCTTATTATACTTTCAAATTAGGAAGTGCTAAGCCCAAAGTTTCGAAAAATAATGGGTTTTGTAATTTCCCTCATGGCGTATACAGTAGCATTGAGCAACTTGCGGAAGAAATAAATAAAGTACACGAGGCGCGTGAACATCAGAAGCTTGAACCGACTGAATTTCAGAAAGGTTATTATACCTTAAAAAGGATTTGCATTTGCGAAGAGCCGCACTACACGACTTTCAACGAAAAAATTCGTCGTATTTTATGTTTTGAAGATATTGTCCACAGAGAAACAGGAACTTTTGTCACTTCCAACTCAGGAACAAGTATAAATGTGAGCAATAGACCAGCTAGTTTAGCACGGGCCATACCCGATCAGCTCTATGTTTACACAGACATATGCGAACCTTATGCAGTTGGTGATACGGAAACGGCACTTTTACACATTGTAGCCCTGGTAAATTCAAAGTACAAATTCGGATCAACCGTTGTCAAACAGTTTGCACCGATTCAATACATACCTCTACTACATCATACCTTTCGAAATATTGTTATCGATATAAGAGATCAGCATGGGCGTAAAATACCATTTGAGTATGGAACGCTGACGGTTATGCTTCATTTCAAGCGTAGTCGTTGAATACGTAGCGATATGAGTTATTATATTCATTACTACGACGAGCAGGCTGGTGGTGGTGGAAGCGGCATTAAAAACGTTTACTCTGGTTCAACGTTTCAAAGAGGCTCTGGAATTGGTAGCTTTCTCGGAGGATTATTTAGAAAAATTGTGCCATATCTCACCAGTGGGGCCAAGGCAGTAGGCAAAGAAGCCGTCCGAACAGGCTTAAACGTGCTAGACGACGTGACGAATAAGAGAGCAAATTTTAAAGAATCTCTCAACACGCGTGCTCGAGAGTCGGGTCGAAATTTAAAAAGAAAAGCAGCTAATAAAATTTCTGATTTTATGAAAGGTAGTGGATATAAAGCTGTTACTGCTAAGCACAAACGACAGTCAATGCGAGCTCGAGTTCCCGCATACAACGCATCGAGCAAGAAAAGAAAGACAAAGAGAAAGACAAATAAGCGCGGTATAGGCAAGAAAAAGAAAACATCAAGACGAAAAAAGAAGAAAGTATTGAGAAGTGTATCTGACATTTTTGGACCTAAATAAATCATTAAAAAAAAATGGCTTTTCTACACGCGTGCAGTGGTGAAGGTACGAAGAGCGAACTAGATATTTTTACTCTTCCCCCGACGCAAACTTCAATTGAAAGCAGTTCTTTTCTCTACTACAAACCTGTATCATCTCTCAGCAATGAAAGCGATTCACCTTTAGAATTTTTGGTTCCTGGTTCGACCGAGCATTACATCGATCTAGCGCATACAATGTTGCAAGTAAGCGTGGAAATTACACCCGTGGGAACCGACGCCGAGAATGCAAAAGTTGCTCCTATTGACAATTTTTTACATTCGTTGTTCGAGCAAACGGACATCTTTTTCAATTCAAAGCTAGTTTCACCCCCAAACAACGCCTATCCTTACAGAGCTTACATAGAAACGCTCTTAAATTACGCTTCTCCTGCCTTAACATCACACCTCACCTCCGCACTTTGGTATGCGGACACAGCAGGATGTATGGATGCATCACCAGCAATTGCTACCGGAACAGTTGGGGCCAATGTCGGTTCTCGGAATCGTCAATACTTTACAGCTGGCGGTAAAGTTGTCGATATGATTGGCCACCTCCATTGCGATGTATTTAATCAAGGTAAATTTTTGGTAAACGGTGTTGAGATGCGAGTGAGACTAGTTCGTAGCAAGGACGCGTTTTGTTTGATGGATTTCACCGATGACGGAAAATTTTCAGTGCGCATCAGAGAAGCGACGCTAATCGTCCGTCGAGCTAAAATAAGTCCAGCCATACTATTGGCTCATGCTAATGCTTTGAACAAAACTACTGCAAATTACCCAATAACAAGAGTGGAAGTGAAATCATTCACTTTACATAGCGGAATTTTAGGAGATACTCTTGATAATGTTATATTAGGCCAGTTGCCAAAAAGGATCATCATAGGTTTTGTGAGTAACCGAGCCTTCAACGGCAATCGTCAATTGAATCCTTTCAACTTTCAACATTATTCTATCAATTTTCTCTCTCTTTACGTCGATGGAGTACAAATACCAAGCAAACCCCTACAGCCAAAATACACAGGAAATAATAAACTCTATGTAGACGCTTATCACACGCTATTCTCCGGTACTGGTATACATTTTCTCAACGAGGGTATCGATGTTAGCCAAACCTCTTATCCAGAAGGTTACTGTCTCTTTGCATTCGACTTGACGCCTGATTTGTCGGCTCATTTTTCATCACATTGGAATCTCGTGCGCTCGGGTGCTCTGCGCATTGAAGTTCGCTTTGAGCAGGCTCTTAGGGAAACAATAAATTGCATTGTTTACGCCGAATTCGATAACGTGCTAGAAATCGATTCAAACAGACAAATTATTACGGATTTTAATGCCTAAGGTGGAAGGGGTGGAGAAAATAATGGAAGAA
Source organism: Anastatus disparis (assembly GCA_017163975.1). Lineage (NCBI taxonomy): Eukaryota > Metazoa > Arthropoda > Insecta > Hymenoptera > Eupelmidae > Anastatus > Anastatus disparis. The sequence goes on along the minus strand of JAFFSR010000024.1, from coordinate 1,677,554 downwards.
ACATTATAAGACCATTCGTTTCATTTCTCATTGCTCTAGTTGCTTCTTACACTCAGTCGTAGTAGTACACACGAGCTCGCGTTTTCACCACGATGGATTACGTAATAGATATTCAAGGCTTAACAGATAAAGATAATAAATTTTTACCCAAAGAAGTGGCAGTAGTTTCTCTGCAAGAACAAGTAATCGGTCATTGGATAATAGCACCACCCTACGAATTTGATAATTTACCAGAAGATATAAAAACTAGTAACGATTACGTGTCGTCACGTCTACACGGTTTACAGTGGTTCGATGGTGACGTTATTCTACGCAAATTACGGTATCATTTTTACAACATAGCGAGAAATGCTGTAAGAATTTACGTCGGAGGTGCTGAAAAGGCTAGATACATAGAATCTATTATGGCACGTAACGTTATAAATATAGAGGATTACACCACCACAGGCTTTACCGACTTACAAAGACAGTTTCCTTCCCAGAAAATATGCTGTTTTCACGCTTGCCGAGAGAACCTCTATAAAAAGGAGTACTGTGCCATGCAGAGATCACATCTGTTGAGAGAGTGGCTTTATTCACTACTCCTTCAAAAATCTCAACAAAATCTGCCTAAAAGAAGTTGTGAACTATTCTATGACTCTCTTCAAAAACTTGCTTACAAGAAAAATAGCATCGTAAGATTTGGATCAAGTGTGACTTTTACGGGAATCGACGAAGTAGACGATGACGACGACGATAAAACCATAGAATACACGAGTGATGATGATCAGAATTGTAGTTTAACACAGGAAAATAATACAAATGAACACCAGTCAGATAATGAGGGCCCTGGAAGGGCTGAAAGCCAAAACAATTGGCGTATACGCAGCAGATCGAATTCCGAATGTAATGATAACACCAGTCGCTGTTGTGTGTAATACCGATGATCATACCAAACCTGGTACGCATTGGGTGGCCATGTATATCGATAAAAATGGATACGGAACGTATTTCGATAGTTACGGTTTCCCACCAGTCTCAAAATACCATCTTGAAAGACTCAGAAGAAACTGTAAAGTTTTTCGATGGAGCACCAAGAAACTGCAAAGCATCGATTCGACGTGTTGCGGCCAGTATACTATTATGTTTCTATATTATATGTGTAGCGGTGCTAGTTTACGCGCGTTTTGTAGCTTCTTTTCAAATAACACGAAAAAAAATGATAAAATAGCTGAAAATTTTTATAAAAGAATTTTAAATAAAATTAAACGCAAAAGATGTAAGCGGGCGAGTACATTCGCCGGAGAACGTTCTCGAGGTTCAGGCCTTTATAATCAAACATGTACTTCTAGGTTATGATATTAAGATAAACATAATAATATTCATAATTTTACTTCAAAATATTGTAATCAAACGTGTGTTATATATTCAACTGTAATCAATGTCAATTTTGAAATTTATATGTGAATAAATCTTCTTTTGTGTGCATAAAAATTAATTTGTAATTATTTACTTAACTTTACTCCACCCTCCCATCCTACCTATAATAGTTTTTTTGTACGTAGTAAGTTCTTATATATATATATATATATTTGTATTGTACACCTGGTCTACAGACCAGGTGTTATTATTCTATTATAAAATTTATCCACCCCTAATAATATTTCTTTTTATTTAATTTGTATATATATATTTTGTATTGCACACCTAATATACAGACCAGATGTTACTACCCTATTATAAAAGTATTTACCGCCCTCTACATTCTGATTTGTCATATGCGCAGTAAAGTAAAATGTTCTTTTTAAATTTCAGTACAAAATCAACTTCGGATAGAGCAACACATAAAAATGGCTCCTTGTGAATTACGCGATCCGGTAAAACCGGAATTGCCAAACCTTTTAGTATCTACTACCTATGCGCTCAATAAGTCGAACTCAAAGAGAATTTGTATCGGTCTTGAATATAGCAGCGGATACTATCACGAAGTTATTAAACTACCCACGCAGCATGAAAGATTGCTGCAAGGTTGCTGCAAGGTTTCATGAAAGTTTCGAAACTTCGCAGCAACCTTTCATGAAAGATTGCAGCAACATTTATATGTCCGCGCTAGAACCCGGTTGAAATATTTCTAAAAACCTCGCAGCAATCTTTCAGAAAACCTCGCAGCAACCTTTCATGAAAACCTCACAGCAATATTTCAGGAAATGTAACAGAAACATTTCAAGAAACCTTGCAGCAATCTTTTAGAACACCTCGCCGCAACCTTGCAGGGAACCTCGCAGCAATCTTTCAGGAAATGTAACAGAAACATTTCCAGAAACCTTACAGGAATCTTGCGGGAAAAATAGCAAAAACATTTCAAGCAACCACACAGCAATTTTTCAGAAAATCTCGTCGTCACCTTGCAGAAAACCTCGTAGCAACCTTTTATGAGATATTGCAGCAACATTTATATGTCCGCGCTAGAACCCGGTTAAAATATTTCTAAAAACCTCGCAGCAACCTTTCCTGAAAACCTCGAAGCAACATTTCAAGATACCTTGCAACAATCTTTCATGAAAGGTTTCTCGTAATATTTCATGAAATTTTTCCCAAATTTTTCCGCGAACAACGCTCATACCCTTCCGTATGGTTTCCTGCAATATTTTGTAAAATATTTCTTAAATCTTGCCAAAAGCTTGCTGCAGTAATATTTAATAGTAGGCAGGATTTTCTATCCTTGTGTGATAAAGTTTTTCTTATTTGCTTAAGTATCAATCGTTGTATGTATAAATTACTAGTTGAGCGCAATAGTATTATTATCAATATTTGTGCACAAGAAGAAAAAGTTCCTCAGCATCGTTTTTGAGAAAAGGAGAGAATATTGAAATAAAAGGTTTTGTTTCTAATACTTATGCGTTCTTTACTTTTTTCAATAACAATTCGATGGATTTTTTTACCCTACGCATAAATATTTATAATAATAGCATACTTATTGCGCTCAACTTCCCGTTTACAATACAACTACAGCAATAAATACTTGAGTAAATAACAGGAAACCAAATATAAGGCAAGAACAGCGAATCTGGACTGCTCTTAGAATCTTTTATAAAAACTTGCGGAATCATTGCTGGAACTGTTTATGAAAGGTTTGCTGCAATTTCATTTTGAAATTATTCATGAAACTTTGCTAAGACTTTTTGTGAAACGCTTTTCTGGAATATTTTATGAAGATTGCCAAAAATATGGTAATAACCATTGGCGAAATGTACATAGCAATATTTTTTGTGATATCTTAGAAATCTTGTCAAAAACCTTGCAGAAATCTTACTGCAACTTTTAACAAAAGATACCTCGTAATATTTCATAAAATATTCATCAAATTTTGCTGGAAACCTCGTTGAAACCTTTCATCAAAGGTCTCTTGCGATATTTCGTAAAATGTTCCCCAAATCTTACTAGGAACCTCACTGATACCTTTCATGAAAGGTTTCTTGCAATATTTTATAAAATGTTTCTAAAATCTTGCAGGAACCTCGCTGCAATCTTTCATGAAAGGTTTCTTGCAATATTCCATGAAAAGTTCCCCAAATCTTGCTGGAAAACTCGCTGAAACCTTTCGTGAAAGGTTCCTTGCAATATTTCATGAAATGTTTATAGAATCTTGCAGAAACCTCGCTGCAACCTTTCGTGAAAGGTTTCTTGCAATATTTTATAAAATGTTTCTAAAATCTTGCAGAAAGCTCGCTGTAATCTTTTATAGAAAGTTCGATGCAATATTCCATCAAAATGTTGTCTAAATCTTGCTGAAAATCCCGCTGAAACATGTAATGAAAGTTTTCTTGCAATATTTCATGGAATGTTTTTAAAGTCTTACAGAAACCGCGCTGCAACCTTTCATGAAAGGTTTCTTGCAATATTTCATGAAATATTCATCAAATTTTGCTGGAAACCTCGTTGAAACCTTTCATCAAAGGTCTCTTGCGATATTTCGTAAAATGTTCCCCAAATCTTACTAGGAACCTCACTGACACCTTTCCTGAAAGGTTTCTTGCAATATTTTATAAAATGTTTCTAAAATCTTGCAGGAACCTCGCTGCAATCTTTTATCAAAGGTTTCTTGCAATATTCCATGAAAAGTTCCCCAAATCTTGCTGGAAAACTCGCTGAAACCTTTCGTGAAAGGTTTCTTGCAATATTTCATAAAATGTTTTTAGAATCTTGCAGAAACCTCGCTGCAACCTTTCGTGAAAGGTTTCTTGCAATATTTTATAAAATGTTTCTAAAATCTTGCAGAAAGCTCGCTGCAATCTTTCATAGAAAGTTCGATGCAATATTCCATCAAAATGTTGTCTAAATCTTGCTAGAAATCCCGCTGAAACATGTAATAAAAGTTTTCTTGCAATATTTCATGAAATGTTTTTAAAGTCTTACAGAAACCGCGCTGCAACCTTTCATGAAAGGTTTCTTGTAGTATTTCATGAAATATTTCTAAAATCTTGCAGAAACCTCGCTGCAACCTTTCATGAAAGGTTACTTGCAATATTCCATGAAATAATTTCTAAATCGTGCTGAAAACCTCGCTGCAACCTTTCGTGAAAGTTTTTTTGCAATATTTCATCAAATGTTTCTGAAATCTTGCAGAAACCTCGCTGCAACCTTTCGTGTAAGTTTTCTTGCAATATTTCATGAAATGTCTCTAAAATCTTACAGAAACCTCGCTGCAACCTTTCATGAAAGGTTTCTTGCAATATTTTATGAAATATTTCTAAAATCTTGCAGAAACCTCGCTGCAACCTTTCATGAAAGGTTACTTGCAATATTCTATGAAATAATTTCTAAATCGTGCTGAAAACCTCGCTGCAACCTTTCGTGAAAGTTTTTTTGCAATATTTCATGAAATATTTCTGAAATCTTACAGAAACCTCGCTGCAATCTTTCATAAAAGGTTTCTTGCAATATTTCATGAAATATTCCTAAAATCTTTCAGAAACCTCGCTGCAACCTTTCATGAAAGGTTTCTTGCAATATTCTATGAAATGTTTTCTAAATCTTGCTGGAAACCTCGCTAAAACATGTCATGAAAGTTTTCTTGCAATATTTCATGAATTGTTTCTAAAATCTTGCAGAAACTTCGCTGCAACCTTTCATGAAAGGTTTCTTGCTATATTTCATGAAATGTTTTATAAAACCTTGCAGAAACCTCGCTGCAACCTTTCATGAAAGGTTCCTTGCAATATTGCTTGAATTATTTTCTGTAACCTTGTAGCAAGTTTGCAGCAATATCACACTGAAATGTTTCATGAAACCTCTTAGCAATGTTAAGACAAGATTGCTGCAATCTTGTGACAATATTTCAGCACAATATTTCAGTGAAAGTTTCACTGCAATATTTCATGCTGTGTGGGTAGTTCATCTGTACAGATCTGTCTAGAACTTGATTATTCTAGCTAAAACTGTCTAGTAGCCCGAACTAATTTCTTCCAGGCTTGGTCCCCAAAATTCAAGCTATATAGTACTAATTGAAATTATATGGTCATTTTTTTTTCAAATTCCTTAGTACTTAAGAGCAGGTCGACTTTTTCTGTCCTTTTCTAATCGATGAACTGATTTGTTCACAAAAACTAATAATTTTAGCGAAAAATAAAGAGAAAGCCCCATCACGTACTAAAAAAAAGCTATATTTTTTTTGATAAGAAAGAATTGATTCTCTCGCTTCGTTTTCAAGAAAACCTTGAAAAACTTAAAACATAGAGGTTAGGTTGGACAATTTGGTTTTTCAAAGTTTTCTTGAGAACGAAGCAATAAAATTAATTCTCTTTCATCAAAGAAAATATAGCTTTTTTTAATACGCGATGGGGCTTTCTCTTCATTTTTCGATAAAGTTATTAGTTTTTGCAAAAACTTAATTCTTCGATTAGAAAAGGATGGAGATACGTGACCTCCTCTTAAGAGCATGACGAAGCTGTCCACCTTCTAATAATATTTCCAATCCTAACTTATGAATAAACAATGCGTTTAATCGAGTTTTTTTACTACAAAGAAAAAATTTGTAAGATTAAACTCTAGTGCGGACAACCCAAGAAATTCACCAAAATATTATACATACAAAGTTATAATAAAAACTTTCAATGTATCGTATTTTAAGGTTAGGTTTGTCGAGTTTAATATCTAATTTCCAATCAAAGCTCATAAAAAAATAACAAGTCCAAATGATTTTTTATTTTAACAAAAATTATTGTACTAATACAGCTTTAGTGCGGACAAGTCATTATATTTGTTTAATTTATGAATTTAAAAAGATATTGATAAAATAAAAAAAGAAAAACTCAATTGCTGCAGCTCCGACATGCCGTTAAATTAGATATACTAGATTTAGAACCTATTCTAACAATACTTTCCTTTCTCCGCGCAGTTGTTAATTCTAGTAAACGTCAAATACTGTTTTCGATTATTTCATGGTTCGTGATTGAAACACGTGATTAAAAAGAATGAATTCATATCATATTTTTTCATTGATTCAAATGCAATTTAGTAGAACAAATTTATGCTCTTACTTCATAATATAATACTACCAACATTGGTCCCTAAAATTCAAGCTATAGTACTAATTGAAATTATGTGGTCACTCTTTTTCAAATACCTTAGTACATAAATTAGATATACTAGATTTAGAATCTGTTTTAACAATACTTTCCTTTCTCCGTGCAGTTGTTAGTTCTAGTAAACGTCAAATACTGTTTTCGATTATTTCATAGTTCGTGATTGAAATGCGTGATTAAAAAGAATGAATTCCTATCATATTTTTTCATTGATTCAAATGCAATTTAGTAGAACAAATTCTTAATTCATCATGATATAATTTGCATTTAAACAATTTTTATGCACATTGTAACTTTAATTAATCTTTTTTATAAAAATATAAAAATTTAATTTAGTACAAAACTACAATATCAAAATTCATAAGTTGCGGCAATTCTTTTTTATTTTAAAATTGGCTAATTTATACATACTCTACTGAAAAATCTCACGTGAGATCTCACGTGAGATCTCATGTGAGATCTCATGCCAAATTCTCATGTAACTATATTTCTGAAAATTCTAAGTCCGATGATTACTAAAAATTTCCAAGTTTCTACTATCAAAATAAAATTTTTTAATTAAATATTTTTTTTTTTTGTTTCCAGGCATTTTACATTAATTTAGTTCATTAAAAACTAATACCTTCCTGCTAAATCTTACGTAAGATCTCATGTAAGATCTCATGTTAAAATTTCATGCAAGCAAGTTATAAAAATTTTAAGCTTTTCAATTCATATGAAAATTTTCAAGTCCCATGTATGAAAATAATTTTTGAAATTCATTTATTTGGTTTCTAGATAATTGAATACATTAAAAATTAGTTAACCAGTTCGATTCTGTACTTTACGTAGCAAAAACAATGTCAGACAATTGTTTAAAATTTTCGAAGCAAATGCCTCTGAAACTTATAATTTTTTTATTTTTGGTCATTTTAAATTGATTTAGCTTCACAAAAAATAACATTTTACAAACTTTAATTTTTGACTTTTCGTGGAAAAGACGAAGTCTTCTTATTTTTTAAAATTTCTTTGTCTATGATAGAAACAACTGTTCATAGAAGGCAATAATTTTTACACCTATGTACATTTTAAAACAATCTAACTTGTAACAAAATAACGTTTTACTACTTGTAAAAAAATCTTACCTTAGATATTGTACCAAAAAAGTAGATAAGTGGGTCTCTTATACCCGTCACAAGCAAGGGAGTTTGTCCGATTGGCCTGAGAAAAGAAAAACGCCGTAAAATAAAAAGGATGAGAAGCACCCACGACGCGTGCAGTTTTGTCTCCTATACATTCCGTGCCTGTGTCATGTGTAAAAGACAATGCTACACGCGTCGTGCACGCTTCTCGCGCATTTTCACGTTCTTTTTTCTTTTTCAGCGTCTTTCTTTCCTCAGGCTAACTGGAGAAGTTTTCATGCTTGATTCGGGTTTAAGGCGACTTCGGATTTTAGGTTAGGTTTTATTTTTGAGTTTACAAATTGCTCTTTCAATATGTAAAATTTTTCAGTTTTTTTAATTTTCCGTCATTCTATGGATTATAATAAATGGTGGAAAATTAAAAAATCCAAAAAATTTTAGAAACTGAAAGAGTGATTTGTAAACTACCAAAAGAAATTCAAACGAACTTCCCTTCCCTAGTCGCCTTAAGAGACAAAGCTGTATATTGTACACATTTCCCGCGCTTTTTCGCGCCCTTTTTATTTTACGGCGTCTTTTTTCTCTCAGATTAATCGGACGAACTCCCTTGCCTGTGTCAGGTATAAGACACAGGCAACTTACCTACTTTTTTGGTACAATATCTAAGGTAAGATTTTTTTACAAGTAGTAAAATGTTATTTTGTTACAAGTTAGATTGTTTAAGAATGTACATAGATGTAAAAATTATTGCCTTCTATGAACAGTTGTTTCTACTCTAGACAAAGAAATTTAAAAAAATAATAATACTCGTCTTTTCCACGAAAAGTCAAAATAGAAGTTAGTAAAATTTTATTTTTTGTGAAGCTAAATCAAATTAAAATGACCAAAAATAAAAAAAATTATAAGTTTTGAAGACATTTGTTTCAAATATTTTGAACAATCATCTGACTTTGAATCGAACTGGTTAACTAATTTTTAATGAATTAAATTATCTAGAAACCAAATAAATGAATTTCGAAAAATTGTTTTTCATACTTGAAAATGTTCATGTAAATTAAAAAGCTTAAAATTTTTAATAACTTGTTTGCATGAAATTTAAACATGAGATCTTACATGAGATCTCACGTGAGATTTAGCAGAAAGGTATTAGTTGTTAATGAACTAAATTATTGTAAAATGCCTAAAAACAAAAAAAAAATATATTGAATTAAAAAATTTTTCTTTGATAGTTGGAACTTAAAATTTTTTAGTAACTATCGGAGTTAGAATTTTCACGAATATAGTTACATGAGAATTTGGCATCTCACATGAGATCTCACGTGAGATTTTTCAGTAGGGTAAAAATATAATATATGAAAATTCAACCAAGCGACGTTAGGAGCGAGGTATTTTTTGCTAGTAATATATTGAAATGATTTAAATTGATATATTAAGAGCAGGTCGACTTTTTCTGTCCTTTTCTAATCGACAAATTGATTTTTTCACGAAAACTAATAATTTTAGCGAAAAATAAAGAGAAAGCCCCATCGCGTATTAAAAAAAGCTATATTTTTTTTAATAAGAAAGAATTGATTCTCTCGCTTCGATTTCAAGAAAACCTTGAAAAACTTAAAACATAGAGGTTAGGTTGGACAATTTAGTTTTTCAAAGTTTTCTTGAGAACAAAGCAATAAAATTAATTCTTTTTCATCAAAGAAAATATAGCTTTTTTAATACGCGATGGGGCTTTCTCTTCATTTTTCGATAAAGTTATTAGTTTTTGCAAAAACTTAATTCTTCGATTAGAAAAAGATGGAAATACGTGACCTCCTCTTGAAGTTGAAATAGTTATTTAGTCCGACTGGCCGATTCTTGATTTTCTTTATTTCCTTCATTTTAGTTGCAGCATTCATCATTCATATTTACCAATTTCTTAGAGGTCATTAACTATAAAATTTTATATACTTATATTAATTACTTTTATATTTATTAAGAGGCAGCCGTATAGTTCTGTCCTTGTCTAATCTTAATTTTCGTTACTATTAATAAATTAAATATTATTATAAAAAAAATAAAGACAGAGCCCAATTGATTTAAAGAGGAGCAAAACGATTTTATTCTATGAAAAAATATAAAATTTTCATTAGTTTTCGAGTAAGTTTGAAACGGAAAAACAATTGAACTTAACTTTAATCAAGTTCTTGTTTTTCCGTTTCAGACTTCACTCAAAAACTAATAAAAATTTTATACTTTTTTATAGAATAGAATCGTTTGCTCGTCCTTAAGTCTATTGAGTTCTGCCTTTCCCACACAACATAAAATTTTTGCAAAATATTCATATGTCCACGAGAAACTCATGTAAAAAGATTTAATGAAATATTTTCAAGAAGCATTTCAGAAACGTTTCAGAAATATTTCTTAAAAACATTTCATAAAATGTTTCGGGACACTTTTTTAAAGAATTTATTGTTATAGAATCATTTTTCCGATATATTACAGATTTATTTTTTTTATCGTTGCAATCACTTGAAACGCTTGTATCAGACTGATAATTACTATTACATTAAAATCTTAATATTAATACGCTTTATACAGTTATCGCACATGCAGTAAAAATATGGAAGATATTGTACGCTTTACAATTCATTTCTTGTCTAAGATTCTTGTTTATTTCATATATCAAACAAGAAGCACTCTAAGCGCTTGCGAGAGTAAGCGAATACATTTCAGAAGTAAATAAATAAAAGAATAAAGTAACATACCCTATTGAAAATAATGACGTCTTTTAAAGACGTCTTTGGACGTGTCTGGATTTGGAATAAAAAAAGACGTCTTTTAAAGACATCTTTTTTATCAAGATTTTAAAAATGATACCTACTAAAATGTTTTTAAAAAAAACGTACTTATGCTAAAGTGTATATAAAGACGACTTTGAAAGATGTCATTGGATGTGTATTTACAAATCCCAATACAACAAAAGACATCTTGAAAAGCCGTTATTATTTTCAATAGGGTATCTTTCTAAAGAAAGATATTGAAACAAAATAAGCATCAGCTCTCTGCCGAGCGAACAAACTGGAAATGTTATAACCTTATATACCCGCGTCACTAAAATTTTCGTAGGAGTTCGCGTATTAAGAAAAATGCCACCTAACAGTCAAAGACAGAATTAATAGTCGAATCGAATAATTTTTTCAGTAGTTACATTTTTAACTGTGAGGTGCCGGTTTTCTCAACTTTGCGATCCCTTATCCAAATTTCAGAGATGCAGGTATATAAGGTTATAATTTTGCGGATTTATTCAGTTGAAAATCAGTATACATACTTCAATTACGTACTTCAAGTATATACACTTTAGCTTAAGTACGTTCTTTTTTTAAACATTTTAGTAGGTATTATTTTTAAAATCTTGATAAAAAAGACGTCTTTCAAAGACGTCTTTTTTTGTTCCAAATCCAGACACGTCCAAAGACGTTTTTTGAAGACGTCTTTAAAAGACGTCATTATTTTCAATAGGGCACGCCATCAAGCGGATGAGTTCTAAATGTTACAAAAAACATTACAAGAAATATTTTTAAGAAACATTTAGGAAACTTTTTAGAAACATTTCATGAAATATTTCAAAAAAATATTCCATGAAATGTTTCTGAAATGTTTCCTGAATATTTCAAAAAAACATTTCATGAAACATTCCTAAAATATGTCATGAAATGTTTCTAAAATGTTTCCTAAATATTCCAAAAAAATATGACATGAAATATTTCTGTAATATTTCATGAAATTTTTCTGCAACGTTTCCGAAATATTCCAAAAGAACATTTTTTTAAAACATTTTTAAAATATTTCTGGTATATTTCAAAGAAATATTACATGAAATATTTTTGAAATATTTCAAAGAAACATTAAGAAGGGGCCGAACTATCTGTCTTTGTCTAATAGCGTTTTTCATCATTTATGTAAACACTATCCGGTATAACAAGAAAAAAATAGCAGCCCCCGCTAGATATTAGTATAATTTGTTAATTTCGTAATAACAACCAAATTTTTTACCGCATAGTTTTTGACTAATTAGAGACCTACTAGCAATCTAGAATATAACCTATCTTCTTTTGGTAGGTCTCTAATTATTCAAAAAGTACGCAGTGAAAAAATTTGATTGTTATTACAAAATTTACTTATTATACTAATATCTAGCGGGGGCTGCTATTTTTTTCTTGTTATACCGGATAGTGTTTACATAAATGATGAAAAACGCTATTAGACAAAGACAGATAGTTCGGCCCCTTCTTAATGAAACGTTTCTGTAATATTTCAAAAAAATAGTTTATGAATTGATTTTCAAATGTTTATTAAAAATATTTCATGCTGTGTGGGATATTACAGAAATATTTTAAGAAATATTTCTTGAAATATTTGTGAAATGTTACAAAAAACATTCCATGAAATGTTTATGATTTGTTTTCGAAACATTTGATAAAATATTTTAATATCGATTTTAAAATATTTTTTGTATTTTTTCCTTAACATTTTGTAAACATTACATGAAATATTGCATGAAATGTTTCAAAAATATTTCTAAGAAATATTTCATGAGATGTTTTTGAAATGTTTCCTAAATGTTGCATGAAACGTTTCATGTTATGTTATTAAAATGTTTTACTGTAATATTTAGTATCATTAATGTAATATTTCAGGAAAAATTTCTCAAAAATATTTATGAAACGTTTCTGAAATGTTGTAGAAACATTTCTGAAATGTTGTGGAAACATTTCTGAAATATTTCTTTAAAATATTTTATGCTGTGTGGGTTACTTTTGTATAAAAATATTTAATTTATTAATAGTAATGAAAATTTAGATTAGACAAAGATAGAGCTGTGCGGCTGCCTCTTAAATAAATTTGCTGCATACTCTTACCGCAATTCAGATGCATTTCTGCCGCATGTTCACGTGCATTATTGCATTCCTTTTATGCAATTTTCATTTTCAATTTTGTTGTAATTATGCTACATTTATTTGCTGTACGTAAATACATAAATTATTTTGCAATGCTGCTGCGCGCGCAAGTGCAATATTTCCATTTATAGAATAGTACTTTTTCGTTGCAATTTTGACGCAATTATGCGGCACGCATCTGTTGTAATCATCTGCCAGCAAAAAAATAATAAAAATCAGAAGCAGACCACGCATGTGCAGCGCGCTTTAAGTGCGACCGATTTTGCTATTATATTTAGCTATTTGGATTATTCGTAAATTATTCAATTAATTAAATAATAATAAATCAATTATCATTCGTATAAAAGACCGACCAGTAAGGCGACTAGCCGTTTGGCGGAACCCGAAAACCCGTGTTCTTGCAAGCACAGGGAGAAGATCTCAGTTTGTCTATAAGAGCGACTAACTTCCTTCTCTCTCAAGACGTCTGAGGCAGGGTCCGACTACACAGCCTCACTGGTCTTATATATTTGATGCATCTTCGAAATTTGTTTAAGGGATGACAAAATTTGAAGAAACGCCACCTAATGATTTATAATCGCTATTAATGATCGATTAAGTCGGTATGACTTTAAATCACTAGGTGGAGTTTCTTCAAGCTTTGTCATCCTTTAAACGAATTTCGAAGACGCATCAGATATATGAGGCCAGACAATAGAAGCTCTTCGATTGTCGAAGAGCTGAAAAAAATACACCTGAAAAATTCACATGAAAAAAACACATGAAAAAAATACATGAAAAAACACGTAAATTTTACATGTAAAAAACACGTGTTTTTTCCAATAAGGACTCGCCGTCGAGGTGCTACCACGCCTTTTGATGTTAATGGTCAAAGTAACAAAACAAAAATAGAAATCAGCTTGTGTTGTGTTTATGTTATTTAATAAATATGAATATCTATTTTTATAAATAAGAATATAATTTATTAAGGTTATTTGTGTACATAGAACAGAGCTTTACAATGCATGTGCACGTCGCAGTGGCACATCTTAATCTGCCTCATGTGGCAGATAATCCTCCTGAATAATTTTACTTTGAGTAAAATTTTCAATTTTATTTTATTTGTAGTATTATTGTTATACAAATGCTTGTAATCTCTAATGATCAGTTTTCATAAAAAAATACCTAAATGGATTTTAACGGTATATAGGTGAATGAAAATCAGAGTGATATCCAACTCCATTAGAGTGATATCCACCTGGATATCCAAGTGGATAATTCACCTGGATATCCAGCTGGTTATTTTTAACAGGGGTATCATGAGTAGGGGTGACATTTTGAGTATTTGACTCAGTATCATCATAGTAATAAGATCTTGTTTCATTATAATTTTTTCCTTTAGATAGGAATTTTCTATTTCTAGTTAATATTCTCTTCTCTTCTGTTTTTACTTGATAAGTACGAGGGCCTGTACCTTTATTAATAATTGCACCATTTATATGTGATAATACCCTGTGCTCATCATGTATTTTTACTTTATCTCCTTCTTTAAGGAGATTTAAATTTTTAGTACCTTTGTTATAATATTCTTTTTGTTTCATTTATCTATTTATTAGACTCTCCTTATATCTGTCCAGTTCTATTGTTTTTTGAGCATAAAATGGAATCAAATTTCGAGTTTTACGACCAAAAAGTAATTCTGTCGGTGTTATACCCGTCTCATTGATAGGCGTATTTCTATACTGCAAGAGTGCTAAATTGACATCTCTTTTTTCTTGCATTACTTTATAGAATATCTTTTTTACAGTCTCTATATATCTTTCAGCAAGACCGTTCGCTTGATGGTGCTTGGGAGATACAATCTTACTTTTGAAACTCCATTCCTTGGAAAAGTTTTGAAACAGTTCGCTTTTAAACTGTGAACCCGAATCAGAATATATTTGTTTTGGGATTCCGTATCGCGCAAACGTCTTTTTTAATATTTCTATAATATGGTAGCTTTCAAGATTATTAAGCATCTCAACTTCTGCATACTTGCTATAAGCATCCACAACTAATAAATACATTTTATCTTTAAATTTAAAAATATCAGTAGATATAATCTCCCATGGACCATCCGGTATTTCTTTTTCTATCATAGGTTCTTTAGTATTTTTATTTCTATAACTTAGACAAGTATCACAATTTCCTATCATATCTTCTATTTGTTTGTTGAGACCTGGCCAGTATATTGTATTTCTTGCAAATGCTTTTGTTTTTTCTATTCTCAAATGAGGGTGATGTATCTGTTTCAATATATGTTGTCTATAATTTTTTGGTATTACAATGCAAAAATTTTTTAATATTAAGCCATTACACATACTTAATTTCTCTTTGAAAGACCAATATGGCTTTGCCAATTCATGAACATTACATTTATTTTCTGGCCAGCCCTCTCTTATATATCTCTTTAATACTTGTGATTCCTGATCATTGTTAGTTTCTTTTTCTATATCTTTAAGTCTTTTGTCAGTGAAATCAATATTTTGTGTAATCATTCCAACAAAAGTTTCTATTCTTTCACTTTCTATTTTTGTTGTTTCTTTTGAATGTGTTCTACTTAAATGATCAGCAATCACAAGTTCTTTACCAGGTTTGTATACTAATTTAAAGCTATAGTGTTGCAAACTTATTCTAATTCTATGTAATCTCGGTAGGCATTTATTCAATGGTTTGTTAAATATCGCAACCAGCGGCTTATGGTCAGTTTCTACTATAAAAGACTGTCCATATAAATACTGATAAAATTTTGTACATCCATGTAAAATAGCCAAACTTTCTTTTTCTATCTGACTATATGTTTTTCAACGTCATTTAAAGCTTTAGAACCGTATACTATAGGTTTATCATTTTGCAATAAAACACAACCTGTTCCTTCACTAGAAGTATCAACACTTAAAACTATTTCTTTAGACATATCAAAAAATGTTAGAACAGGTGGTTCACATAACTTTTCTTTTAATTGTTCATATTCTTTTCTATGGTTTTCATTCCATATAAAAGGAATCTTATTTTTTGTCAATTGTCTTAGATTAGCAGTATGTTATGATAAATTGGGTATAAATTTTCCTACATAATTTACCATTCCTAAGAATCTCAATAATTCTTTTTGTGTTTTGAGCTCTTCCATTTCTATTATACATTTGACTTTTTCAGGATCTATACTGAGTCCATTTTCATTAATTATATGGCCCATATATTTTACTTCTGTTACATTAAATTTACATTTATTCTTATTAAATCTTACATTATATTTTTTAGCACGTTCTAATACCTTTTTTAGAGTATCATTTAGTTGTTCTATCGTTTTTACCCAAATTAGTATATCATCAATATATATCACATCTTCTACATCTTCAAAAATTTTACTGTATACGCGGTGAAATACTTCAGGACTGAGTTTAAACCGTAAGGTAACCTTTGAAAATAGTATCTACCGAAAGGAGTGTTAAATGTAGTATACTCTTGTGACTCATCGCTGAGTTCTATTTGCCAAAATGCTTTATTTGCGTCTAAAGTCGTGAAGTATTTAGCACCGTTAAGCTTACATGCTATCTCTTCTATTGTTGGAAACTGATGATGCTCCCTTAGTATATGAGTGTTCAAATATTGCGGGTCCAAGCAAACACGTACTTCACCTCCTGGTTTATTAACCATTACTAAAGAATTTACAAATTCCGTGGGCTTTTCTATTTTCTTTATTATGCCCATCTTTTCCATTTTATTCAATTCATTTTTTAATTTCTTTTGCATTTTAAAAGGTACGTGCCTGCTTGGTTCTATTCTACCAACTGTGTTTTCTTTTAATCTTATTTTATACTTAAAATTTATTTTCTCTATTCCTGTGAAAACTTCTTTATACTTGTGTAAAAAATTAGGTTTATCCGTTTCTGTTTTAACTTCCTTTAATTCAATACACTCATCTTTGAAATCCGGTTTTATCAATAATTTGCATTCTTCAATAATCGGTAAACCTAAAATAGGAGCCGCTTTTCCGTCGTAAACTTCAAATCTTACGTTTTTAATATCATTCCCGATTCTACAATTTAAATTTATTTTTCCTATAGTATTTATTCTTTCACGTCCATAATTCATTAACTTTAAGTTTGTACTTTCAATCGTTTTTATTCCTAATTTTTTACACATTTCAATAGGTATTACATTACATCCTGCCCCTATATCAAGTTCAAACGGTATACTTTTATTTTTATGTTCAATTATTTTGACATGATGTAACCAATCCTTTTTCGCATCTATAGAATTTACATTTATTAATTGTATCAAATAACTTTCAAAATTTTTTTCATAATCATTATCGTCTACTTCTACTACTTTAATTTTTTGCGCACTACACATTTTTGAGAAATGATTCTTTTTATTACAGTTATTACATGTTTTACCATACGCCGGACATCTTTTCCTTTGATGTACATAGCCGCATTTCTTGCAGGAATCTCTTCCTTCTCCCGAAAACTTCGATGATGTAGAGCTATTCGATGTACAACCACCGGGGTTGCTTGGAGTTGCCCTCTGCTGTCGCCAGCCTGCATTTTGACTGCTCCTTCTCGTCTTTGCCTCTTTATTCTCGGCTTGTTTCTTTGTTTGCTTATTCTGCGTATTACACTTTTTTATAACGGACACTTCCGTGTTTTCTTCAAACTTTTTTATTTGTGTCTCTGCTAGTTCAGCCGCTTTGCAAATTCTTATTGTCTTTGCTAAATCTTAATCATATTCTCTTAACAAGCGATTTTTTAACACTTTATCTGAAATGCCAGCAACTATTCTATCTCGAATAAGCTTGTCTTGTAATTCTCCAAAATTACAATCATTGCTTAACTTTCTTAGCTCTGTCACATATGTGTCCAAATTTTCACCACTGTGCTGATTACGTGTAAAACATAAATGCGAGTAGACACTTTCGTTTTTTGTCGGCACAAAATAATCATCAAATTTTTTCAGCACAACTTCATACTTCCTTTGCTCATCCGTCAATACAAAGTATTATATATATCCAAGCATTGTTCACCCATACAGTGTAATAAGAGAGCTAGTTGTATCTTATCTTCTTGTTTTTCCGCACCTGATGCAATCCTGTATAAGTCAAAACGTTGTTTCTATTTTGTGTATCCCTCCATTGTTAACTCAGTTAACGATTCTGGGGGTTTCAAGCCCGTCATTGACATGTTTGCAGTCGTAGTTGTAATGGTGTTTGTTCCGCTTTGTTCTATACCAATGGTATTGACCATTATTCTCTTAAGTGGCACCCAGTACACACGATAATCAGTCGAAAGTCTATCACCATTTACACTCTGTCAAACTTTTCCTTTTTTATATTTTCCTTTTTTTTTTTTTTTTCTTTATTCAGCTCGTCTCAGCCGCAGCGCCATGTTGTGTTTATGTTATTCAATAAATATGAATGTCTATTTCTATAAATAAGAATATACTTTCCCTGGTAACATAGTCAATGCAATTTTGCTGCAATTTTGCTGCAATTTTCTTGAAAATCAAAAACTTGCAGCAGAACATGTTCTGTCTGTTTCCGCATTTCATAGGGTTTTTTATGAAAAGAAATTACAACAGATAAGTGCAACAGAATTGCACGTTTCTGGTAGACAGAAAGTGCGATCTACGGAACGGAAAGAATGCGCAGAATCTTGAAGATATTTTGCAGTAAACTTGCGGAAAAAACATATTACAGACACTAGCAACAAAATTGAGTAAATAATTCCCGACAAAGTTTTGCAGCACAATTACGTGAGAATTGCAAATTGTTAAGTGCTGTTCTGCGAATCGTAATAAGTACACAAGCATATAACAGAATCGAAACAGTCTTGCCAAGTCTCTGATGCAAGCAGCAGCACTTTACCTCAGATTTATATAAGAATGACAAAAGTTAATTGCAATTATATGACGAGAATAAACATGGAAACTTGCAGCAGAATCAAAGCAGTCTTCCGTAAGAATCTTGCAGCAGCACTTCACCCCATAATTACATAAGAATGACACAAGTTAAGTGCAATTATTTTACGAAAATAAACACGTAAACTTGCAGCAGAATCGAAGCAGTCTTCCGTAAGAATCTTGCAGCAGCACTTTACCCCCGAATCACATAAATATGACAAAAGTTAAGTGTAATTTAATGATGAGAATAAACACGCAAATGTACAGCAGAATTGAAGCAATTTTTTGTGAGAATCATGCAGCAGATTTGCGCTAAAATTACATCAGAAGGAAAAAAGTTAAATGCAATCTTATCATAAGAATAATCACGCGAGCATGCAGCATACTTGAAGCTATCTCGCATAAGAATCTTGCGACAAAACTTTACTACAGAATTACGTATGAATGTAGAACCAAAATATTTATTATGTTTTACTGATAGAAATTTATTTAAAACTTTTCTTAGATATTATAAAAATTTTTTATCTACGTTTTTTATATTTGACAGTTGGCTGCAATGGTCTCCTCTCTTCTCCCAATGTCTACATGAATATAATTTTATACTATAACATCAGCGCCCACCCCTTTGTGTATATATGTTGATTGTTTTTTGCGTTTCTTCTTTTTTCTTTTAGCCAATATGTGCCTATAGGTGTAGGCATTCCCATATAGCACCAAAGCTTCCAGGAAGCTTCCATAAAAGGTTCGGAAGATTCCCGGAAGCTTCCATGTAAGCTTCCTGGAAGCGTCAAATGTCCTGCGCACTTTTCATTCAGAAAGATTCAATGAAAGCTTCCACCCTGTTGAAAATAAGTACGTACTTGAAGTACGTACTTTGAGTACGTACTTCAAGTATGTACTACAAGTATATATTTTACTTAAGTACGTACTATTTTGGAACATTTTAGTAGATACTTTTTTTTGAAAAGTATATACTTTTATTGAAAGTATGTACTTTTTAAGTATATTTTGATAAATAATATTTTTTTAAATATGAACTTTATTAAACAATACCTACTATTTTGAAAGTATGTACTTTTTAAAAATATTTTTATGCGTACTTTTATTTTAAAAATGAGTACTTTCTTCAAAATTATGTACCCTATTTTAATAAAAGTACTTACTTATACAGAAGTATATACCTTTTAGAAAATTTTCATACATACTTTTTTATACGATGTATGTACCTTCATATAAAAGTATATACTGTAGCTACGTGACAAATTTTTTTTACTTTATTATGTACTTTTTGAAAAGTGCATACTTTTCTAAAAAAGTACCTTCTAAAATGTTCCAAAAAAGTACGTACTTGATCTAAAGTGTATATACTTGAAGTACATACTCAAAGTATGTTATTAAAGTATGTACTGATTTTCAACTGTAAAAAAATACGGAATATTATAGCCTTATATACCTGCATCTCTGAAATTCGGATAAAGGATCGCAAAGTTAAGAAAAACGCCACCTAACAGCTAAAAACGTAAGTACTGAAAAAATTATTCGAATCGATTATTAATTCTGTCTTTGCTGTTAGGTGGCGTTTTTGTTAATTTTGCGATCCTCTACCTGAATTTCAGTGACGTGGAATATAAAGTTATAACATTTCGAGTTTGTTCGCTCAAGCTTTTTGATCTGCGGAGAGTCGATGCTTACCTTATTTTTATATCTTCCTTTAGGAAGAAAACACTTACCAAGTTACTAACTTGAGGAATTATTGAAAATAAAAATAATCTCAAACTTTTACCGACTTTTTTGTAAAATTTGATTTGTTATCTTTAAAGGTATATACTCTATTTTAATAAAAGTACGTACTTGTATAGAAGTATATACTTTTTAGAACATTTTCATACATATTCTTTTATACGAAGTATGAACCTTCATACTCAAGTATGTACTGTAGCTAAAGTAATTTTTTTTTTGGTCATTTTAGTATGTACTTTTTTAAAAATATATACTTTTAAAAAAAGTACCTACCAAAATGTTTTTAATAAGTACATACTTTAAAAAAATATGTATTTTCTAATAAAGTACGTACTTTGAGAAATATTATTTATCAAAATATACTTTAAAAGTACATATTTTCAATAAAAGTATATACTTTTCAAAACAGTACCTACTAAAATGTTCCAAAATAGTACGTACTTAAGTAAAGTATATACTTGAAGTACATACTTGAAGTACATACTCAAAGTACATACTTGAAGTACGTACTTATTTTCAACAGGGCAGGAAGCTTCCGTGGAAGAAATCAGTAAGCTTCCATGGAAGCTAGCATAAAGGTCTTTTTGAATCTTACAAGAAGTTTCAAAGGAAGATTGCCGCAAGGTTCCAAAAGTACTTCATGGAAGCTTCCACGGAACAATTCAAGAAGCTTACATGCAAGCTTCCATGAAAGCTTCGATTAAAGCTTCCTGGAAGCGTAAAATGTCCCGCGCACTTTTCTTTCAGAAAGATTCAATGGAAGATTCCAGGAAGCTTCCATGGAAGAAATCAATAAGCTTCCATAGAGGCTAGTATAAAAGCCTTTTGAATCTTACAAAAAGCTTGCAAGGAATATTGTCGTAAGGTTCTAAAAATACATCATGGAAGCTTCCATAAAAAAATGCAAAAAGCTTCCAGGAAGATTCCAGTGTAAGGTTCCCGGAGGCTTTGGGGAAGTCAACAATTCAAATATCATTTGGTTAATTTTATCCTTTTTCACCGTTCGGAAGGTATTGTGTTACGATTCTGTTCAACATTCTATTTTTTATTTTATATTTTACAAATATTTGCTGTGCAAAACACATATTTATTTATGTTGAGGATAGCTCCAACAATTATTTACTGCGACGCTATGGGAGCGCCACCTTCTACTACCGTGCTCAGACCGACTCTCTCTGTCTCCGTCTTTCTCCCCATCTACTGGTCGCGACGCGCCACATTCATTCTCTTACTGGACTGCACATTGAATTAAGAGTTGTAGAGTTTCTTATTTGTATTCTTTAATATTGTATTCGTTTTTATTTGAGGCGTGTAAATAGACGCAAGTTAAATTGATTAATAAAGTTCAGTTTATATTAAATTTAGAGGTACGGTGTACGCTCTCTCTTTTTAACAACATCTCACAATTTACAACATACTATTTTATATACTATTATATCATATTTATATGTCAATACATATTCACTTATATTAGGATTTACGTATAATTATAAAGACGCACTTACAGTTTTAGGGCAGGCGCTGTGGGTACATACTCAAAACCACGAGCAAAACCACCAACGTTCGACTAATGTAGTAAGTGTGGTATCATCTCACCACCCAGGCGGAAATCACATTCTGAAATAAAAAATGATAAAAAATAATAACTGATATTAACAATTTAAAATGTCTAGATTTTGGACTGTAATAAAAGTTTGAAATAGTTATTATTTTTTATTTTTTGTTTTAATTTCTTATTATTTTTTATTATTTTTTATTAGCTTTTTCAATTTGGAAATCATACGCATAAACCAAACCTAAAATAAAAGTTATTATTAGTTATTATTTTTTATTACTTTCTTATGAAACAATACTTATTATTAGTTTTTATTTTTTATTATTTTTTATTAGCTTTTTCAATTTGAAAACCATACGCTAAACCAAACCTAGAATAAAAGTTAGTATTAGTTTTTATTTTTTATTATTTTTTATCAGCTTCTGATTGGCTCATTTGGATTTTATTCGGTGCTTTACCAAGCCTAAAAGGGCTTCTACCTAGAAAATATCTAAATCATCTTGCAATGTTTATCTCAGCTTTAAATACTCTTCTATAAGATAGCATATCACCACATGAACTAAAGATTTCAAAAATTTTATTAATAGAATTTGTTTTTTATTTTGGTATATTTTTCGGAGATAAGTATATGTACTACAATGTACATTTACTGTTACATTTAACTGATACTGTCGAGAATTGGGGACTACTATGGGCAATCAATACTTTTCCCTTCGAAAGCCATAATAAAAATTTACTTGAAATGAAGAAAAGTAATTACCACATCGCTAAAGAAATAGTTATTAGACTATTAACTTATCAACAAATTCCACAATTAGAAACGGAAAGCTTTATTTCTCAAGAAACGAAAGATTTTGTTGATCAACTGAACAGTAAAAGATTAAAGAATGTAGTAAAAATAGGTGATTATACACTAGTAGGATGTGCAAAACGTCACATTCTAACCAAAAAAGAAATTTCGTGCCTTCGTTTCTTTATAAATATTAATAAAATTACTGAATGTAAAAAATACAATAAAATTATATATCAAAGTTGTAGATACACATCTTGTTATTATTCAAAAGGGAAAAAAACTAATGATTCTATTTTTCAAACGAAAGATAGTAGATTCGGAATCATTAGTTCTATATATTTGATTAAATAGGACGATCCCTGTGATGTTTATATTTTCTTTAAATTATTAAAACTTGTACCGGTTTCATTTGTTAATGACACTGATGTGAAAGAAATCATAAATTTAAAAAAATGTTCACTCTTTCATGGCGAAATTCAATGTCTTAAGTATACCATGCTACACCGGCCTTGTATAATAACAAAATGTAATGATGATTATTATTTAAGCTCAATTTTTAAAGGTGCTCTTGGTCGCTGCATTAATTAAGATTTGATAAGTAAATCGTATTATATGTTAGCGTTGACATTGTAAATACAAAATAAAACTTCTTTTATAATTGTAAAATAAGACTTATATTTTTATATAAAAGTTTTTATGTAAAAATAAAAATAAAAATTCTTTTTGAATCAGTTATATCCTTACCTATCTACTTACTTTCAATAATCAAAAACAATTTTTAACAATTTTTAAAATCTAATGAAAAAATAATTATAACTTTTTTTTATCGTTTCCTTCAAGTGAACACTTTTAAAATTCAAAAAATTAATAAAAAAATTAATAAATATTACTAAAAAATAATATTAATAACTTTTATTTAACGTTGGCTTTATATGTATATATACCTTCCATACCAAAAAAGATAAAAAAAAATAATAACTGATAATAACTTTTATTCAACGTTTGCTTTATATGTATACCTTCCATACCGAAAAAGATGATAAAAAATAATAACTAATAATAACTTCTATTAACTTTTATAAATAGAAAATAATTATTAGTAACTCTTAGATTGAAAAAAAAAAAAAAAATAATAACCGATAATAATTTTTACTTACGGTTTACTTTATGCATATACTTACCATGCTGAAAAAGATAATAAAAAATAATAACTGATAATAACTTTTATCAACTGTTATTAATGTAAAATAATTATTAATAACTATTATAAACAGTTATTACAGTCCAATTTCTACACTTTTATAACAAATAATAAAAAATAATTTTTTTTTTAAATTATTTTTCGTTGTATATAATTATTATTAGTTATTAACGGCAGATTATTTCCGCTTGGGCACTTAGGGACAAAATGCCCATTCAACGCGTATCCCCCTGTAGGCGTAACTGCGAATTGAAGGTGACGGACTTGTATGATATCTGTTGGTAGTTCAATTCCCGACTAAACATAATTTTTTTTTCATAAATTATGTTGCACATGCATATATTTCACTATTCTCATGCTATGTGAAGTTAAAAATTCATTTTATATAGATTTTGAAATAAATTTATTTAAAAAACTTAAATAAATAATACAATACTCTTTCTTAAAACTTTATTCAATTAAAGACTTTTCTTTAAAAAAGCAACAAAATGTTTTGTGTGCTTATTTACTAGCTTAAATTAATATTAAAAGAAATTTTTTATCTAAAGTTATACAATTATAGAAACTGTTAATCATTTAATTTGTAATCTGTTTTATTCGTATTCATATAATAATCCGATATTAATTTTTAATATTAAAAAGAATATCTTAATACATTAATTTAACAAAAAAGACTATATTTTTAATTTATAGAATTAATGGGGAATTATTATATAAATACGGAAAAAGCAGATTACAAATTGAATGAATTAATTTATATAATTATGTAACTTTAGGTAAAAATTTTTTATTACTAATAATTTTTAGTTAGTAAAAGAACAAAAAATATTATGCTTTTTTGAGGAAAAATCTTTTATTCAATAAAATTCATACATTCAAAACATTGTAAAGATATTTCGACTTTGTAATTAATTTATATAAACGACTTTCTCTTTAAAAAAAACATATTTTTTTGTGTTCTTTTTTATTAATTAAAATCAATAATAAAAAAAATTCTTTATCGAAAGTTATACACAATTATAAAAAATTTTTAATCATTTAAAATGTAATATGTTTTACTTTATATTTAAATAATCTGCCATAAATTTTGTAAATTAAAAAGAGTATAAGACATTAATTTAATAGAAAAAAAAACAATATTTTTAATCTATAAAATTAAACTAATGTAAGGCAGACATTACACCTGTACTCATAAATATTGTCCAAATATTTATTTTATTGTAAAATTTTAGAAAAAAAAATGCATTAGCTTATAGTATGTACCATGAAGATTATTCTATTAAATTTTTAAATAAATCCATTTATCAGTTATTTAAAATGTTAGAGTCCAATGATATATATTAAATTTATTCGATTTTGTACCAGGAATACAAAATTCTTATAAACAAAAGAATAGATTTATTTAAAAATTTATCTAAATAATTTTCATGATATTTACTACAAACTAATGTTTTTTTTCTGAAACTTTGCAATAACTGTCTGTGAACATTAATATATCATTCCTGTAATATTCTGTGAAAGGCTGCAGGAAGTTTGATTAGAATCTTCCGCAAAATGTTACTGCAAGCTTCCTGCAAGATGTAAAGTAATCTCCCATATAACATTCGGATATAACTTTTCGGAAGCTTACTGGAAGTTATTTTGTAATATTCCATTTGGCTCTCATGGAATATTATATGTAAGCTTCCCTAAACCTTCCGTAAGGCTTACATAAGAGATTCCAATGGAATCTTCCTGAAACTTTTATTTAGTTTTCGGAAAGCTTACAGGAAATCTTCCTGATAAGTTAGTAACCTTTCGTAAACAATAAAATATTTTTCCTATAACATTCCACTGAAGGCTGCAGGAAGTTTGAATGGAATCCTTCACAAAATATTACTGGAAGCTTCCTGCAAGATATAATGTAATCTTCCGAATAACGTTTCTGTAATATTGCATGTAATCTTTCCGAAAGCTTACTGGAAGCTATTTTGTAATGTTTCATTTAGCCCTCATGGAATATTACATGTTAGCTTCTCTGAACCTTCCGTAAAGCTTACATGAAAGATTCCAATGGAAGCTTCTTGAAACTTTCATTAAGCTTCCAGGAAGCTTACAGGGAATCTTCCTGACAAGTTACTGGTAACCTTCTGTAAACATTGAAATATTTTTCTTGTAACATGCCGTGGAAGGCTGCAGGAAGTTTGAATGGAATCTTCCACAAAATATTACTGGAAGCTTCCTGCAAGATTATAATATAGTCTTCCGAATAACGTTTCTGTAATATTGCATGTAATCTTTCCGGAATCTTACTGGAAGCTATTTTGTAATGTTCCATTTAGTCCTCATGGAATGTTACATGTAAGCTTTCCTGAACCTTCCGTAAAGCTTACATGAAAGATTCCAATGGAAGCTTCTCGAAACTTTCATTAAGCTTCCGGGAAGCTTGCTAGAAGCTTACATTGGAATCTTTCTTGAATCTTTCGATGGAAGCTTCCCGAATCTTTCGTGCTATGTGGGTTGGTAGTAAGAACACGTAGAGTTTAAAGAAATGCATTAAATGTATCGCAATTATAAATTATTATATTTTCATTAAATTATAAATTATAATTTATAAATTCAACATATGCTTTCTCAAAATCTGTCAACAACTCTTGTGAACATGTTCTCGTTAGTTGAATGTTAATAATATTCACAATGAAAATTTTTTATTAAAGTACAATGTATTATCTTTATTCTATAAAGTGACTTCAATTTTTGAACTATTAATTAACTTTGAAATTCTATAAACTGTGCTGCTGCAAGATTCTTATTGAAGACTGCTTCGATTCTGCTATAAGTTTGCGTGTTTATTCTTGTCATATTATTGCGCTCAACTTATGTAATTCTTATGTAATCCTGGAGTAAAGTGCTGCTGCAAGATTCTTACGGAAGACTGCTTCGATTCTGCTGCAAGTTTGCGTGTTTATTCTCGTCATATAATTGCACTCAACTTATGTCATCCTTATGTAATTCTAGGGTAAAGTGCTGCTGCAAGATTCTTACAGAAGACTGCTTCGATTCTGCTGCAAAATTGCGTGTTTATTCTCGTTATATAATTGCACTTAACTTATGTCATTCTTATGTAATTCTGGAGTAAAGTGCTGCTGTAAGATTCTTACGGAAGACTGCTTCGATTCTGCTGCAAGTTTGCGTGTTTATTCTTATTTCAGAATCGCACGTTTCGATTGGGAATCTGTTACAAATCTGACGCATGTTTCAGTCGCAATTAAATTTCAGCAAATATGCATTAAAATGTGGAAACAGAAACGCAAGTTCTGCGCAATCGTGCTTGCAACAGATTGTGTTACCAGGGAATTGTTAAGGTTATTTGTGTACATAGAACAGAGCTTTACAATGCATGTGTACGTCGCAGTGGCACATCTTAATCTGCCTCATGTGGTAGTACGCTGTATCGTGTTTTGTGAAGTCATGCGCGACTTCTTTATCTACTCCCCCTTTTTATAATATCCGCGGTTTATTTGAAATATTATAAATTCATTTAAATCAATATTTTATATATTATTTAGTTTTCTTTTACTCTAACATAATAGTATAGTCTGTTAGTGTACATGTATAGACAAACTTTAATGACAAATGTAATCCTTGCTACACATGTTAACAAAAAGATAAAATCTGCTTAAAGATAATAATGTCTTCGACATTTATTATATTTTGTCATCCGTCGACTACAATTGAAATATTCTTTTTACACATTTTTATTTAATCCCTTATTTAGCTAGTTTGTCACGTACTAACACTTTAGTTTTTTTGGTCACTCAAAGCATAACAATATTTGTAAACCTCTAAGAGAAAACTGTCCTCTTAGGGGTCCCAATAAACTTACATGTTTTAAGAAGGTTTGATGCACATGTTTAAAGAAACAAACAAACCTCAGTAAAAAAAAGGGGTTTGTACAAGAGGGAAAGAAAAGACACGCCATCCTCTAATCAAGAAAATTATAAGCTTTTCTTTTTGTCCTTGAAAAGCGTGGGAGGAGGTGTCTGACCCTTCTGCTAAAAAATTACCAATTCGTCGCCTTTTGGAGCAACGCCCAAAAAGCTACCTGGACTCCTGAAGCTCGACCAACTAGCCAGAGGGCATCAGAATCGTTTCTACAACCTAACAACCAACAACATCTCTTTACTGTATTTTTATATTCTTGTTAGAAATATTTTAAAGAATATATATAAGGATTTAGGAGGTTATCCTAAGTTCCTTTTTAAATCAAAATATAAAAATATAATAGTGTTTGATTTATTGAAAGTCTATTTCCTTATTTCCGCGCGTTCGAGAGAACATTTTAATGTTCGTTCGATTATTTTAAATACCCTGCGTGTCAATTTCGCGTTTTTTACCAATAAATAGTGAAACGGGAAGTGCGACCGTCACAGTTTGCCTATCCAAACGCCATCTATATTATATTTAGTCTCGCTTAAAACAGCTTGTTGCTCCAAAAAGTAATTAAATATTTTTTTATCTTGCTGATATTATAATGGAGTCAAATAAATAGAATTTAGTTAGAAATTTATCAGTTATAAACCATAACCTTTTAACATTGCTCCGTTATGGAAAAAATTAAAGATGAGTTAATTAATAGATTTCTTCTCTATACTGAGGGCGATTCTTCATTTAACCCGTACCCGTACCCGTACCCGTACCCGTACTCGCCTATACAATCGTGCCCCTACTGAAAAAAATCTTTTGGTAACCACATGACATACTATATGGTTTTCACATGGTTACCACATGATTACCACATGTTTACCACATGGTTACCACATATTATTTTGACGGGGTGATCATGTGGTAACCATGTGGTAACCATGTGGTGACCATGTGAAAACCATGTGAGTAAGAAAAAAATAGTTAAAAAAAATATGCAAAATTTATTATTTCACGTAATAAATACTCACCTGCTGTCGAAATAAGCAAACTAAAGAAAATTATTATGAAAATATAAATATTATTGATTATTTTCATAAAAATTTTCTTTAGTTTGCTGATTTGACAGCAGGTGAGTATTTATTACATAAAATAATAAATTTTGCATATTTTTTTTAACTATTTTTTTCTTACTCACATGGTTTTCACATGATCACCACGTGGTTACCACATGGTTACCACATGATCACCACGTCAAAATAATATGTGGTAACCATGTGGTAAACATGTGGTAATCATGTGGTAACCATGTGAAAACCATATAGTATGTCATGTGGTTACCACAAGATTTTTTTCAGTAGGGGCGGGTACGGGTACGGGTTAAATGAAGAATCGCCCTGATAAACAGAGAACTTTTAATAAGAATGCATGAACGGGAACGGAACGACAAAAGAGAGCAGCGCAAAGTCACAGGCACAGACAAAGGTACATTGACATAGTACAAGTCTGGACTTGGCTAAGGGTGAAATCAGATGGAGCGGAAAATAGACGACGGAACGTCACAAAACATTCATTCCGTCGCCTTGTTTTCCGTCAAATTTTTTCCCTATGTTCACATGGCGCGGAATGTAGCTGAAAAATTGTTAAAAATAGCATACAAATGTATCCGCGAATTTTAAATTAACAACAAAAATGTTAAAAAAGTTGGAAATAATCACCTATTGTTATTGTAATGAGATTCTTCTTTTATAAATATAAAATATAGTTTGTTATTATAACCAAATATTTCAATTAACATCATTATTTTTAATTACAAAATTGCTAATCAACGTCATAGAACTTCTATTCCGCTCCATGTGAATATAGGGAAACAAATTTGACGGGATAATAGAAGCGTCACAGACTTTTTGAAATTATTTAAACAAATACTTAACCAAAATAGAATTTAAAAGTTTGATTGAAATTAAAAGTACAGCTATGGAAAGCAAATTAAAAATATTACGTGAGGTTATTGAAGCACTAATAATTTTTTTAAACAAAATAAAAATTCATGTCGTCTATTACGTCGACTTTACTCCGTTGGCGGAATACAAAGATGCGGAATTGAGGTTCTGTGACGTTCCGTCGCCTATTTTCCGCTCTATCTGATTTCACCCTAAATTACAGCCTTGGCCTGCAAAGGCCTTTAAACTTCCAACTCAAGTAACGATTGTAGCTCAAATTTCTTTCTGTCCTTGTCTTTGTAATTCAAACGTTATCCTCTTTTAGTAATAGTTACTTTTTCAAAAAGTAAAAAATGAAATTTAATACATCAATAATTTTAAAAAATAATGCTATTGGTACTAATAAAATTATAAATAAAAAAAAAATCATCTCCCAAAACAATAATAAGTTGTATTGGAAAAATAAAATGTTGAAATCAAAGTTTTTGAAAACTTCAAATAGATTATATGTTGATCCTATAAAAGAAAGCGAAGAATTATTTGAATGGCTAATATATCCTCTTAAAAAAACTGAATTTTTTCAGTAAGCTATTTTGTAACATTATATTATATGGAAATCATTAATAATTTTTTACGCTGAAATGTATCTCAAAATCTGAAGTGTTTTTATGTGATTTTAAAGAATAACATTCGAATGTGAAAATGGATATACTAAATCCTAAGTTTAATCATTATTTCAGGAAATTTTGGGAAAAGACACCTTTGCATATTAAACGTAATAAACTAAAATATTATAAAAGCTTGATGTCAACATCATTACTTGATAAAATTCTTAGAGATAATAGCATTTTATTTACAAAAAATTTGGATATTACATCTTTCACATTTGATATGAGAGAAACTCATAATCCTCCTGGAAGAGCTTTGCCTACTGTTGTATGGGATTATTTTACTAATGGTTGTTCAATAAGAATGTTAAATCCCCAAACATATATACCTCACTTACATGCTTTAAATGGTAACTGAATTATGTATAAAATATTGATAACTTGAAATATATTTATTGCAATATTTATATTTTAGCAACACTACAAGAATTTTTTGGTTGTTTTGTTGGAGCCAATTCTTATTTAACTCCTCCAAATAGTCAAGGCTTTGCACCCCATTATGACGATATAGAAGCTTTCATATTGCAAATAGAAGGAAAAAAAAGATGGAGATTGTACAAACCAAAAACTAATAATGAATTTTTACCAAGATATTCATCTCCAAATTTTTCTCAAAATGAAATAGGTAAAGTTATATTAGACACTGTTGTTAATGCAGGAGATTTATTGTATTTTCCACGTGGTACAATACATCAGGGTGATACTATTGGTTTTAATGAACATAGTTTACATATAACATTAAGTGTCTATCAAAAAAATAGTTGGGGAGATTTTCTTGAAAATCTTTTACCTATGGCATTAAAAAATGCAATTGAAAATAATGTAGATTTTAGAAAAGGTTTACCACGTGAGTTTTTAAGATATGTTGGTACTTCATATTCTTATGAAAATAATACCAATCGTCTACAATTTTGGGAACAAACAAAATTTCTTCTTAACATTTTAGTTACAAAATTTATAAACATAGATAAAGCTGCAGACAAAATGGCAAAAAATCATATTCATGATTTCTTACCACCAGTGTTGAGTGAAACTGAAAGACCTTGTTCTGCATATGAAGGGGGAGAAAGAATGGTGAATAATGGTAAAGTTAAGAACAGGATAAAAATAGAACTGGATACTTTTATAAGGTTATCAAGAGCTCATTGTGTCAGGTAAAATTAATAAACAATTTTTGATAAATTTATAATAAATTAATAGTTAATAGATAATATTCATTTATTATAACATGCATCTAAATTTGTAAGCATAAAAAAAATTTCAAACAGTACAAATACTAACATAAATATTATTAAGTCCTTGAAAAAATTTACTAATGTACCCTAGTGGAAATCGAATCTGTGAATAACTGGGAATAACTGTGAATAACTGGGAATAACTGTTATAAACTGTTCAGTTTGAGACAGGAATAACAGTTATTCCCAGTTATTCCCAGTTATTCACAGTTATTCACAGTTATTCCCAGTTATTTACAGTTTAGTTTAAAAATAATTTGAAAAATATAAATTTGAAAAAATAAAAAAAATAAATTTTTTTTTATTTTTTTTTCTATTATAAATATATTTGGGAATAACTGTTATTCGTACCTCTGTTTTTTCAAATTATTTTTAAGCTATAAACTGTGAATAACTGGGAATAACTGAGAATAACTGGGAATAACTGGGAATAACTGTTATTCCTGTCTCAAACTGAACAGTTTATAACAGTTATTCCCAGTTATTCCCAGTTATTTCCAGTTATTCCCAGTTATTCACAGATTCGATTTCCACTAGGGTAATTAAATAGTATGAAATTTTATATCTTGCGTTCTGCAGCTGATTATCATAATAAAAGAATTATTAGTTAGCCATGATTTTTTATTTTAAGTCCATTATTTTATTCATTATTTCAAATTTTTAATAATTATACTTTTTAAGGTTGATTGAAACAAATGGTCTGTATCAGCTTTATTATTCAAATGAAAATTCTAAGGAGTATCGTGAATATGAACCTCAATTTTTAGAAATTGATCTAGAATTTGTTCCTGCAGTGCAAAATCTTATTATTAAATATCCAGCTTATATCAAAGTACAAGATTTACCAGTCAAAAATTTGTGCAAAAAGGTAATTATAAAAATTTTGTTTCTATATGCAAATTTTGTTTTAATAAACTTGCTACTGAAGAATATCAAAATTATATAAGCACCCTAGCAGAAAAAAATATGTAGATATCTGAATAGAACTGAAGAATACAGTTATTAACTGTAGAAAAGTGGCTGGATTAAGACTTAAGACAACAGTTATTTACAATTAAAAATTTAGATGAAAAGCGCCCTTTCAAATAGTATTATCTCTGGTCCTACTTGTCACACAAAAAAATAAAAAAAAGTAAATTAAAGTGAATAAAATTTTATTCTATCTTTAATCCTCTTTTAAAATTTGTAAAAACTTCAGATTAAAAAAAATTTTTTTAATTAAAAAATTTAAACAGGAATGAATAGAATTTAAAAAAATTAAAAACTCAACTCTGATGATTTTTTTTTGTTCTGATGCTTTTTAATAAAGTCCCATATGGAAAAAATTGTAAATAACTATTAATAACTGTAAATAAATGTAAATAACTGTAAATAACTGTAAATAATTGTTAAAAAATGTCAAAATTGAGACATAAATAACAGTTATCCTACAAAAAAATCTCAGGTGAGAAATCAGGTGATTTCTCATGCCAAAATCTCATGTGACAATTTTATTCGTTTTTAGGTATTGCAAATCATTTTTAATCAATTGAGGACTATTTTTCAAAATTTTGGACTTGAAAAATTTTTTTTTTAAAGGACTGATTTAAAAAAAATTTTTCTAAGTCCAAAATTTTGAAAAATAGTCCTCAATTGATTAATACCTAAAAAACGAATAAAATTGTCACATGAGATTTTGGCATGAGAAATCACCTGATTTCTCACCTCAGATTTTTTAGTCAATTATTTACAATTATTTACTTTTATTTACACTTATTTACAGTTATTTATATTTATTTACAGCTATTTATATTTATTTACATTAATTCACTTTTTCTTACAATTATTTACAGTTATTTACAGTTATGTGCAGTTATTTACATTTTCGAAAATTTTCACAAATTTATTCAATTTTTTTATATACATGGGTAAATTTTTGAAAATGTGAATAACTGTAAATAATTGTAAAAAACTATGAAAAATTGTAAATAATTATTATTAACATTTAATTATTGACTAATTCAAAAAATTTTTGAAAATGTAAATAACTGTAAATAATTATGAATAATTGTAAATAACTATAAAAAAAACTGTAAATAATTGTGAATGATTGTAAATAACTGTAAATAACTAAGTAATAGTAATTTTATGATAAGTAATAGTATATAACTCTGAATAACTATTATTTTTGTCTCCATTCTGACATTTTTTAACAGTTATTTATAGTTATTTACTATTATTTACAGTTATTCATAGAAATTATTTCCATATAGGGTTATAAACAATTAAAACATCAACAATGAAAATTTTATTAGCAATTACGTTTGACATATTATTATATTATAATTATAATATAATTCTTTATTCTTACTGAGAAAATTTTTACATTTGTCTTTGTATGTTGTGTTGTTTGCGTTGTGTGCGTGTCTGTTACTTTTGTGTTTGTGTTTGTGTTATTTAAATTCTTAATACTTAATACAGGTTTATATAGTTTATATCTATTATTACAAATTAAATTAGTCCTTTTGTTCAGCTTATTTTATGTTCTTAATCTAAATCAAAACTTATCAATCACTTTTTATTTTTATTTGACACTAGTATCACATTGGAACTTAAAATTAGGTTTTACATTTTATTTTCAAAAATACTTCAAAAAACTTAAACATTTCTTTTCTTTCTATTACTTCTTTTCTTTCTCTATCTTTCTCTTCTTTCTTTCTTCTTCTTTTCTTATTTCTTATACTGATCTTGTTCTTTATTATACTCTTTTCTGTATTCTTTCTCTTCTCTTTCTTTTCTGTCTATTCTTTCCTTTCTTGTTAATGGCTCGTCAACTAGAAATCCTCCTTTTGTCCTCCATTCTCTGAACTTTTTTAGCAGGTATTCCCTGTCCTCCTTGATCTTGAATACGAGCCAGAAAAGATCCTCTCTCTCCCCCTTCTGGAAGGCTTTCCATTGTGTCTTGCCTATCGCGTTTTCTAACATCTTCTTAATATCTATGGTTTTCTTTCCCTCTTCTAATTTTAGCAATAGGACTCTTTCTCTCCCATACTTTCTGCAGATTTCTTCCATATAAGGCGTCCTTCCAAACACTTCATCTTTTTCTTGTTTTACTTTCACCTCTTCTGTGCCTTTTTCTGACTTCTTTGAACCTATGCCTCTTTCTTTTATCACTTCTACCTTTGATTTAACCTCCGCTAATTCTTTACTTACTTCGAGCTCTTTATCACATAGTTGGTTAATTATTTCCTTCAAGCTCTCCTTCTGCCCATGTACCTTTTCTGGCTCTAATTCTTCCATCCTCTTTTCCATCCTCTTCAACTTTATCCCTAACCTCTCCATTTTTGCTACCATGCTGTCTATTACTGCTTTCTGTAGTTGCAGTTCTCTTTCTTGCTCTTTAACTTTTTCTTCTAACTCATTTAATCTCCTTTCACTTTTTTCTTCCTCTTCATTTTTCTCTGTGGATTTTTTCTTTTCACCTTCGCCTTCTTTCATTGTTATCTTATTGTTTTCTTCACTATTCATTATTTCTTTTCTACTTTCCTTTCTACTTAATCTAAAAATCTTTTCCATTTCTTTTCGTATCAAACTATCCTTCTTTTCTCTTTCTTATATAACTTTATCTTTACTTTGTTTTGCTTCTCAAGAATTCTTCTTGCTCTACTTATTTTCTTTTCTTATCTTTCTAATATTCTTTACTTTCTTAATATATTTTTTCTTTTATTTTGCCGCCACGTGTAACCTGTATCTCTATACCTCTATAAGTCTTCTGTTTTACCTATCGGTCTTTTCCTCTTTATCTTCCCTTCTTTCTACCTGCTGTCTATCCTTCTCTTTCTTCTCAGTAGATGTCGCTTCTCTCTCTTATGCCTTGATTACCTTCTTGTAGAATCATTCTTTCTTTTTTCTTTTCTCCTTTTCCTCTCTATTATTTTCTCACTTGCTTTCTTTTTTTTTTTTTTTTTTTTTTTTTTTTCTTTTCCTTTTTTCTTTTTCTTTTCAACTTATATTATTACTTATTATTTCTTTTTCTCTTCTTACCCAGTCTACCTTTGCCAATCTTGCTGTCATATTTACATTTCCATTCATTGCCTCTATCCAACTTAAACCTTTTATTTTTGTATAATTACATACCTCAAATATGTGCTTTAGCGTTTCTCCTTCTTGATGATACAATCTACACTTTCTTTCTTCTTCATCCATCCAAAATTTATTTTCTCTGCATTCATTGCCTAGTCTGAATCTAGCTATTTTCTTTATGTTGTTTCTTTTTGTACCATCTTCATTTATCAAGTAATTTTGTGCCTCTAACCATCCATTAGCTATTATTTTAACTTCTTTTGTATATTTGGACTTTTCTAACTTGTTCCAATTTTCATTCCATTCAATTTCTTTACTCTTTTCTTCTATTGCTTCATGTATTTTTTCTTCTCTTTCTATTTTTTTATAGTATTCCTTTACTGATAGGTCTCTTTTTTCTAGTGCTTTCCTTATATAATTGTCATTTTTTCTCTCTATCTCCACTTTTTTCCCTTTTCTCCTCTCCTTGTTTTTGCTATCCTCTTCTTTTATATTTTCTTGCTTATTTTCTTTCCAACAAATCTTAATTAAATCTTCATCTTTATATTTGCTAATTTTTTCATCATACTTTATTACTCTTCCTATTGCTATCTTTTCTATACTGCTTCTTTTTGTTTCTATCATTATAGCATAATCTGGTGTATTCCTCTCCAGTCCTAATGTCCATTTTATGTATTTTTTCTGTATCTTTTCAATTTCGCCTCTTCTTTCCCAACCCCATACTTCTACTCCATACATGAATATACTTTTTATGAGTGCATCAAATAACTCCATTCTTTTTTTCCAATTATTTTTAAAGAGCCTTTCCGCTATGCTCCAAACTTTCCCCATTTTTTTATTTGCTTTCATCTTCTGTTCTTTTATATGACTCTCCTCTTTGTTTTTTCCTTGCAGTTTGTATCCTAGGTACACAAAAGATTTTACTATTTCTATCTCTTTACCTTTCCACCAATACTTTTCTTCTTTTCTTCTTCCTCCTGCTTTTCTGAATTCCATAACTTTAGACTTCTCTACATTTAATTCTAGTCCTTTCTTTTCTATGTATTTAGCAAACCTTTTCAGTAGACTGCTCATTTCTTTTGCACTTTTAGCCAATAATGCTACATCATTTGCATATGAGATAATGTATATTTTTTCTTTACCTATCTCTATTCCTCCTATCTGTCCTTCTTTCATGTAGCTCTCTAGGGCTGCGAATCCTATGTTAAATAACGTTGTACTCAGTGGACATCCCTGCCTTACCCCCTTCTCTATTTTGAATTCTTTTGTGTATGTCTCTCCTTCCATTCTTACTTTTGCCCTCGTTTCTCTATATATCTTTTCAATATTTTCTCTTATTTCTTCTCTTATATTCAGTCTTTTCAATGTTTCCCACAGGTCTTTCCTATTAAGACTATCAAAGGCAGCTTCAATGTCTGCAAAAAAATACTACTACTTTTCCTTTTTCTTTTTTAATTTCCTTCCCTATTATTGTTTTTAAGCAGTATATTGCATCGATTGTTCCTCTATTCTTTCTAAACCCGAACTGCGTGTTACTTAGTATCTTCTTCTCTTTAATCTCTGCATCTAACCTTTTCCTTATAACTTCTGCATAAATTTTATAACTCGTATCCATTAGAGTTATTCCTCTGTAGTTTTTTGCTTCTTTTGGGTTACCTTTTTTGTATATTGGATTTATAATTCCCACTTTCCATTCTTCTGGCAACTCTTTACTTTCCCAAACTTTATTCATTATCAACTTTAGATCCTTTCTCAATAGATTTTCTCCTTTTTTCCATGCTTTGTTTGGTATTTTATCACCTCCTGCCGCCTTTCTATTCTTCATATTTCTTATTATTTCACTAATCTCTTCTTCAGTAATCTCTGTGTATTCTTTTCTTCTATATTCTGTTTTCTCTCTTCTTTCTTTCTCTTTCTCATTCTCTTTTTCGTTTTCGTTCCTGAAGTTTTGGATCCAATCCTTTTCCTCTATTCTTTCTCTTAAGTTATTTTTCTTTTCCCTCTTTTTATTTATTTCTTTCCAAAACACTTTCCCTGTTTTGTCTCTTTTGATTTCTTCCAGTAATTCTATACCTCTTTTGTACTTTTTGTGTTTTATCATATTCTTATATTCTCTTCTTTCTTTCCAATACTCTTCTCTGTCCTCTTCACCTCTGCTTACACTTCTTAATTTGTTCTTTACTTCACACCTCTTCTTTTCGTATTCATAATCCCACCAATCTTCAACATCTTCTTTTTCTTTTATCTTCATCCTTTTCTTGTACATGGCTTCTCCTATTATAACTTTTAAATCTTTCCATTCGTTAATCGTTCTTTCTTTTGCCAGGTTTTTTCTATAGCTTTCCACTTCTTTCTCACCCCACATTATTATTTCTTTTTCTTTGAATTTAACTTTTTCTTTTGTTCTTTTTCCCCATTTTAAAATGGCTTCTAACGGCATGTGGTCTGAGTCTATCCTTCTTGCTATTTTCATACTTTCTACACTCTCTTTCGCCTTCCAGTCCGTTACTATATAGTCTATTACTGACATACCTGCCCCCCCCCCCTATATAGGTCCAATCTCCATCCTCATTTCCTTCTGTTCTTCCATTTCTTATTTCAAGTCCCATCTCTGCTAGCCACTCTATCATTTCTTCTCCTTCCTTGTTTACAGTTTTATCTCTTGAGTTTCTTGCTTCCCCCGCGTTCAATTCGTCCTTTGTCTCATCTTCTGCCCCTACTCTAGCATTCCAATCACCGCATATAATCATTCTTTCATCTAGGTTATCTTCTACTAATTTCTCTAGGTCTTCAAAACTCAATCTTCTATCTTCTCTTAAATAAACTGATGCTAGAGTCATTCTTTCTCCCTTATTCTTTATTTTCATGCTTATTATTCCATTGTCTTTTCCAGCTTCATTTGTTCCTTCCCATGCTATTTCATCCACTAAATCCTCTCTTATTGCTACCATCATTCCTCCCTTTGCTCTTCCTCTTTTGTGTACTCTTCTTGCCCAAATATTTTACACACAGTAGTCTTTTAGTCTTCTCTTTATAAAATCTTCATTCTTTTCTTCCATCCATGTTTCTTGCAGTGCTATTATGTCAAATTCCTTTAAGTACCTCCAGAATTCATTTCTCTTTTTTGTTAGTCCTGCAACATTCCATGATACCATTCTTATCCTTTTTTCTTTTTCTTTCTTTTCACTGTTCTCCCTTGTCTTCACTCCTTCGTTTTTCGTTATCTTTATCTTTTCAAAACCACTTCCTTTGCCTTTCGTTCCATAGCCATACTTTGTCTTTCTTTTCGATTCTGTTATAATATCTTTTCACTTTTACACCTTCTTCCTTTAGCTCTTCTGCTTTTTTGCCTATCTCTCTTCTGTTTTCTCTTTCTTTCTTTATAAGGTCATTGTCTATGTAGATTTTTGTTCCTTTTAACTTACTTTTGTTTTCCATAATCTTGTCTTTTGTCATCCTATCTTCACATTGCACTATTTTCCCCATCATATTTCCTTTTAAGTTCCATATCTTGCTTATTTTCATCTCTATCTGCATTTTTTCTTTGAACCATTCTTCCATATCACTTTTCTCTTTGCACTCTTCTTCTATATTTCCTTTTATTATTATGTTGTTTCTTTTTCTGTTTCTTTCTTCTCTTTCTAGTAGCCATACCAGCTCCTCCTCTTTAGTTTCTTTTTCTTTTCTGTTTATCTTATTATTTTCATCTCTATCGTTCTCTCTTTCTTCGTTGCTTTCATTTTTTTCATTTATCATTCTTTCTTTTATGCTGATCAGTTCACTCTTTAATTCTTCCTCTACTCTTCTTTGCTCTTTCTCTAATTTTTCTTCTATTCTTCTCTGTTCTTTCTCTATTCCTTCCAACCTTATTTCGTTTTTCTTCCATCTTTCCTCTTGCTGTTTTCTCTCCTCTCTTTGCTCCTGTAGTTGTTCCTTCCATATGTTATTGTTCTCTTTTATCGTCTTCATCATCTCCAACATCTCATTCATATTTCTATTTACACCTTCCCACTTCTTTTCAGCTTCTTCTATCATCTTACTCATCTTTTCAACATTCTTTTCTATACTTTCTATCCTATTTGTTTCTATCTTTTTATTCATCTTATCTTCATTCATACTTCTTTTCCTTGTCTTTTTTCTCTCTTCTGGGCTACTTTGACTTCTTTTCCTTTTCTCACTCTCTTTGCTATTGTTGCTTTCACAGTCCTCCTGACTGCTTGAGTAGCTGTCACTATCTTTGGGCATCCTTTCACCTCTTCTCGAGTCAGTGTTTGCTGATCTCGCTCTTTCTCTCTTTACTGTAAACTCGTTTTTCCCTTTATTCGTTTCAATAAATTTTGTTTTTCCAATCCAAAATGTTTTCATCAATTTTCTCTCCCTCCTTTATCTCACTGTGGCTCCCTAACCTATAATTATCCTCCTTACAAACTTTCTCTTTTCTCTCTCTCCTTTAATTATTTCTTTACACTTTTCTTTCTGGCCTTTTCTCCTCTTCAAACTTTACACTCCTGTAACTTTTTTTTTCAGACACTCGCTCTATGAGTTTATTTTTCTTTATGTAAAAATTTCCGTTATTCAATGTGCGTCTACACTCTTATCCGCCATATTGGCATCTCGACATATTATTATACTATTGTTATTTTCCTAGAAATAAACTTAAGTTTTTTTAAGAAATTTAGAGAAAAAATATTTAAATTATTTGAATAATTTTGATTCGAATTTGATTGTTTATATGCTTAACAGTACCTACGATCATTTGTAATTTTATTGAAAAGTCTCGTAATAAAAAAAACATCTGTAATGAATATTAGATTTTGGAAAATCTAATATTTATATAATTATCATTAATATCTATGAAACGAATGGTAATGGGTACATGTTGGAAATGGAATGTCCAATAAACGGATAAAAAAAATATCTATGAAACAATATTTGGAACAGACTCTGCTATTAATATGGAGCATCTTAGATCTCTATCACAGCGATGTGATACTTTGAAAGCACAGCAGCTTTGTATTGGAAGTGTTTCTGATTTGGTACTGGGTGGTCTTGTGCCATCGGAATTTTCTAATCTTAAGGCAGGTGTATCTGCTATCTTTTCTACTTTGGATACTAGTTTCTCAATTTAGGACATAGCTTCTGTTCGGCCACTAAGACGTTCCGTTCCTGACTCTTTCACCTCAACTTCTGCTACTGCTGTTATTCCTGCTGGTACATCATCTGAAGTGATGCCCCATCTACACAGCAGCGTGATCGCCGCTTCTCAACTGTGCCACTGCTTGTAACAATAAAGAGTCCTGCACTCGCACGTGGGGTCATAGCTGCTAAGATTAGGACAAGGAGACTTCATACTTCTCAGTTCGATGAGAATCTTCTTTCTGGAGCTAAATGCGTCACTGCCCTTTCGCCTTCGTTAATAAACATCAACGAATTCCTTCCTCCCTCACTGCATCAGCTGAAGTTGAAAGTACTTACAAAAGCGAAGGACAAAAGACTAATTTTTCTTTCATTTGTAAAGGAAGGAAGAATTTTTGTGAGAAGGAGGAATGACGATGCTTCTACACAAGTTGCTTCTGTCGAGGACTTAGATGCTTTTTTAGTCAAGGTGATGCTGGTCGGCGTCAGTCCAGCACCATAGCTTCTAGTACTGGGGTAAGTCCACTCTCTCTTCCACTCCTCTCTAATACATCACTCTCTACTAATAACTTCCCTGTTAAAAAAAATCAAGTGATAAATCACCTGATTCATTAGGTGATTTATCATGCCAAAACATCATATAACAGTTTTTTTGGTTTTCACTCGTTTCAAACCATGTTTAATAAATTCAAAACAACTTTTGAAAATTTTTGAAAATTTTGAACTTAGAAAATTTTTTAGATAATTTGTTTTTAAAAAAAGTTTTGATTAATTTACAAAAAAATTTCTTAGTTCAAAAATTTCCAAAAATTGTTTTGAATTGACTAAGCATTGTTTGGAACGTGTAGAACACGATTTTTTGGCATGATAAATCACCTGAGAAATCAGGTGATTTGTCACCTGATTTTTTTCACCAGGGCTTGCTTCATTACTTATTAATAATCATTTCACTGTAAGGGATGGTCTTAGAGTTTGTCATTTCAATGCTAATTCTATTAGAGCACACATAGAGATGATGAGACTCTTTCTGGCTTCTCGCCCCTACTTCCATGATATAGCTGTAACTGAGACCAAGCTGGGCCAGATTGTTGGTGACTCTCTGATAGAGCTTGATGACTACGTTCTTCACAGGCAGGATCGTAACTAGAGGCGGTGGTGTTCCTTTATATATTCACAACTCTATTACTTTGCGGCGTCTTTGTTCTTCCTCTGGTAAATGGAGTGGTAAGCCTGGTCTTCCCAAATATCTGTTTTGTAAGTTTAATTTTCTGGACTTAACTTTACCTATTTTTGTTGGTGTAGTCTACTAGGCAGTTTGCTATGCAAGCTCGAAGCAGGTGGCGTTCTGAGCTCTAGCGCTGTCATGGCGGTCACACTACGACAATCTTGCTATGTTAACATGTATAAGTGTATTCATGAGTCTATCTGTGTGTATTCAATGACGTCACATCTGAAAGTAGTGGGGGAAGCCCCTTCCCTAATAGCAGAGCGTTGCGCGTCGTTGCACGCACACAGCTACACGTATATGCTCATCCATGCACACATACGTAGAGTGTGCCGCTATGACAGCGCTAGAGCTCAGAACGCCACCTACTCTGAGCTTGCATAGCAAACTGCCTAACAGGCCGCCACATACTCCCTTCTTAGCCAATACAGATTTCATACCTGATTTACCATCATATATGCACAATTATAGTTCGAAGATCATCCTTGGTGATTTCAACACTAACTTGTGGGTCGATTCTGATGACTCTAAGTTTCTTAAAGGTCTGATTACTGAGAATGCACTTTTCTTGGTTCCTTATGGCACAACTCATCATACTTATTCTTCCGACACCTGTCTTGATTTGTGTCTTGTCGGTGCCAACGACATTGTACTCGACTGGAAAACTAAGGTACCATTGATTGACGGTCACGATTTCATAGCTGCGACTGTTAAGTCCTCTCTCTCTCTGAACCTATGCTTAAAGACTTTACTTTTCTGGATTATAAGTCTGTCGATGATGTTGCACTCCTTCAGTATTTTCGTTCTTTAAGGTGTAATACATGTGATGGTGATTCATCTCTTTCTGCTCGCCTTGAATGTCTCTACAACCATCTTAATAAGGTAATTGCACAATTCCTTTCAGGAAGCTCAGGAAGGGTAGGGCTCATCGTCCGTAGATCTGAACATCGTCGCTTGATTAATGAGAGAGATCGACTTTATAGACACCACAAACGTACTCAACTGTATACTGATTTACTATACTATAGGACTGCTCAAGACAAGGCACATGAGTGCATTGAATCAGTCAAACTATTATGTTATTCTTACAAACTATCGGGTATTACGGACTCGCGAGAAATCTGGAGAGAGCTCAGGGACCTCGGCATATGTTCTACTGATAATAATTCGCGACATTCATTTCCTATAAATGAGCTTAAACGATATTTTAGTGAGATTGCGTTTGATCCACTTGCTCCTTCTGTTTCTGAGTATGTGAATACTACAAATGTAGATGAGCCTTATGAGCCTTTATTCAGGTTTAATGAGGTTACTTTGGAGGAGGTCAGGATGGCAATATGTCATTCTACTTCTCAGGCTAGGGGGTTCGATGCGGTCCCACAGTCTATTATACATGGGGCATTTCCAGTTATTGGGCCCTTGCTATGTCGTATATATAATAATTCGTTTCGTGAGTGTGTTTTCCCATGTTGGAAGATCTCGTTGATTACCACTATCAACAAGGTCTCTTCTCCGCGCACTATGAGTGATATGCTACCTATCTGCTTTTTGTCATTCATGTCCAAGGTTCTTGAGCGTCTTGTCCATCAATAACTTTATTACTACTTGTCCACCAGACATCCATTGGATTCTCATCAGACTATGTTTAGAACTGGACATAGTACCCAAACAGCTTCGCTCAAACTAACGGAGGATATTAGACTCAACATGGACAGGACGTTATGTCATAATGCTTCTATTATTTGATTTTAGCAAGGCGTTTGAGACTGTGTGCCATGTCACTCTGCTTCGGAAACTGACTTCTTTTGACGTCTCACACACTGTTGTCAGGTGTTTTGCCTCTTACTCATCTGATGGACGGCAGTCTGTTGTTGACTCTGATGGTAATGCGTCTGACTTTGTCATTTTGAATACGGGAGTACCCCAGGGTTCTGTGCTTAGACCACTTCTATTCTCCATTTATATTAATGACGTCGCTACCAACTTTCACTCAGGTGTACAACATCTGATATATGCCGATGACTTGCAAGTCTATGTGCATTTTCCAATTTCAGAACTCAGCGCTTATACTAATCTTATGAGTGATCATGCTATTCTCATTTCAAATAGGGCCTCTAGTAACCATCTGAAATTGAATGTTGACAAAACAAAGGCAATAATTATTGGCTCTTATTTTTACATTAATATGCTGTTCTCTTACCTGTAACTGGCGTACCGTCGAACGGTGTTAATATTAAATTTGAATTCTCTGTTCGTAGCCTGGGTGTTTAGTTGGACAGTAAGCTGAACTGGAGAGAGCACGTTACATAAGTGTGTAATCGGTCATTTTCATTGCTTTACAGACTAAACTTCTTTAGAAAGAGCACTACGTTTGCTCTTCGTAAACATCTTATAAAAACACTGCCTTTTCCACTTCTGGATTACTGCTGTTTGGTTTACTGTGACCTTTCGGCTGAGCTTGACCTTAAACTTCAGAGGATCATCAACTCTGGTATACGTTACATCTTCAGTGTAGGTAGGCGTGAGAACATCTCTGCTTATAGGTTCTCATTAGGCTGGTTACCCACTGCAGAAAGAAGAAACTACTTTTCTGCAACATTTCTGTATAAGATGTTCTTATCTTGTACTCTATCCTATTTGTATTCTATGTATCAGTGGAGCCGGCCGGTGGGGTCCTTGAGGGGTGATGTGAGACCTTTGACCATTCTTTTTTCATTCACTAAGTATCGCCTACTATCATTCCTGGTCACTTCCTCGCGGCTATGGAATGATCTTCCTACGACCTTACGCAACTC
Source organism: Anastatus disparis (assembly GCA_017163975.1). Lineage (NCBI taxonomy): Eukaryota > Metazoa > Arthropoda > Insecta > Hymenoptera > Eupelmidae > Anastatus > Anastatus disparis. Next base: position 1,632,761 of record JAFFSR010000024.1, on the reverse strand, counting down.
ATCCTCGCTCAAGACATTCAAGACACCCTCATTTGCACACTACCTTGCCTTGGAGAGTGGACCTCTACTCCATGCTAATTTATAAAACTGTTTTATATTGTATTTATTTCTTTATTACCGTAGAGTTTTTTTTGATGTTATATTGTACAACATAATTTACATATAATAAATTTGGTTATCTATTTATCTATCTCTCTCTCTCTCTCTAACCCAGGCTTGAATATACATTGCTTTGCTTGGTATAGTGTAGTGCTTCCTCTCTCTCTTATTCTTATAACTTAGTTGTGTATGTGCGCACAGATATTGGAGTCACACGTACACAACACATATTAAAATATAACGTGACGGCAACTTGGATTTTTATTCTCAGCAAATTTTAGAGGTGCGTCAAAAGAAGTATTAACTTCAAAATGCATATTTAATGAACACAACTGTTCACAACTAAAGAAAGCTGTTTATAACAGAATAAAACTGTATATAACTGTTGTCTTATGATAAAAAAACATTTCTCTGTAAGAAAAATAATTATTTTATCTTTTTGAAACATAGTTGATAAATACACAATTGTTGATAACTGAAGAAAACTGTTAATAACTGTTGTCTTAAATCTCAACCGCGCCAAAGAGCGCGGTGGTGTAACGGATAAGGCTCTTGCTTCCCGTACTGGAGGGCAAGGGTTCAAATCCCTGCTAGGAACACTGATAGACCTTTAAGGACTATGCTCTCTTTCATATCGCCGCAACCTTAAATGGAATGTATAGACTGACTTAGCTTAACGGGATGTCGGAGCTGCAGCAATCGAGTTTTGCTTTTTTCATTTTATCAATATTTTTTGAAATTCATAAATTAAACAAATATAATGACTTGTCCGCACTAAAGCTATATTAATACAATAATTTTTGTTAAAATAAAAAATCATCTCAACTTGTTATTTTTTTATGAGCTTGGATTGAAAATTAGATATCAAACTCGACAAACCTAACCTTAAAATACGATACATGCAAGTTTTTATTATAACTTTGTATGTATAATATTTTGGTGGATTTCTTGAATTGTCCGGACTAGGGTTTAATCTTACAAATTTTTTCTTTGTAGCAAAAAAACTCGATTGAACGCATCGTTTATTGATAAGTTAGGATTGGAAATATTATTAGAAGATGGGCAGCTTCGTCATGCTCTTAAGAGGTGCGAGTTCTTTCTTTAAGAGCTCGTAGCTTCCACGCAAAAGCTCACAGCTCTTACGGAAGAGCGTAGCAATTTTTTGGCATTTTTTTTCAATTTTGGTCTGTCGGTATTAACAAGTTCCACTTCTTTAACTGTAAGAGCTATGCGCTCTTACAGAAGAGAGGCATTCATTTACATAGTCGCCTCGTGCTTAAGCTGGTTGTATTTCTTCTCTTGAAAGACAGTGTCGTTTTTAGACGTAATAACGACGCTTGAATCCAATAATATTGCCATTTATATAGCGATGCAAACGTGCTATTTATTTAGCGACTCTTAAAAATCCGATCTCATTGGGTATCGGTTGGTTGTTGGTTACAAAAGTGGCTCAGTGGCTGACCATTCATCGGTAGTCAAAGTTTTCGTTATGTTGAGTCAGATGGTCTAGCCTGATGTAATGTGTCAAACAGGTACCAGGTTAGACTCTCTTTAATATCATCATATTAAGAGGAGGTCTCGTATCTCTGTCCTTTTCTAATCAAAGAATTGAGTTTTTCACAAAAACTAATAACTCTAGCAAAAAATGAAGAGAAAACCGCATCTCGTATAAAAAAAGCAATATTTTTTTTGATAAGAAAGAATTAATTTTATTGTTTCGTTTTCAAGAAAACCTTGAAAAACTTAAATCATAGAGGTTAGGGTGGACAATTTGGTTTTTCAAGGTTTTCTTGAAAACGAAGCAATAAAATTAATTCTTTTTTATCAAAAAAAATATTGCTTTTTTTGATACGAGATGCGGCTTTCTCTTCATTTTTTGCTAAAGTTATTAGTTTCTGTAAAATACTCAATTCTTTGATTAGAAAAGGACAGAGATACGTGACCTCCTCTTAACTATTAAAAAACAAAGAAAATCTCAATCTCGCCACTTTTCTTCATTTTATTTCTGTTTTTTTCTGTTATATCTTGTTTTATTCGGATGTATTCAGATTTATTCAATTGTCTTTATGTATTTTTTAACGTTAGGGTAATTGAGACCTTGCATGAAAAAATGCATTATATCCGTGACGTAGAATCCAAAAAAATAAAAGACCCGTATTTTTTTGTTTTTTAAAATGTGATCAATTGCATAAGTTATAGCCAGTATGAGTTAATACAATTTTGATGTATATAGATATAGCGCCAATGTACATGACGTCACTAGTTCACCTGTATTTTTTGCCGTCACACCAATTTTTGACTGCCTCCATCTCTTTTTATCTCTCTCTCTTTCTGCGTAAGTAGCGACACACGCGTTTTTTTCTGCTCTTGCTTTTTTCCTCTTAACAACTTTTTCTCACTCTGCTGAGTGAAATTTTTTTTCAGAAAGTCGACCCCTGGTAGTCTTTAAGCCTTGGCTATATTTTTCTTGCAAATTGCAACTGCATTTCTTGGACTCTGGTTAATTTTCTGATCTTGAAGCATAGATAGTCACACTACTATTTGTTATTTGCTGCTGTTGCTGTTCAATCTCTTTTACTGGGATTTTGATTGGAATTACTGCTCTGCTTGGTGCTCTCTGGAGTGTGGTTAGTATCTCTGTGTGGTCATAGAGTTTCAATTGCATTGAATGCAATCGTTTTTGTTTATTACATCCTAACCTAAAATTTACTTGGTGCCGGCTTGCTTCATTAATGCATGCACAATTTTGATATCAGTAGCTTTATCTCTTGGTTGCCTCGCACACTAAATTTTTAACTTGATTGGTAAATGACTGTGGAGTCTCATATTTAAGATGCTTTTCCACTTGCCATTATTATAAGTTATTAACTACGTGAAATTAAGATCTTTATTATTATGCTGTTTCTCCACTTACTGGTAATTATTCACTAAGTTACTGATGGACCAACAACTTAATAGCATACATATTATGCTGCTACTCCACTAGCATATTTAATATGACATCACTACTGTTTCTTTGAAAGCTACAATTTGTTTTCCTGGATTTCTTGAATTTTGATAGTTCAATCTATTTATTGAATGGATATGCAGCAATTTACTGATATTCTTACTACGATACTTGAGAAGATGGGTAAACTGGATATACATGACGTTAAAGTTTGCGACGACGATGATCGTCACGACCTTTAGCTGATTCCAGTAGACAAAATTCTAAGTTCGGTCATCTACTTATAGTAGTTAATGGTATATAATAACTTAAATGTGATGTTCACTATAAAATGCACCCACCCCTAGGGTACAACTACTCATATTAAATGATAACTACCCTTAGGAGGAGGTTACAATTTGAAAAAATTCATATCTCTGGTTCTAATAAAAATACCAGAATTATTTTCTATAATTAGGATCCTGAGGATAACAAAAGTAAGCATAGAAGGTTACAGCGAGATCCGATGGGCGGAACCTACCCTTAGGAGGGGATGAAAATTTTGAAAATTCATATCTCTCGTTCTAATAAAAACACCAGAATCATTTTGTATAATTAGGCTTTTAACACTAACAAAAGTAAGTCTGAAAGGTTTCAGCGGGATTCGATGGGCGGAACCTACCCTTAGGAGAGATGGAATTTTTAAAAATTCATATTTCCGGTTCTAATAAAAATACCAGAATTACTTTTTATAATAAGGCTCCTAAGGCTAAAATAAGTAAGCTTAAAAAGTGACAGCGAGATACGATGGGCGCAACCTACCCTTAGGAGGGGATGAAATTTACGAAAATTCATATCTCCCGTTCTAATAAAAATACCAAAATTATTTTTTATAATTGGGCTTTTAACACTAACAAAAGTAAGTCTGAAAGGTTTCAGCGGGATTCGATGGGCGGAACCTACCCTTAGGAGGGGATGGAATTTTTAAAAATTCAAATTTCCGGTTCTAATAAAAATACCAGAATTATTTTTTTATAATTAGGCTCCTAAGGCAAAAATAAGTAAGCTTAAAATGTGACAGCGAGATACGATGGGCGAAACCTACTCTTAGGAGAGGATAAAATTTTCGAAAATTCATATCTCCCGTTCTAATAAAAATACCAGAATTATTTTTTATAATTGGGCTTTTAACACTAACAAAAGAAAGTCTGAAAGGTTTCAGCGGGATTCGATGGGCGGAACCTACCCTAAGGAAGGGATGAAATTTTTAAAAATTTACATTTCCGGTTCTAAAAAAAATACCAGAATTATTTTCTATAATCAGGCTCCTAAGGCTAAAATAAGTAAGCTTAAAAAGTTTCAGCGGGATTCGATGGGCAGAACTTACCCTTAGGAGGGGATGAAATTTACGAAAATTTATATTTCCGGTTCTAAAAAAAATACCGAAATTATTTTCTATGATCAGGCTCCTAAGGCTAAAATAAGTAAGCTCAAAAAGTTACAGCGAGATACGATGCGCGCAACCTACCCTTAGGAGGGGATGAAATTTACGAAAATTCATATCTCCTGTTCTAATAAAAATACCAGAATTTTTTTTTATAATTGGGCTTTTAACACTAACAAAAGAAAGTCTGAAAGGTTTCAGCGGGATTTGATGGGCGGAACCTACCCTTAGGAGGAGATGAAATTTTTAAAAATTCATATTTCCGGTTCTAATAAAAATACCTAAATTATTTTTTTATAATTAGGCTCCTAAGGCAAAAATAAGTAAGCTTAAAATGTGACAGCGAGATACGATGGGCGAAACCTACTCTTAGGAGAGGATAAAATTTTCGAAAATTCATATCTCCCGTTCTAATAAAAATACCAGAAGTATTTTTTATAATTGGGCTTTTAACACTAACAAAAGAAAGTCTGAAAGGTTTCAGCGGGATTCGATGGGCGAAACCTACCCTTAGGAGGGGATAAAATTTTTAAAAATTTATATTTCTGGTTCTAAAAAAAATACCAGAATTATTTTCTATAATCAGGCTCCTAAGGCTAAAATAAGTAAGCTTAAAAAGTTTCAGCGGGATTCGATATACAGAAACTACCCTTAGGAGGGGATGAAATTTACGAAAATTTATATTTTCGGTTCTAAAAAAAATACCGGAATTATTTTCTATAATCAGGCTCCTAAGGCTAAAATAAGTAAGCTCAAAAAGTTACAGCAAGATGCGATGGGCGCAACCTACCCTTAGGAGAGGATGAAATTTACGAAAACTCATATCTCTTGTTCTAATAAAAATACCAGAATTTTTGTTTATAATTGGGCTTTTAACACTAACAAAAGTAAGTCTGAAAGGTTTCAGCGGGACTCGATGGACGGAACCTACCCTTAGGAGGGGATAAAATTTTTAAAAATTCATATTTCCGGTTCTAATAAAAATACCAGAATTATTTTTTTATAATTAGGCTCCTAAGGCAAAAATAAGTAAGCTTAAAATGTGACAGCGAGATACGATGGGCGAAACCTACTCTTAGGAGAGGATAAAATTTTCGAAAATTCATATCTCCCGTTCTAATGAAAATACCAGAATTATTTTTCATAATTGGGCTTTTAACATTAACAAAAAAAAGTCTGAAAGGTTTGAGCGGGATTCGATGGGCGGAACCTACCCTTAGGAGGGGATGTAATTTTTAAAAATTTATATTTCCGGTTCTAAAAAAAACACCGGAATTATTGTCTATAATCAGGCTCCTAAGGCTAAAATAAGTAAGCTTAAAAAGTTTCAGCGGGATTCGATGGGCAGAAACTACCCTTAGGAGGGGATGAAATTTACGAAAATTTATATTTCCGGTCTAAAGAAAATACCGGAATTATTTTCTATAATCAGGCTCCTAAGGCTAAAATAAGTAAGCTCAAAAAGTTACAGAGAGATGCGATGGGCGCCACCTACCCTTAGGAAGGGATGAAATTCACGAAAATTCATATTTCTTGTTCTAATAAAAATACCAGAATTTTTTTTTACTATTGGGCTTTTAACACTAACAAAAGTAAGTCTGAAAGGTTTCAGCGGGATTCGATGGGCGAAACCTACCCTTAGGAGGGGATGTAATTTTTAAAAACTTATATTTCCGGTTCTAAAAAAAACACCAGAATTATTTTCTATAATTAGGCTCCTAAGGCTAAAATAAGTAAGCTTAAAAAGTTTCAGCGGGATTCGATGGGCAGACCCAACCCTTAGGAGGGGATGAAATTTACGAAAATTTATATTTTCGGTTCTAAAAAAAATACCGGAATTATTTTCTATGATCAGGCTCCTAAGGCCAAAATAAGTAAGCTCAAAAAGTTACAGCGAGATACGATGCGCGCAACCTACCCTTAGGAGGGGATGAAATTTACGAAAATTCATATCTCCTGTTCTAATAAAAATACCAGAATTATTTTTTATAATTGGGCTTTTAACACTAACAAAAGAATGTCTGAAAGGTTCCAGCGGGATTCGATGGGCGGAACCTACCCTTAGGAGGGGATGAAATTTTCAAAAATTTATATTTCCGGTTCTAAAAAAAACACCAGAATTATTTTCTATAATCAGGCTCCTAAGACAAAAATAAGCCAGCTTAAAAAGTTTCAGCGGGATTCGATGGGCAGAACCTACCCTTAGGAGGGGATGAAATTTACGTAAATTCATATTTCCGGTTCTAAAAAAAATACCGGAATTATTGTCTATAATCAGGCTCCTCAGGCTAAAATAAGTAAGCTCAAAAAGTTACAGCTGGATACGATGCGCGCAACCTACCCTTAGGAGGGGATGAAATTTACGAAAATTCATATCTCCCGTTCTAATAAAATACCAGAATTTTTTTTTATAATTGGGCTTTTGACACTAACAAAAGTTAGTCTGAAAGGTTTCAGCGGGATTTGATGGGCGGAACCCACCCTTAGGAGAAGATGGAATTTTTAAAAATTTATATTTCCGGTTCTAAAAAAAATACCAGAATTATTTTCTATAATAAGGCTCCCAAGGCTAAAATAAGTAAGCTTAAAAAGTTACAGCAAGATACGATAGACCTACCCTTAGGAGGGGATGAAATTTTTGAAAATTTATATTTCTGGTTCTAAAAAAAATACCATAATTATTTTCTATAATTAGGCCTACAAGGCTAAAATAAGTAAGCTTAAAAAGTTACAGCGAGATACGATGGGCGGAACCTACCCTTAGGAGGAGATGAAATTTTTGAAAATTCATATCTCCCGTTCTAATAAAAATACCAGAATTATTTTTTATAATTGGGCTTCCAACACTGACAATAGAAAGTCTGAAAGGTTTCAGCGGGATTCGATGGGCGGAACCTACCCTTAGGAGGGAATGAAATTTTTAAAAATTTATATTTCCGGTTTTAAAAAAAATACCAGAATTATTTTCTATAATAAGGCTCCCAAGGCTAAAATAAGTAAGCTTAAAAAGTTACAGCAAGATACGATAGACCTACCCTTAGGAGGGGATGAAATTTTCGAAAATTTATATTTCTGGTTCTAAAAAAAATACCATAATTATTTTCTATAATTAGGCTCCCAAGGCTAAAATAAGTAAGCTTAAAAAGTTACAGCGAGATACGATGGGCGGAACCTACCCTTAGGAGGGGATGAAATTTTCGAAAATTTATATTTCCGGTTCTAAAAAAAATACCAGAATTATTTCCTATAATTAGGCTCCTAAGGCTAAAATAAGTTAGCTCAAAAAGTTACAGCGAGATACGATGGGCGGAACCTACCCTTAGGAGGGGATGAAATTTTCGAAAATTTATATTTCCGTTTCTAAAAAAAATAGCAGAATCATTTTCTATAATCAGGCTCCTAAGGCTAAAATAAGTAAGCTTAAAAAGTTACAGCGAGATACGATGGGCCAAACCTACCCTTAGGAGGAGATGAAATTTTCGAAAATTCATATCTCCCGTTCTAATGAAAATACCAAAATTATTCTTTATAATTGAGCTTTTAACACCAACAAAAGTAAGTCGAAAAGGTTTCAGCGGGCTTCAATGGGCGGAACCTACCCTTAGGAAGGGATAAGATTTTTAAAAATTTATATTTCCAGTTCTAATAAAAATACCAGAATTATTTTTTATAATTAGGCTCCTAAGACTAAAATGAGTAAGCTTAAAAAGTGACAGCGAAATACGATGGGCGGAACCTACCCTTAGGGGGAGATGAAATTTTTAAAAATTCATATTTCCGGTTCTAATAAAAATACCAGAATTATTTTTCATAATTAGGCTCCTAAGGCTAAAATAAGTTAGCTGAAAAAGGTTACAGCGAGAAACAATGGGCGGAACCTACCCTTAGAAGGGGATGAAATTTTCGAAAATTTATATCTCTCGTGCTAATGAAGATACCAGAATTATTATTCATAATTTTGCTTTTAACAAAAACGAAAGTAAGTCTTAAAGCTTTCAGCGAGATTCGATGGGTGGAACCTACCCTTAGGAGTGGATAAAATTTTAAAAAATCCATATTTTCAGTTCCAATAAAAATACCAGAATTATTCTCTATAATCAGGCTCCTAAGGCTAAAATAAGTAAGCTTAAACAGTTACAGTGAGATACGATGGGCAGAACCTACCCTTAGGAGGAGATGAAATTTTTGAAAATTCATATCTCCCGTTCTAATAAAAATACCAGAATTATTTTTAATAATTGAACTTTTAACACTAACAAAAGTAAGTCTGAAAGGTTTCAGCGGGATTCGATGGGCGGAACCTACCCTTAGGAGGGAATGGAATTTTTAAAAATTTATATTTCTGGTTCTAAAAAAAATACCAGAATTATTTTCTATAATTAGGCTCCCAAGGCTAAAATAAGTAAGCTTGAAATGTTACAGCAAGATACGATGAACGGAACCTACCCTTAGGAGGGGATGAAATTTTCGAAAATTTATATTTCCGGTTCTAAAAAAAATACCGGAATTATTTTCTATAATCAGGCTCCTAAGGCTAAAATAAGTTAGCTTAAAAAGTTACAGCGAGATACGATGGGCGGACCCTACCCTTAGGAGGAGATGAAATTTTTGAAAATTCATATCTCCCGTTCTAATAAAAAAACCAGAATTATTTTTTATAATTGAACTTTTAACACTAACAAAAGTAAGTCTGAAAGGTTTCAGCGGGATTCGATGGGCGGAACCTACCCTTAGGAAGGGATGAAATTTTTAAAAATTTATATTTCCGGTTCTAATAAAAATACCAGAATTATTTCCTATAATTAGGCTTTTAAGGCTGAAATAAGTAAGCTTAAAAAGTTACAGCAAGATACGATGGACGGAACCTACCCTTAGGAGGGGATGAAATTTTCGAAAATTTATATTTCCGGTTCTAAAAAAAATACCAGAATTATTCTCTATAATCAGGCTCCTAAGGCTAAAATAAGTAAGCTTAAAAAGTTACAGCGAGATACGATGGGCGGAACCTACTCTTAAGAGGAGATGAAATTTTCGGAAATTTATATCTCCCGTTCTAATAAAAATACCAAAATTATTTTTTATAATTGAGCTTTTAACACTAACAAAAGAAAGTCTGAAAGGTTTTAGCGGGATTCGATGGGCGGAACCTACCCTTAGGAGGGGATAAAATTTTTGAAAATTGATATCTCTTGTTCTAATAAAAATACCAGAATTATTTTTTATATTTGGGCTTTTAACAATAACAAGAGTAAGTGAACTTACCTAAGGGTAAGTTCCGCCCATCGAAATCCGCTGAAACCTTTCGGACTTACTTTTGTTAGTGTTAAAAGCCCAATTATAAAAAATAATTCTGGTATTTTTATTAGAACCGTTGATATAAATTTTCAAAAATTTCATCCCCTCCTAAGGGTAGGTTCCGCCCATTGTATCTCGCTGTCACTTTTGAAGCTTACTTATTTTAGCCTTGGGAGCCTAATTATAAAAAATAATTCTGGTATATTTATTAGAACGAGAGATATTAATTTTCAAAAATTTCATCCTCTCCTAAGGGTAGGTTCCGCCCATTGTATCTTGCTGTAACTATTTAAGCTTACTTATTCTAGCCTTGGGAGCCTAATTATAAAAAATAATTCTGCTATTTTGATTAGAACCGGAAATATGAATTTTGAAAAATTTCATCCCCTCCTAAGGGTAGGTTCCGTCCATCGAATCCTGCTGAAACCTTTCAGACTTACTTTTGTTTGCGTTAAAAGCTTAATTATATAAAATGATTCTGGTATTTTTATTATAACGGGAAATATGAATTTTTGATAATTTCATCCCCTTCTAAGGGTAGGTTCCGGACATCGTATCTCGCTGTAACATTTTAAGCTTACTTATTTTAGCCTTAGGAGCCTAATTATAAAAAGTAATTCTGGTATTTTCATTAGAACAGGGAATATTAATTTTCAAAAATTTCATCCCCTCCTAAGGGTAGGTTTCGCCCATTGTATCTCGCTGTAACTTTTTAAGCTTACTTATTTTAGCCTTAGGAGCCTAATTATAAAAAATAATTCTGGTATTTTTATTAGAACCGGAAATATAAATTTTGAAAAATTTCATTCCCTCCTAAGGGTAGGTCCCGCCCATCGAATCCTGCTGAAACCTTTCAGACTTACTTTTGTTTGCGTTAAAAGCTAAATTATAAAAAATGATTCTGGTATTTTTATTAGAACGGGAGATATAAATTTTCGAAAATTCCATCCCCTCCTAAGGATAGGTTCCGCCCATTGTATCTCGCTGTAACTTTATAAGCTTACTTATTCTAGCCTTAGGAGCCTAAATATAGAAAATAATTCTGGTATTTTTTTTAGAACCGGGAACATGAATTATTAAATATTTCATCCCCTCCTAAGGTTTGGTTCCGCCCATCGAATCCTGCTGAAACCTTTCAGACTTACTTTTGTTGGTGTTAAAAGCCCAATTATAAAAAATAATTCTGGTATTTTTATTAGAACGGGAGATATGAATTTTCAAAAATTTCATCTTCTCCTAAGGGTAGGTTCCGCCCATCGTATCTCGCTGTAACCTTCCAGACTTACTTTTGTTAGTGTTAACAACCTAATTATAAAATATAATTCTTACATTTTCATTAGAACAAGAGATATTAATTTTTAAAAATTTCATCCCCTCCTAAGGGTAGGTTCCGCCCATTGTATCTCGCTGTAACTTTTTAAGCTTACTTATTTTAGCCTTGGGAGCCTAATTGTAGAGAACAATTCTGGTATTTTTATTAGAACCGGAAATATGAATTTTCAAAAATTTCATTCCCTCCTAAGGGTAGGTTCCGCTCATCGTATCTCGCTGTCAGTTTTTAAGCTTACTTATTTTAGCCTTAGGAGCCTAACTATAAAAAATAATTCTGGTATTTTAATTAAAACCGGAAATATGAATTTTTAAAAATTTCATCCATCCCTAAGCGTAGGTTCCGCCCGTCGAATCCCGCTGAAAACTTCCAGACTTACTTTTGTTAGGGTTAAAAGCTCAATTATAAAAAATAATTTTGGTATTTTTATTAGAACGGGAAATATGAATTTTCGAAAATTTCATCTCCTCCTAAGGGTAGGTTCCGCCCATCGTATCTCGCTGTTACTTTTTAAGCTTACTTATTTTAGCCTTAGGAGCCTAATTATAGAAAAAAATCCTGGTTTTTTTTTTAGAAATGGAAATATAAATTTTTAAAAATTTCATTTCCTTCTAAGGGTACGTTCTGCCCATCGAATCCCGCTGAAACCTTTCAGACTTACTTTTGTTAGTGTTAAAAGCCCAATTATAAAAAATAATTCTGGTATTTTAATTGGACGAGAGATATGAATTTTTAAAATTTTCATTCCCTCCTAAGGGTAGGTTCCGCCCATCGGATCTCGCTGTAACCTTCTATGCTTACTTTTGTTATCCTTAGGAGCCTAATTATAGAAAATTATTCTGGTATTTTTATTAGAACCAGAGATATGAATTTTTTCAAATTTCAAACCCTTCCTAATGGTAGTTATCATTTAATATGAGTAGTTGTACCCTAGGGGTGGGTGCATTTTATAGTGAACATCACATTTACTTTATCATATACCATTTACTACTATTATTAGATGACCGAACTTGGAACTTTGGAACTCGGAAACATAAATTTTCGAAAATTTCATCCCCTCCTAAGGGTAGGTTCCGCCCATCGTATCTCGCTGTAACTTTTTAAGCTAACTTATTTTAGCCTTCGGAGCCTAATTATAGGAAATAATTCTGGTATTTTTTTTAGAACCGGAAATATAAATTTTCGAAAATTTCATCCCCTCCTAAGGGTAGGTTCCGTCCATCGTATCTTGCCGTAACTTTTCAAGCTTACTTATTTCAGCCTTGGGAGCCTAATAATAGAAAAAAATTCTGGTATTTTTTTTAGAACCAGAAATATAAATTTTTAAAAATTTCATTCCCTCCTAAGGGTAGGTTCCGCCCATCGAATCCCGCTGAAACCTTTCAGACTTACTTTTGTTAGTGTTAAAAGTTCAATTATAAAAAATAATTGTGGTATTTTTATTAGAACGGGAGATATGAATTTTTAAAAATTTCTTCCCCCCCTAAGGGTAGGTTCCGCCCATCGTATTTCGCTGTCACTTTTTAAGCTTACTTATTTTAGTCTTAGGAGCCTAATTATAAAAAATAATTCTGGTATTTTTATTAGAACTGGAAATATAAATTTTTAAAAATCTTATCCCTTCCTAAGGGTAGGTTCTGCCCATTGAATCCCGCTGAAACCTTTTCGACTCACTTTTGTTTGTGTTAAAAGCTCAATTATAAAAAATAATTTTGGTATTTTTATTAGAACGGGAGATATGAATTTTCGAATATTTCATCTCCTCCTAAGGGTACGTTCTGCCCATCGAATCCCGCTGAAACCTTTCAGACTTACTTTTGTTAGTGTTAAAAGCCCAATTATAAAAAATAATTCTGGTATTTTAATTGGACGAGAGATATGAATTTTTAAAATTTTCATTCCCTCCTAAGGGTAGGTTCCGCCCATCGGATCTCGCTGTAACCTTCTATGCTTACTTTTGTTATCCTTAGGAGCCTAATTATAGAAAATTATTCTGGTATTTTTATTAGAACCAGAGATATGAATTTTTTCAAATTTCAAACCCTTCCTAATGGTAGTTATCATTTAATATGAGTAGTTGTACCCTAGGGGTGGGTGCATTTTATAGTGAACATCACATTTACTTTATCATATACCATTTACTACTATTATTAGATGACCGAACTTGGAACTTTGGAACTCGGAAACATAAATTTTCGAAAATTTCATCTCCTCCTAAGGGTAGGTTCCGCCCATCGTATCTCGCTGTTACTTTTTAAGCTAACTTATTTTAGCCTTCGGAGCCTAATTATAGGAAATAATTCTGGTATTTTTTTTAGAACCGGAAATATAAATTTTCGAAAATTTCATCCCCTCCTAAGGGTAGGTTCCGTCCATCGTATCTTGCCGTAACTTTTCAAGCTTACTTATTTCAGCCTTGGGAGCCTAATAATAGAAAAAAATTCTGGTATTTTTTTTAGAACCAGAAATATAAATTTTTAAAAATTTCATTCCCTCCTAAGGGTAGGTTCCGCCCATCGAATCCCGCTGAAACCTTTCAGACTTACTTTTGTTAGTGTTAAAAGTTCAATTATAAAAAATAATTGTGGTATTTTTATTAGAACGGGAGATATGAATTTTTAAAAATTCTTCCCCCCCTAAGGGTAGGTTCCGCCCATCGTATTTCGCTGTCACTTTTTAAGCTTACTTATTTTAGTCTTAGGAGCCTAATTATAAAAAATAATTCTGGTATTTTTATTAGAACTGGAAATATAAATTTTTAAAAATCTTATCCCTTCCTAAGGGTAGGTTCTGCCCATTGAATCCCGCTGAAACCTTTTCGACTCACTTTTGTTTGTGTTAAAAGCTCAATTATAAAAAATAATTTTGGTATTTTTATTAGAACGGGAGATATGAATTTTCGAATATTTCATCTCCTCCTAAGGGTACGTTCTGCCCATCGAATCCCGCTGAAACCTTTCAGACTTACTTTTGTTAGTGTTAAAAGCCCAATTATAAAAAATAATTCTGGTATTTTAATTGGACGAGAGATATGAATTTTTAAAATTTTCATTCCCTCCTAAGGGTAGGTTCCGCCCATCGGATCTCGCTGTAACCTTCTATGCTTACTTTTGTTATCCTTAGGAGCCTAATTATAGAAAATTATTCTGGTATTTTTATTAGAACCAGAGATATGAATTTTTTCAAATTTCAAACCCTTCCTAATGGTAGTTATCATTTAATATGAGTAGTTGTACCCTAGGGGTGGGTGCATTTTATAGTGAACATCACATTTACTTTATCATATACCATTTACTACTATTATTAGATGACCGAACTTGGAACTTTGGAACTCGGAAACATAAATTTTCGAAAATTTCATCTCCTCCTAAGGGTAGGTTCCGCCCATCGTATCTCGCTGTTACTTTTTAAGCTTACTTATTTTAGCCTTAGGAGCCTAATTATAGAAAAAAATTCTGGTATTTTTTTTAGAACCGGAAATATAAATTTTTAAAAATTTCATTTCCTTCTAAGGGTACGTTCTGCCCATCGAATCCCGCTGAAACCTTTCAGACTTACTTTTGTTAGTGTTAAAAGCCCAATCATAAAAAATAATTCTGGTATTTTAATTGGACGAGAGATATGAATTTTCAAAATTTTCATTCCCTCCTAAGGGTAGGTTCCGCCCATCGGATCTCGCTGTAACCTTCTATGCTTACTTTTGTTATCCTTAGGAGCCTAATTATAGAAAATTATTCTGGTATTTTTATTAGAACCAGAGATATGAATTTTTTCAAATTTCAAACCCTTCCTAATGGTAGTTATCATTTAATATGAGTAGTTGTACCCTAGGGGTGGGTGCATTTTATTATTTATAGTGAACATCACATTTACTTTATCATATACCATTTACTACTATTAGTAGATGAGCGAACTTGGAATTTTGCCTACTGGAATCAGCTAATGGTCGTGACGATCATCGTCGTCGCAAACTTGAACGTCATATTTTTGCAAAAAGATCTGAAATCTAAAGAAATCGAGTTTTCCTTAAAAGCTAACAACAATACTCTCAAAAGTGAGATTGATTGCAGTCATCAGATAGATCTTATACCTCGCGATTCAATAGGCAGTCTTCTCGGTTCCACTCGTCGCTTTCTTCATAAAGACATTCATCACAGCTCTGATTTACTTGTGAAGATATTGAAAATAAACGCACTCAGAGTACAGTGTAATATTACTTCAGGTGCTTACATCAACGACAAAGTAGTTCACACGATCCATGAGTTTTTCCCAAAAGTTTCTCCAGGATATAAAATCATAGAAGTTCCATCGCATGTTATATATTTACCACTCAATGTTAAGAGTATAGATCATCTTCAAATCCAAATCGTTGATCAAGACGGAAATTTAGTCAATTTCCGAGGAGAGGAAATTACTATTATACTTCATATTTTTTTTTTTTTTTTTTATCTGGTTCGCCCTATTGGCCCGGTGCAGCCTCTTGGCCAAGCTACCGACATCCTTGACCACCTCTGTGTCAGGATGTTTTGCCTACCTTTTTCCCTTACCTATATGTTTCCTGTACCTTTATTTTTCCTACCTATTCCTTTACCTATTTTTTTTTAATCTACCCATACCCGAGAAATCACAGACTGCCGCGTTCCTAGAACAGTCGGTAAGTAGATTTCTACGGTAGATTCCTGCATTTGCCCAGGCCTAAGCCTGTGACGTAGGGAAAACTCCCCCAGGAGAAAACCTACGCCAGGAATATGTACCCATCGCGCTCAGAAGTTCTTTTTCCGATGAAAAACGCCTGAAAAAAATTTCAGGTGTTTTCACCGGGAATCGAACCCCCGACCACTCGGAGCGAATGTGTAGAGACCGTATAAGGCGTATGCCTTAGCCGGTTACGCCACAGACGCTCCTTTATTATACTTCATATAAAATCTGTATAATGGGAATCGTTTACAATCCAAATGTGCATATAAGTAAGCCAGCATGTCAACCCACCATCAGTCGTCCAAAGGTACTCAACCCGGTAACACGGAAGAGCATCCAGTTTCTTAAAAGTATGGGTCTCAAAGTACGTGGAAAAAGATAAGCATTCAATCAGGTGTCGCATTCAATGAGTCTATTGCTCATTATGAGGTTCACGCACATCAACCATACTCCACATTAAGTTTCAATAACAGTGATGAAATTCGTATTTCTATTCAGCACCAAGATTTATGCCTCTTACCATCATGTAGTTACATCCATGTATGTGGAAAATTACAAAAACCAGATGGACAAGCACTAACTAAAACTAATTTCGTTATCAATGGCATTTGTCATCTGTTTGATGAAATTCGATATGAACTTAATGCTGTAGAGGTAGATAAAAGAAAAAATGTTGGTTTGAGTAGTCTAATAAAGGAATGCACTTCATTTAATCCAAATCAGATTCTAACATTAGAAAATGCAGGCTGGCTTGGTGTTGAAGAAGGAAACAAAACAATTGTAGATGATCATGGAAATTTTGACGTTTCTATCCCTCTAAGTATGATTTTAGGCTTCGCAGAAGATTATAAGAAAATTGTTAATATAAAGCATGAACTCATTCTTATAAGATCAAGAAATGACCTGAATGCTATAATACAGGAAGGTACTCTAGCCAACATTGTAATCACATATGAAACTTATCAAATAAAAATATCAAAGATAGAGTGGTTAATGCCATATGTTACTACATCAGATAAACAAAAAATCCAGCTGTTAAATTTCATTGGCAAAGATAATCCTATTTCTATGAGTTTTCGATCTTGGGAGTTATTTGAATATCCTCTTCTTCCAACAACAAATAAACACGTCTGGACGGTAAAAGCTTCAAATCAATTGGAGAAACCACGTTTCGTGATTCTTGGATTACAATCGGGAAAAAAGGTTCAAAAACTAAAAATATTAGTCGCTTTGACCACTGTAATATTAGTAATGTGAGACTTTTCTTGAATTCGCAATATTATCCGTACAACAATCTCAATCTTGACATATCGAAGAATCAGTTTGCGATTCTCTATGATATGTATGCTAATTTTTTAGAAAAGCTATTACGGAAGAGATTCACAGCTATTGTTGACAAAGTCTCAGTTTATCAACTTTGAACCACTCATAGTTATTGACTGTTCACGACAAAACGAATCTCTAAAGAGCGCTCCTGTCGATGGACGTCTAGAATTTGAGTCTCAAACTGACTTTCCAGCTAATACTTCAGCTTATTGCGTGATCTTACACGATCGCATCGTTCAGTAATATCCTATTAGTGGAGATGTTCGGAAGCTTGTCTGAATAATCTTTACTTTTACGTAAAAAAATTAATATTTCAAAATGGAATATGTGGTAAACATGATTGGTTTTAAGCAAATGGGTGGTGAATATGTTCTAAAGCAAATAGCAATCATTCCTCTCAACGACAGTGGTGATCCCATTGTTCATCTATTCAAAAAATCTTTCTCATGGAAAAGGCTTTCTGACGAATTGCAAGAAGAAAACATTCGACTCAAACATAATCATGGAATAGCCTGGAACACTGATTGACTAGATTACTCTCAAATTGCAAACTTACTCCGTGAACATTCACATGATGCTACAAAAATTTTTGTTAGTAATGAATTCAAACGAAAATTGTTGCTAAAATTCAAATTTTCTGTTTATAACATCAATGAATACGGATATCCATTAAACCTACCTCTCAAATGTGTTACTGTACAAACCATAATCCAATTCATAAGACTGTCTATGTACTACACAATGTCAAATTCATGAAATTATTCTATCTCTCACAAAACTATTTGTAAGAAAAAAAAGTAGAAAACACTATAGGCATCCTAGATCACATTCGGATTCTAAAACACTTGGAGGAGGGAGGAGGGTGTGCTAGAATCCGTACGGGTTTTAACACACCTTGGGGCTGTGCTAGAATCCGGCAGTGCTAGAATGCCTATAGCCTATCTACTTATGTAGTAATTCATTCTAGTGTTATGACAAAACAACAAAAAAAAAATTTAATCGTCAAGTCAATCATGAATCCAGAATATAGTGAGTTGCAATAAATGTATCTCTCATGATAACTACTGATATTTAGACTGTGAAAGCTAATGGTTATAAAATTTAAAACGTAAACATTTTGTTGATTTTATCTTACTTTTATATTGATGCTTTTGAATTAAATTTTTCGTACGATTCATTATTAAAATACAAAAATTCAATTTCATTTAAAAAGAAAAACAAAGAAAATTTGTAATTACAGATCGATATTTAAATCTTTAAATATGATATTACGTTAAATAACTAGATTTTTTTACAACGATAAACGTCGGAATACATGAAGATAAAGTCTGGTTGCATGTACAATGAGAACTTAGCTTTTGTAATGACTATTGAGTAAATAAAGTAAAAATTACACAGTTTTCGTTTAAGTATTAACAAATTTTTAAATCATAATATATTTTAAGATTAAAAAAAAAAAAAAAAAAATTTTATCCTTGTCAATATGTTTCTAATTTGCATTTACATTATAACCTAATATTTTAAATAAAATATAATATAGTTAGCGAAATATTAAACATTAAAAACAAAAGTTACTTTTGGTTCGTCCGTTCTCCTTAATGATAAAGGTAGTTGTTTTTTGATAATTATTCATTATTTAAAAAAAAATCATTTTGATTCATTGAACCTAATTTTAATTTATGTTGTGAATAAGCAATTCGTTAATTTTGTAAGAAGAAGAAATTTAATCTCAAAATTGAACTTGATTTTGTAAATATTTAATACATTGTGATGCATTTATTGCATCACAATAAAATATTTATTGAAAAGAATAAAGAGAAGTAGGAGCCGAAATGCATTCGTTAAGTTGATTGTTAATTAATGTAATAAAAGAAATTAATCAGTGTATTTTTGTTTGTTTCGAGGTAAACAAGAAGCATAGCGATGAGCAGACGACTTACCGCTAGAGAGGGAAAGAGAGAAAGAGGAACCTAACCTCACATCCGAACACGTGGTGAAGGAAAAAACCACAGTCACCATCAATTTTCTTATTGTGCACTAGGAGTTGAAGCTACGGTGATGGCTGTAACATCTTAACACTAGTGCACATAACAGATCAACGAAAAGAACACATGTTTAGAAAAGAAAATAACCTGTGACAGTGTTCTTGTGCGTCGCCATCTTATGTTCTCGATGACGACATGCACGCCGCAGCACTGTCATCTGTACACTGACACACACACACACACCCGGTGTATAGGTACATGCGCACAATACACTCGCGGTACGCGATGACGAGCAAAACCGGGAAACGACGCGGAACATTTGTAACACGTGCTCGAGAGTAAAGGAGAAGTTTCGGTAAATGACCGACTCGCGGCAGAAATCGAGTCATGCGCATGAAAAGTAAAGGATCAGCGAAAAAGGGGAGCCAGCTATAGCTTATATAGCAGGCTCGTATATACATGGGTAATTGTACAAATAACGGTAGCAGGCTCGTATATACATGAGTAAAGGTAGAAATGGTAGTAGAGGGAGTATATACATGGGCAATTGTAAAAATATTAATCTATGTCAGTATGTTATATGAAGATACGTGAAGTCGAGAGCGAGAGTGATAGAAGATAAAGAAATCGAGCGTTGGAGAGAGATAGCGTTACAATTATAGGTATAATTATTAAAACTAAGTATATGAAGTTTTCTAAATAGAAATTTAAATAGAGCGCGCAAGAAATAGTGGGCGCTAACATAAAAGAAGCCGCCAAAAGGAAAGATGTTGATTGGTTAAAAGTTAACATCCTTTGTAATTAACAAATAACAATTACGGAAAGGATTAATAATCAATCAACCATTATCCTATTTATGACGTAATTGATAAAAGAAGGGATGAAGAGGAAGGAGCTCGAGAGAAGACGCGCCATCGACACACTTCTCTATTGGATCTTGGATAATACACTTGGTCGGTTTTTCTTTGTTGGGTATTGCTCGTTGAGCCACATTTTCTTGAGTCTCGACTCCATTTTAGTTGGTTAAGAGTTCATAGAGGATTTACGCTACCATTTAGTCATTTTGCTATTTTGCCATTTCGCTGCCTTGCTGTTTTTGCCAATTTGGATATTTTCGAGAGAGCTGAGAAATTTATTTAATACGAGGAAAGGAGATTTTGAATTGGATTTAAATCAGTGGAGTTTTGTTTTTTCTTGGAGAGTAACGCTTTGTATATTAAGGTGAGTCCTCCATCTTAAATATTAAATCATTAAACAATTTAGAGTCAGTGCGCGTCGCCGTTTTGCTCGTCGTAATTAACGTCGGTTTTAGCCACCATTATTAAAATTAAATTAATTTCACGGGTTTAATTGGATTTTATTTAATTATAATTAATCTGAGAATTTATTAAGTCGAGTGAGAGTTCAATCACACTACTTTTCTTTTACACTTACACAATTTTCGAGAAATTGTCGGGTAAAAGTATGTTAAATTTACTTTAATAAATATAGAGTGAAAATTACTTCTTTTTGTATTTTATTTAACAGTGTTATTCAAGTGTTTATTAACATTGTATTGTTATAAAATATATATAATTGATTTATTGCTGGTTTGCATCGGTGGTTTCGTCATTGTTCCCTACGAAGACCCGATTAGAATCCACCCGAGAGAGTTGATTGCTAATAAATTCAGATTTTCTATTCAGAGTAAAATTTAAGGAAAAATAATAAGTAAATTGCTATTTATTCAGAGGTGATACTGTAGAGTTAAAATAATAGTAACTGGGGGATAGGGAACAAATTCCCCCATTACAACATATACATATTAAAATTAATATTAATATTAATATTTATATATATATAAATATTTAATATCTAATATATATATATATATATATATATACTTATCCAGTCGTTCATTATTCTTATAATTAATCTCACTACAATAATAAACACACACAACATACAGTTATACTATTGAACACTAGTGATGACTTCTTTTAATTTTATTGGTAATCGCAGAAATTCAAAATAACTAAATGGTTATTTCTTTTTGATTTTTAATTGCCTGCACGTTGTAATAAATGAATACAATAGCAATTTTCCACTTGGTTTTCGTAAAATAGCAGATTATAGTAGAATGGAAAATTTAATTTACTTTGATTTTTGGTCTGCAAAAGCAAAAGGAATTCTTATCAACAATGAAAAATGCTTCATGTTTCTTGACAGGAATTTACTCGTATATGATTGAGTTTAGTGTTCATGAATTAAAAAAAAATTTTCCTTTTTTTTCTATTTTTCTACAAAATAAGGTACATTTGATCCTTAATAGGTTAAAAGACACATTGGTACTAATAGTCAAGTATTGTTTCAATTTCCAGAAAGCTTCGGTAATTGGAATGTAGTAAAAGTAGAACATTTTAAATTAAAAAAAAATTTTCTTAATAGCTTTTGATATCATCCTTGAACAAACGAATGAAAAAGAAAATTGTTTTTTTTTATCAAAAACAAAACTATCATACTGTTTTGATCTCGCTATCATTCTATATTATTTTATTATATTCTTTTATTAATACAGATTATTGCTGCAAACAGCAAAGGAAAAAACGACCATTTTTGGGTAGTAGAAAAGCTAAAAAGGAAACATTGGTTAAATATCACTACTCGGTTGGCTAAACTAATAGATAATTATAAATTTATATTAAGAATATTTTTGAAATTTTCAAGCATTAGATGAAATTTTGTACTAATCCAATTTGTCAAAATTGGTTGTATTTTCACTTGATTGTATATAAAAAAATTTGTTAAGGTGGCGCAGATGTCTTTATTTCCCTGTTGAAAAAATACCTGGATTTTCACGTGGATTACCCATGTGGAAATCCACGTGGATTTCACATGGATTCCATGTGGATTCGCATAGGAATCCACGCAGATCGCCCACGTGGATTTCCACGTAAAAAAATCTATGTAGATTTTATGAAAGCTATGTTGATTTTATAAAACCCTTGTGGACTGTTGAAGAATCCATATGGCTTTTATGAAATCTATGTAAATTTTCAAGGAACCCTCATAGATTTTATAAAATCTGTAATAATTTTATGTACTCCTCGTGGATTTTTAAGAAATCCATATGAATTTTGTGAAATCCATGTGGATTTTTAGGTAATATACGTAGATTTTTTACTTGGATATCTACGTGGATTCAAATGAGAATCCATGTGGAAATCCACATAGACGTTTGAAATAGGAAATAACTCTATATTTATTTCGCATTCAAAGTAAAAACCAAAAACGAGGTAAACCTCGTAATTTCAGCTCTTTGAAGATCAGAGAGCTTCTATGATTCAACTGAAAGTATTCTTATATATCTGCAACTTAGAAATTCATATGATGAATCACAAAACTTAGAGAAACGCCACCTTGTGACTTACTGTCGAATTGATGATTGATTACATCGATTCTTTGAATCGATAGGTGGCGTTTTTCTAAGTTTTGTGATCCCTGATACAAATTACAAAGACGCAGATATATAAGGCCAGAATACTCTTAGTTAGTTCGTAGAAGCTCTTTGATCTTCAAAGAGCTGAAACTACGAGGTTTTTACTTTAAATGCGAAATAAATATTGAGTTATTTCCTATTCAAAATATCCATGTGGATTTCCACGTAGATTTTCATTTGAATCCGTGTAGATATCCAAGTTAAAAATCTACGTAGATTACCTCAAAATCTACATGGATTTCTAAATATCCACATAGATTTCTAAATATCCACATGGATTTTTCTGAATATCCACATGGATTTCTAAATATCCACATGGATTTTTAATTATCCACATGGATTTTCCAAATCCATATGGATTTTTTAAAAATCTACGAGGAATACATAAAATTAACACTGATTTTCATTTAAATCTACGTGGATATCCAAGTAAAAAATCCACGTAGATTACCTTAAAATCCACATGAATTTCTAAATATCTACATGGATTTCACAAAATCCATATGGATTTTTTTACAAAATCCATATGGAATCCATGTAAGACCTACGTGGATTTCCACATGGGTAATCCACGTGGAAATCCAGGTGGATTTTTTCAGTAGGGTTTAAGTAACTAAAAAATCAAAAGTTGTTAATTCAAGTTTTATCAAATTTTGTAATCCAATAATGAAATTAATTTTTTTTTTAAACTGATTTTAGAAAAGAACATTCATCTAGAACGGTTACTATGCTTTTTTTTACAAATCTTCAATTAAATATAATTCGTTAGTTTGCCTTAGTTTTAATTGAAACCAGTCTACCGAAGTTTGTTGATATAAAAATAACACTGCTTTGAAAATAAAAATCTTAATTGAAATAGCTGTTTTATTACACTTCTTTTTAACAAAAAAAAATTCACATTGAAAGTTTTAACATAGCATAAATGACAACATGGACAAGCGAGAAATCCTTAGCTTATATTGATGTTTAAATTTCTTTCATGAAGAATTTATTGAGTGTTGAGGCAATTTATTTCTACTGGAGGTTAAATTATCTCCACTGTATACACTGAGTAATATTATTCTAGGGTTATCCAAAATGAGTCGACCGTTCGACAATCTCAAGTAACCAATACACCGGCTTACATAGCATGAGGCTACACGTTCTTGAACATTTCGAAGTTATGCTGACGCTGTATGGGAATTGCCGTTAAAGAGGTATCATGATACTCGAGTATGTTGCTGCGCATTGGAAAAAGATTTGAGTTTGATTTCCAAGCCTAAAAGAGTTATATTTCATTTTACTTTGATTTCAAGGTTTTAAATTTGTCTTCATTTACGCTGACGACTTTGAAATTATATTGTTGTAACGGTTTTTTTATTGTCCTAAATTATTAATTTTCTAAAATTGTTAGTGCTGGCTTTGTCTCTCAAAATAGAAACAAAAGTTTTAATTTTGACACCGTCCGCTTCTGTTGGAAATTTCTTGGCATGTTAGATAACGTATAGTTGACTCAAAATAATTTGTAACTGATGCAATTTTAAGAAAGTAAATTCTGCTATTACGACCGCTATGAATTTTATTTTATTACCCTTGACTTTATATTTTTGATAAAGACTGGTTCTAATTTTAATTCAATAAAATTCACTGTTTGAAGCACAAACATTCTTAACGGGTGTCCTCATACCGGCACAGAGATCTATCTTATCTACATTTGAATTATGCATTTGAATAAAAATTTTACTATTTTTGACTAAAATTCATAGAAGAGGCACATTCTTAACATTCTAAAGAATTTATTGCAACGTTAAAAGACAGAGTAACATTGAAAATGAAGAAAAAAACTGCATAATACGATTATTCATAACTATATTGAAAAGTTAATTGTATTATGCAGTTTTCGCCTTTATTTTTACCCTTATATTGTCTTTCAACGTTGCAATAAATTTTTTGGCACGTTAAGAATGTGCCTCTCCTACGAATTTCAGTCATGAATAGTTACATTTTTATTAATATTCATAATTTTAAATATAGATAAGGTAGAACTCTATGTCGGTATGAGGATTCCCCTTAAGAGGAGGCCGTATAGCTCTGTCCTTGTCTAATCTAAATTTTCGTTATTATTAATAAATTAGATATTTTTATACAAAAGTAAGGACATAGCCCAATAGATTTAAGGACGAACAAACGATCCTATTCTATGAAAAAATATAAAATTTTCATTATTTTTCGAGTGAGGTCTGAAACGGAAAAACAGTTATCAAGTTCAATTATTTTTCCGTTTCAGTCGAAAAATAATGAAAATTTTATATTTTTTCATAGGATAGGATCGTTTGCTTGTCCTTAAATCTATTGGGCTATGCCCGTACTTTCGTATAAAAATATCTAATTTATTAATAATAACGAAAATTTAAATTAGACAAGGACAGAGCTATACGGCCGCCTCTTAATAATTCAATACACCAACATTTTCTGAATGCAATAATCTTTTCTTTTGAAAGCTCTCAAACCTTAAAATACTCAATTTCTACTGACAACACAATTAGTCACGAAATTTTTATGTATTCGAAAACATGAGAAATTTTCATTACTGCATAGTGCTAACTTCTCGATTTTATTTTAAAATGAGACGAAATATTTTTATTTCCCACCTCGTGACGATAAGTGAGAGATATTTTTCTCAAAATCATTGTATATTTTACATGCGCGATCACTATCTTAAAACAAATGAAAGTCACTGAATTGTGCTTATGTAACTCGTTCTAGTATATTTTTTTTTTTTATTACCAATTTAATTCCATTACAAGAGAAAACGTTCCTAAAGCTATCGGTTTTAATTTCGAAACCTGTGAAATTATTGACCCATACTTATTGAAATTTTTTTTCTTAACTGATCCTTATTTTTATAAAGATTTTGAAATTTTTACTTGATTTAGTATTGTCTATTGAGGTTAATAATATTGAAAAAAAAAATTGAAAATAATTTTATCAATATTCTATATGATATGCATGCATATAGTACACAGTACATAAACAGCATGTTGAAATTTTTACATATGTATTTTTGCTATTGGTTGAGCCCAATTGTGGGCATAAATTATTTATGGTTGGACCAAATTATGATTAAAAGATTAAATTTGTCAAAGAGGAAGATTGTTACCTCATTTTAATTATGGAGTTTAACAGAAAAATCCATTCTATAGTAAAATGCCAGACTTTTATCAGCAAAACTGTTGTAATTTTTATTGTAAAAATATTAAATTTTAAGACAAAGAAAAATGAAAAATAAAATAAGGAATAATTTTTATATTTAAATAGCGAAAATTCCAATTTTCAATATGACCCGTAGCTAGGGAAATGGAAATGATTGAAATAAAAATGATCTGTTCATAAAGAGAAAACGGTTTTTGTTTCCAAACATTCTGAGTAGCAAAATTATGAAAACAAATAATTTCAATATGATGATTATTTTTAAAATAATTAACTCTTTTGAAGTGCCATAAGAAGAAATAAAAAGATTCATTACTGCACATTGTTTTTATATTGATATTGTTAACATTTGATGGAGTTTGGAATTTCACTTGAATGAAAAGGAAATCTTTTGATTTTAATGCAAGTCAATGAATCATGTTCCTTTAAAAATTTTATGTTATGATTGTTCAGGAAAAACAAAATTTGTCTTTCAGTTCATTGCTATCAAGGAAAACACTCCTACTGGCTAAAAACCCTTTGATGCGATTTACAAGATTTGATTTGAGAATTTTATTCAGTATCCGTAATTTTTCTCCTGTATATTTTTTTAAGTAATGATTAACATTGTCTTTTATTATTATTTTTGTTATTATTTTACAAATCTTCTCTTTAAAACAGCTAAATTACTTGACAATTTTATCAAAATTTTAAAAATTAAATGATCATAACAGTCCATTTGTAAAGCATGTTTAGTTTGTATTTTAGAATGTAATGTTCAATGAACCAGATTCAAAAGTTTTGTTTTTGTAAAATACATTTTTAACTGACTGTAAAATTTTGTTTGAAATTCTCGTTACAAAAAAAATGAATTTAACGAAAGACAATTTTTTTATTTGAATTAACTTGAAATCTTCGACAGGCATTTGTAACGACAAAAAAAAACTACTTTCAATTATTATCATAAATAACAAAAGGAGTGTTAATCTGCTAAGTGAGAAAGAAATATTTTATGGTTAGTTAAGGTTGCGAGATGTACTGATTTTTCAAAAATTATTTTGTTTATATATTTGCAAATATACAAGTACATACATATAATCATAATTCCTTTTAAACTTTTACTATTTTTTAGAAGAATTTTATGTTTATATGTATATACGTGTATATTTGCAAATATATAAACAAAATAATTTTTGAAAAATCAGTACATCTGGCAACCTTAGGTTAGTTCCATTTAATTTTCAAACAAATTATTATTGATGAAATTTTCCTAATATGAGATTCTACCCTAAAATTTTTCAGTTTTATGCCTGAATTTAAACGTATGAATGAAAATTATTTTAGCATAATGAATGGTTTTTAAATGTTCGAAGTTCCTGAGCTTCTAAATAATTTTCGTACAAAAAAAAAGAATAGAATCTCTTTCTATAAAGCAATTCGATATAAAACATTTTACATTTCTCACATAAAACCTGTAAAGTTCAACTCTGCATTAAGAGGAGGTCACGTATCTCTGTCCTTTTCTAATCAAAGAAATGATTTTTTTACAAAAACTTATTACTTTATCAAAAAATGAAGATAAAGCCGCATCTTGTATCAAAAAAAGCAATATTTTCTTTGATAAGAAAAAATTAATTTTATTGCTTCATTCTCAAGAAAACCTTGAAAAACCAAATTATCCACCCTAACCTCTATGATTTAAGTTTTTCAAGGTTTTCTTGAAAACGAAGCCATAAAATTAATTTTTTCTTATCAAAGAAAATATTTCTTTTTTTATTACGAGATGCGGCTTTCTCTTCATTTTTTGCTAAAGTTATTAGTTTCTGTAAACAACTCAATTCTTCGACTAGAAAAGGGCAGAGATATGTGACCTCCTTAAATATACTTTGATTATTGATATTATTTTTGCCTTATGAAAAATTTTTTTATAAGCTTGAAATTTTAACTTTAATTGATTAAAATTTTAATTGTTGTTGAATTATGTTATTAATGGTTTTTGTGAAATTTGCTTTTCACTTTAATAGGAAAAAATTTGTGTTATACTTAAATGCATATCATGAAACTCATATGCTTTCAAGGTCATTAGGCTGTTCATGCAGAAAAAAAGGGTTCTTTATTTAAATACTATGCTATCAAGAAGAATACTTTTTACTTAATTATAAACCTCTTCCTTTTTTTTATTCAATACTCATTTCCTCTTTGAAAATTTTTCTTCTTTTCTTTTTTTTTTTTTAAAAAAGAAGAAATGTTAAAATCAACATCATGGGTAAATTTTTTTTTTTATTTACTATTTTTCTCTTTAAATTTAGGTGAAACCGAAAGCAATGCAACGAACCCCAAAACGATTTACGACGCTTTTATTAAAAATTTTAGAAAATAACAACAAAAGTTATCTGTTATTAGAGAAATAGTTTTGATTGTAATTTTTTTTTCTTAAATAACAAAAAAAATGAATTACTTTCAAAAACCAACTACCTTTTGATACTAAAGGAAAATACTACATTTTTCTTGAATTGAAAATTATTCTTAATCATTGCCTTTTGAATGTAAATACTAAATTCAGATTTATTAAGAAATTTTGTTGCATGGCTTTCTTCTGAATTGAAAGCAACTATTATTGATAAAGTTTTTACTGCCTATTACAAGGTATGCATATTTTCGTGTTTCTGCATTATCCCTTATATACATACATATACATACATATCTTTGCATATGTAGCCTATTGCTATTGGATGTGATAAGACACACTTTAGCTTAGAATAAGCTTTAACCTGCACAAATTCTGTCAATTTTTTATTAATATCGAAAACCTTGCACTGCTAATAAGAGTTGAAGCGAAGAGCAATCTTACAGATCAAAATTGATCAAAATTTAGGTCCTTTTAATTGAAAATTAAGTATAAAACGATGCTCTTTTGATTCGCATTATTTTATTATTTTAAGACAAAAAGATTGCTTTTATGCGTTTGTTAATTTTGAAATGTTTAATTTTTAGATGTTTAAGGTAGGGGTGTGCGAGTAGCTCGAACTACGAGTAACTCGAAAAAATTACTCGACTCGATTGAAGCTCGTCCGAGTCGAGTATGAACTCGAACTTTTCGAGTTACTCGAATTTATCGAGTTACTCGAATAACTCGAGTTACTCGAATAACTCGAGTTACTCGAATAACCCGAGTTACTCGAATAACCCGAGTTACTCGAATAGCTCGAGTTATTCGAATGACTCGAGTTATTCAAATGACTCGAGCTACTCGAACAACTCGAAAAACTAGATTATATTATTATGTAGTAATTATTTCTTTTTTATACGAAAAAAATTTTTTACACTTTATTTTTATTAATTTTCTGTGAATTTTGTTTATCCGTCTATTTAGAAAGAATATTGGAAAAACTTTTAAACTAACTTCGAGTCGAGTCGAGTATTATATTCGAGTAACTCGAACTTTTCGAGTAACTCGAGCAATCCGAGTTACTCGAATCCATCGAGTAACTCGAGCCATCTGATTTTCTCGGATCTATCGAGTAACTCGAGTCATCCGAGTAATTCGAATTACTCGAGTAACTCGTATTTTTTCGAGTAGTTCGTATTTTTTCGAGTACTTAAGGATCTCGAGTACTCGACTCGAACTGGAAGAAAAAACTCGACTCGACTCGAACTCGATTATTCGAGTTCGAGTTGTATGTTCGAGTCGATGTACTCGACTCGAACTTGAAGAAAAAACTCGACTCGACTCGAACTCGATTATTCGAGTATTTGCACACCCCTAGTTTAAGGTAAATAATTAAAATTATCTTGTTTCTTGACTATAAATCATTATAAAAATTATCAACTGTAAACTTTAAATTTTAATATTATAAACTAATATTTAATTGCCGATTTAATCAAATTCAACGCATTTATGAGGAACAAAATTTTCTATGTTGAATCATGTAAAAAATTTGGAAGTTATTGATTTGAGCAGAAACAGCATCTTATTAGTTGTCATTTTCTTTTAAACATAACGATATTTCAATTTATGCAACAAAAAAAAATTTCAAACAATATTGTTTAAACTAAACATTCATTTATCATCAACAAGAGATTGAAACATCTAGCAAATTGCTTAATTTTATACATCTTATGAAATTTAAAAAGGCTTATTGATTGTAACCTTTACAGCAAATCTTGCATCTACATTAGTACTTTGGTCTTATTAATATAGAATGGTTTACATGACTTATTTTAATTTTGAAATTTTGTCAATGTCAGCAGTTACGGAAAAATTTTCTCAAGACCAGGCCGGAGTAGAATCAGATACCGACCGAGTAAAAATTGAGTTTTTCGTTATTTACTCAAGTATTAAATGGTGTATCTTGAAATTAAAGGTTGAGCGCAATAGATATTGTTATTATTATGAATATCTATGCACAAGAAAAACAAATTCTACCGCTTTGTTTTTGAGAAAAGTAAGGAACGATGTAAAAGTTTATGTTTATAATATTTTCTTGTTCCTTACTTTTCTCAAAAACAAAGCGATAAATTTTTTTTTCTTGTGCATAAATATTTGTAATAAGAATATCTATTGTGCTTAACCTTCAATTTGCAGATACACCGATTAATACTCAAGTAAATAACAAAAATCTCAATTAGACAAGGACAGCGAATCCGGCCTGCTCTTAATGTAAATTTTCAATATTTTGAAAAGTCCTTATGCTTGACCCATTGCTTATTTTTTTACAATTCAAGTAGCAGTTTATGATGATAAAACAAGTATATTTTTTTTAACTTTTCCACAAGTATAAGATTTTGTAATGAAAATACCCTTTTCAGATTCATGTTTTTGCGTTTCACAAACGTTTTGATTAATAAATTTTGAAAAAAAGACTGTTATTAGATGTAATTGATTCATTTTAATCAATTTTTACCTAACTTTTCAAATCAACCCTTTTTCTAATTGACAGGACTAATGGATTTCTCTTTTTTTTAGATACTTTTAAATATAATTCCTTAAACTAAAAACTTTAAATTATATTAACTAATACACCTAAATGGAACTATTATGTTTGGTTACAAAAAAAATTCAAATTTTTGGCTAGTAATTTCACAAGAATTTATTGTTGATCTCAAAAAGTTTTACTAAAATGTTTCTATATCCAGTCAAAATTATCTCTTTCAAAACAACAACAAGAGGAACAATGGAATGAGTTTTACCCTTTAAAATATTCTATATAAAATTTACACTGCTGTTGATATTTGGTACAATGATGAAAATTAAGGGGATGTAATACGGTATATGATTTCAACATAGTTACCGACATTGCAGTTTTCAAAATTTTTAATCTTTATTCCAAAATTTTCAAAAATATCTCTCAATTAGGCTTTTTATTAGTAAAAATAGAAGGCAGTAATATAGAGATATTGTAAAAATTTCTAGATTAAGAATAAAAAATTTGGAAAACTGTAATGTCGGTATTTTACATTCCCTTAAAGAAAAACATAATCAAGGAAATTCACTATCAACCTCTATTAGAAAAACATTCGTAAAGACTAGCTAGTTTTATACAAAAACTTGATTTTATATATTTATTTTTTCTGAAATTTCGAATTTTTAAATTGTTTTTTACAAAAGATTTTAAGTTTCTTGAATTTTTACCAAGACTCAAATATTAACTTTTCACTTTTAACTTTTGTTCATTAAGAAAAAGTTAACACCCTTTTCCATTCTTGCTTCTATGCTTTTATAAAAATTACTAAATTGTGTACATCCGAAGAGAAAATTTTACTTATTAATTGCAAGAAACTAAATTGAAAGAAATTCAGTATTACCTGTTATTCAAATAAAATTCAACGCTTTGCATTGATTTGAGTCCTTCTTAGGAGCTTGATTTTATTCTAAATTGAGTAAACGTTTGTTCTTAAAATTCTAAAAAAAAAATTCGCTACTATTACAAAATGGAAATAGTTATTACTACAATCTCAACTCGTTTGTACATGTTTACTTAAAGTGTATATTTTCTTTCTCATTTGAGTTGTGAATATAATTTTAAGTTCGAAACCAATATTGATTTATTAAGTGTTGTTCTGTTCTGTTCCAACCATCCTTTTTATCTATAAACATCTGATTTTTCTTGCATCCATTCTCCCGGAGGAATAAATAAATTTAGTATAGGTATGATTTTGGGTACGTGTTTAAATCCCTAAATCCCACCCTAACACTTGACGCCCAACGTGGGGCCATCGGTCAAAGGATGACCGAGGTTTTGCCTAAATTTTGGCAAAACCTCGGTAATCTTGCACTGAAAAAAACCCGAATCCAGCCTTGCGAAGTTGATCGTATTAGTGGAATGCGAACAACATTCGAAACATAAGAATACATAAAAGCGTAGTAGGTTTGTGCGTAACTATACCACAGTCAATCATTGCGACCGTCTGTTCAGTATAATAACGTGAATCCGAGTAGAGCGCTGCGACTGCATTGCCAGGTCAATCGCTTCGACTTGTCGGCATCATCCGTGCTGACAGCCGAAACCGGGCACAACTTTTAGCGTTGCGTGGTTGCTTGCTTCGACTCGTCGCATGCCGCAAGCCGAGATCGAGCACAGAGACAACGTTGGGAGTTCGTATACTTCGACTTTCTAGATTCTAGTACTGCGATTCTAGTACTTTATGTCAATTTAAATTATGTTTTAATTTAATTTTCATTCAAAAAGTGTTTATATGATTACTAAACAAGTAAATATTTTAATTCTTTAATATTATTTAGATTAAATTTTATTTATATACATATTATATGAAACGTTTATCAAATTAAATATGGACTAATGTTTCGTCATACTTTAATATTTACTCGAATTTCAAAAATTAGATATCTTGTTTAAGTATATTCATTAATTATTTATAATAAAATGAAATTAATCAATATTTTACATGAAAATATTTACTAAGTCGACTTAATCAGTTAATATAATCTAATGAATACCTATCTATCTATCTAAATGATATCTGATAAAAAATGTATTCGTATATTTTCTTCAAAATTAAGGAGAGAAAAAAGATCTTATAATCAATTATAAAATAAAAATTTTTCTGATTTTTTTGCAAATTAAGAAGTTTTCAGTTATTTCCCCGTTGAAAATGAGAAAATTAATCAGGCAAATTTCCAATTAAGTTTTTTTGTATATTGAATAGTAACCTTTCACCAATCAGATGAGCTAAAAAATTTACATATTGTAATTTTTAAAAATTCAATCACATTTTATATATTTTATTTATAAGAAAAATGATTCTATTAAATTTTTACTTTGGTTCGATAGTTTTGAATAAAAAATTCATTAAAACATTAATTAAAAAAAAGATTTAGAGCTCTAAAATTTATTTTTTTCTATTTTGGGATCCAATTGGAACTTATTCCCTCAATTTTATTAATTTTTATTTTTTAACTGTGTCAGTGAACATGAAATATCTCATATACATATATACAAGTGTATCATTTTATTAAAAATTAATTAAATATAATAAAAGAATATTTGAATAAAATTTATTTCAAATGAAATTCAAAGATAAATTTTTAAACGTTATAACTTCGTATGTAACTTTTTTGAAACAATTTTCAAATAGTTACCATTCTTTCACATTAAAAAATACACCACTGTGTTTGCGAATAAATTGTCCGTTTCGAAAATAATAAAAAAAATTCATATAACGGATTTATATGGAAACATTTTGTAATTATGACAGCTTTCAAATCAATAACATCAAATGATTTTTCATTCCATAAATATGCTAATGGATAACAAAATTTGTAATATTTAATGTATGAATTTTTATTTTTGTTTTGAATTATACTTTATAAAATTATGTAAGAATTCTTTTCTAATTTCAAACAAATATTTTATTAAAATTTTATTTCATGAATTCAATTATAAATTTATATTTTTAAATTTTAATAAAATATCATTAATTTAGAGACATAAGTCTTAATTTAAAATCATTGATACCTTAAATTCTTAAATAAATACATACTTAAAAATGCTCTATAATCTGAACAGACAGTATGTTTACATCAGATACTATTGAATGCCCTGTTAAAAAAGTTTGTACTGATTCAGTACTGATTTCACATTGAAATCAGGACTTGGTTAACATTGAATCAGTGTAAAATCAACATAAAATTTACACAAAATCAGTACTGCGCATGTCCTGAAAATGGTTCCATACCACAACACAAACAAGGTTAAAAATTCGAGCCTAATCGATATTGAATCAGTGCGAAATTAGAACTCAATTCGGGAAAGAATATTCGTATACGAAATCACAGAATCGACTAAGTACAAAATCAAGACGTAATCAGTGCACAATTTTAACAAAATTTGTACGAAATGTTTTGGAAATACGTGACCTTTCAGTTTCTAATCAGTGCCAAATCAGTACTGAATTCGGGAAATAATATTCGTATATGAAATGAGAGAATCGACTCAGTACGAAATCAGTATGAAATCAGTACCTACCCCGTTGAAAAAATCCAATTGGGAATTCATAATGGAATCCCAATGAGAATTTTAGAAATTCAGCGGAAATTTATCGACATTTTTAAGCGATTGAAATATTTTTTTATATAAAATTTTATTTATGTTTTCATTTCGACTTATAAAAATATCTCTGTTCATTGAGTAAAATAGAACGTGGGAAGGCAGGCCGAATGATCGTCGTCTTAGACCAAATGAAACTACCAAACTACCAGCTTATAAGTTCTAAACTCTTTTATTTTTTTTGTGCGCATTTGCTTGCCATAAGAAAGTCAATAGATAGATAGCGTTGTAGCCCCCTGGCGGCTAATCATCGAATATAAATATACACATTTATATAATAGTACTAATAATTGATCACCAGGCGACTACCACGCTTTCTATCTATTGACTCACTTATGGCAAACAAATGCGCACAAAAAAAATAAAAGAGTTTAGAACTTATAAGCTGGTAGTCTGGTAGTTTCATTTGGTCTAAGACGACGATCATTCGGCCTGCTTTCTCACGTTCTATTTTACTCAATGAACAGAGATATTTTTATAAGTCGCAATGAAAACATAAATTAAATTTTATGTAAAAAAATATTTCAATCGCTTAAAAATGTCGATAAATTTACATTGAATTTCTAAAATTCTCATTGGAATTCCATTATAAATTTCCAATTGGAATTAATTGGAATTCCAACATGGATTTCTAACAAAATCCAATTGCAATTCCAATTCGAAATTCCAATTGGAAATCAAATTGGATTTTTTCAACGGGGTAATCAGTACACAATTTCAACAAAATGCGTAAGAATTGTTTCGGAAATACGTGGCTTTTCAGTTCCTAATCAGTGTTAAATCAGTACTGAATTCGAAAAAAAACAATTCATACGAATTTTGTTAAAATTGTGTACTGATTACGTCCTGATTTCGTACTGATTCGATTCTGTCATTACATATACAAATATTCTTTTTCGAATTTAGTACTGATTTAACACTGATTAGGAACTGAAAAGCCACGTATTTCCAAAACAATTCGTACGAATTTTGTTGAAATTGTGTACTGATTACGTACAGATTTCGTACTGAGTCGATTCTCTCATTTCATATACGAATATTATTTCCCGAATTCAGTACTGATTTGGCACTGATTAGGAACTGAAAGGTCACGTATTTCAAAAATAATTCGTACGAATTTTGTTATAATTGTGTACTGATTATGTACTGATTTCGTACTGAGTTGATTCTTTCATTTCGTATACGAATATTCTTTCCCGGATTCAGTACTGATTTCACACTTATTTAATATTGATTAGGCACGAATTTTGTACATTATTTGCGTTGCGTTATGGAACCATTTTCAGGACATGCGCAGTACTGATTTTGTGTAAATTTTATGTTTATTTTACACCGATTCGATGTTAACCAAGTCCTGATTTCAATGTGAAATCAGTACTGAATCAGTACGAACTTTTTTAACAGGGTGTAAAAACAAGTCATAAACGAAAATTTTAATCAGTTATGAGCGCATTAGAATCAATTTCTATTCTTTTCTTACAGAAATTATTTTTAAAAGTTTTTCTATGCATGAAACAGTTATGCATGTACATATGTTTTTTATTTATTCTTCAACATTTTTGTTTATATAATCGAACAATCTACTCTTGTCATTTAGATAAAATCATAAATGTAATTTATTTGAACATCATTTATTACTAAATTCTATCATGGGGCGCGGTAGCGCCCTGAAAGGCAAGTTTGCGAAGCCGCATCGTGCGCGACGAGACCTATTTACTTAAAGTTTCAAATTTTAAAAATTGAAACTCGCAAAATATATATTAAATATATGTATTTACTTGTTAATTACTTGTAAATATATATATAATATAATGCTAATAAATATTTCATACCAAACAGCTAAAAAATGACGTATTTATTATTTTTTGTATGATATATTGGAAACTCACACGAAGGCGTAACCTATATATATAGTATACTAACATGGCGACAGAATTCCACCGTACAAGCTGGGCTTAAATGTAATGACATTAGTTTTTTAGTCTAAACATCATCACCGTGAAATATATTTGTAAATACGCGAACACCAATCGTGCACAACGTAAATTTATACAAGAAGAAATGGTTTATCAGACCCAATTCGAAATAAAATGTGAAATTAATAAGAAATATATATTCAACGATGAGGTTAACTTCATATAGCTTATTGGTTGCAGACGTCTACTTGTCCACGCTTCATACAAATCTATCTTCGCAGAGTTGTCAAATGTATTCTGCTTGCTTACATAACCTCGATTTGTTCTGGGGAAGAGATGAAAACTAACATTTAAATTTTTGACTGCTCAAATTTCACAACCCCTTACTACACAATAATCTCTGTTGGAATTTTTTTCACGCATTTTGAACTCTTTTTATTACATTGTAATTAGTTTTCAATTAAAAAATAAAACACCAATTGCTATGCTACTCAACGCAAAGTTGTGTTTTAGATTATTTCACAGCCTTGCCACGAGAGGTCATTGCAAGTGTGTGAGTTCCCAATAGGCTAGACCTGCGATTTCTCGTTTTTAATAATTTTCTCGTTCAGCCAAACGTATGAGACGGAAGTTGCGCGCGCAGTCGCCTGAGCAGGCGTACGTATACAGAAAAAAGAGAGAGAGAAAGAGAAGATAACATGTGGCATATGCATAGAGTGAATGAGAGAGAACGAGTAACAGCAAACAGCAGTATATATATATATATATTGTCTTGAAAGTGACGAACATAGAAAAAAGAGAATCCATTCATATACATTAGGATGAGTACGAAAGAGACAGCAAGAATAACAGCAGTATATATGATGTACATACACATACACTGCGATGTGAGGATTTGGTTATAATTAAATTTTCAATAACTATCTTATTAATTAATTTAATATAACTTTATATATAACTAACCGGTCTGTCGAAAAGAAAGAATCTTTAATTTATTAAGAGCGCCAGACAGACCTCCGGCTTACTCATCGGCAGCATGAATCTCGGGCTGTCTTGGCTGGGAGGTGGGCGACCTCTGGCGTTAAATTTATTAAGTCGAAGCTGGGAGAGGTATGCATATAAACGAAAAAAAAAATGAATATTACTGGTTTAAAATTTTAACACTTTAATCTAGAACTTAGTTTAATGTATTACAAACAAAAGAAAATATAAGTTTTGCTTAATTTGCTATGAACGGTCTATTGATTTAATCTAACTTTATTTGTGAACTCGCGCACACTCATATCCCATACACCCGGTCAATATAAATTTCATAAAGTTACTTTATTTTATTCTTATTCAACACCTTTATTGAAATAATGATTTACTATTCTCATAGTAGTAACAAAGAAAAATTTTATTACTCGGTATGGTCGACGTAAGCGACCTCGCTCTTCGTTCTTTCAACAATATGGCTACCAAAAGCCGCGCACTTATCTCTCTCTCTCTCTCTCTCTCTCTCTCTCTCTCTCTCTCTCTCTAAGTGAGTATAGAAACATCTTCTCTCTGTAGCTCTTGTTTTATCTAGACTTTGTACTCTGCATTCATTGCCTGCGGGCGTTTTGTTTCAGGAAACTGCAAGCGCACTTTGCAGAGCACAGACTGATCTAATTATCAATATTGTTGTTGAGCTCTGCAAAATACAATCAAGCTATAAACTTTGGCCGTGCTCATTTTGAGGTTAGAGAATATCTACAATTTGGAGGTTAGTTTCTTCAAGTCTCGCTTCTGGTGGAATTTTCAGATATACAAGCCCAGGAAACTTTATCATATGATTGGCAATTTCTACCTTGTCGACTGTTGATCTACTCTCTTTTACTATATGTAAGTACCATCTATTTGTAAGATTACTTAGAGTACAGACTGGGAGGTGACTCTCTTGTAGTGTCGTGTCATATTGTTGCGTTCGTCGAGCATGGTAAGTTGTGCATTTTGCGAATCAACTATTCTTCGCACTGATACCTCGCGTCTATGCAAAAACTGTTCATCAATTTACCATCTTCACTGCTGTGATAAGGCGTGGTTTGGTCTTAATAATTCTTTTGCCTGTTGCACAAAACGTAAGATTGTCAGAAATAATTCTACGGGGAGTAGTTCACGCGCCTCATCCACTGACAGTATATTTCACGTCTCGTCGCAACCATTAAACTCATCAGAGTCCAATCAAGGCTCTCAAAAAAGAGGCGCAGTCTCCCCGCTCCATCAATTTGAGCCATCACTTAGGCGACGCTGTCGTTCAGAGTCAAGCTCCTCCCACTCCTCTACTGATAGTCATTCTGCGTTGGGCGGTCATTTGAAACTGGCCCCTCCCTCTCGTTCTCAGCTATTGGGCACAGACGATATTTCTTTACAAATTAGACCTCAGGCAATTTCTACATCTAATACCGCAAATATGTCTAATGAGGAATGGCTGGTGAATTTAAAGGCTGACAACGACAAAAAGTTTGCTCAACAGATGGAGAAGACTGATATGCTGCTTCAGATGACTTCTCAACTTGTCGGTGAAATGTCTTCTCTTCGAACTGATATTGGAGATTTGAAGCAAGCTCTCGTTGACATAGAGAAACGTCAAGACTTGCTGTCTGACCGCTTAGATCAGCATATAGCCTCTTGTGTAGGGTCTTCTTTATCTCCAACTTCTCTCCTACTTGACACCTATGAGGTTTTATTCACGGGCATACCATTGGCTGTCTCCAAAAGTGACAAGGACATTATAAATACTATTCTAGAAGCCATTGGTTTAGAGCAGGCCTGCTCGTCGTTGTTAGAAACTCGAGAGTGGCTCCCTGCAATTCCGATGGATGTCGACGAGGCAGGTCCAGCTCCGAAGTCTGATGTGCGTGCTGTTGTGGGTAGATTCTCGTCGGATGCCATCAGAGACATGATAATTGCTAAATCAAGCAACCTGCGTGATTTTCCTGTCTCCAAGCTTTTTGGAATCAGAGGCTCAAACAAAATCTTTGCACGACCTATATGGCCTAAGCCGGTGTTTGAGCTCTTGATTAAAGCTAATGCGGTTTATAAGGAGCTAAACTACCTACGACCTATAGTTCGAAACTTAACAGTTTGCATGCGCCCGTCAAAGGAAGCGGGTCTCATTCCTATATTAAATGAGGCACAATTGAATGATCTTGTGCCCAACAAAAATAAAAAATAGGGGCTACTTGGCTCTCGTGTGAACGACACTATTTCTTCTTCTTTTTTAACCTCTCTCTCATCATCAAATCTTTTAAATAACAACCCGTCTAGCATACACAGTTTAACTTTAAATCCATTTTCACCTGTTATTTCTCAGCCAAAAAATGATGCTGAATTTTTTCAAAATATTTTAATTTCTCATGTAAATGTAAACCGCCTTAAAACCCACTTTTCTCTCATTGAGCATTATATTACCTCAAATCAGACTGATATCTTTGCAGTTACGGAAACTTTTTTAACCGAGCGTGACGATTCATCACTTATCTCAATTGATCATTACAATTTCTATAGGTTAGATAGAGTTGGTAAAATTGGCGGCGGAGTTGGTTTTTATGCACGTGATTTTCTTAAAGTCTGTACACTGTTCCAATCTAATCCTGTATTCGATAATACCGCTGAGTATATAATTGCAGAAATCTCGCTAGGTGCAGAAAAACTGATTTTTCCGGTTGTGTATCTTAGACCGAAAGGTCTTTTTCCTGAGGATTTTTTCAACTCACTAGCTGAAATTCTGCCAACCTATAAAAACATTGTCATCACGGGTGATTTTAACATAAATCTTCTGGCTAGTAATTACAGTACCGACACTTTTCGCTCAACTATCGAATCACTTGCTCTTCATATAGTTCCTTCCGATCCTACGCACCATTCTCTCACAACTGATTACATATCTCACACTTGGATCGACCTTTTTATATTGAATGATGAAAACTCGTTGGTTTCTTATAGTAAATCAATTGCACCTTTCATAGCAGGTCATGATTTAATTTCTATTGTTTTTAAGGCGGCTGTACCACAAGTTGCATCCAAGTTAATTCATTTTCGCAATTTTTCCAATATAAACCTTCAAACGTTAAATAACTCGATAGCTCTTTCTCTTTCTAACTTTTCACGCGAGAGCTGTGTTGATTCTCCAGGATCTTGTCTATCTTCTTTATCTGTTGATACTTTAGTTCATAATTTGTCTTCTGTTCTTGTGTCGTCTTTCGATAAATGTGCGCCTATCAAAACGCGAAAACTGGAATTAAAGAAAAAACCATGGGTCAATTCTGACATTAGATATAAAATGAGAGAACGAGATAAAGCATATAGGCGTGCTGTTCGCTCTGGTTCTGCCCAAGATATTTCACGGTATAAAAGACTCAGAAGTGAAATCTCAAATGCGCTTGACACTGCAAAAAACAAACACATTGCAGATCGGTTGGCAGCGGGGGTAATTCTTCTAACCGCTGGAACACCTTGCATAAGATTGGTCTTGCCGTCAAAATACTTCCGTCACCGCTTCAATTTTTCTCCTCTAGAGTGCTTCTCACTCATTATACCTCTATCTCTTCACGGTCTTCAGCTATAACTTCTAATGAGATAGGAAGGGTGCTTGCAGTGCCACTGCGCACTGACTTACCTACCTTTGATTTTTCGCCTGTCGACTGTCCTCTTGTTGAGTCACTTGTTCATTTTGGCACTTCTAAAACATTTGGGCCTGATAGTATCACGGCGCATATGCTCAAATTGACGAGTGAATCTACTATTAGTCACTTAACATCAATTATTAATGTTTCTCTGTCTACTGGTGTTTTTCCGAGTGATTGGAAAAGAGCCTATCTCCTACCTTTGGCCAAGACTAATAAGATGGATTCTCCTCGCAAACCCGACCTATTGCCAAGCTCTCTGAAGTTTCTAAGATTCTGGAAAGAGTAGTCCATTCTCAGTTTAGTTTCTTCATTGAATCTAATTCTTTGTTAGATAACTTGCAAACAGGCTTTAGAAAATCCAATAGTACTCAGACTGTTCTTCTGAAACTTATTGAGGACTCTCGTATGGCGATTGACAGGAGGATGATCACTGCTCTACTGCTCTTTGATTTTTCCAAAGCTTTCGACACTGTTCCGCACCTGCGCCTGCTCTATAAACTTCGTCGTTTCAACTGCTCCGACTCAGTAATACGATGGTTCGCATCGTACCTTAGCAAGAGAATCTACTCAATACCTGACCTTGAGGGTCGTGTGGGGGAGTGGGTCACCTGTACAGCAGACGTACCACAGGGCAGTGTCTTAGGACCGTTACTCTTCTCTATCTTTATAAACGACTTACCTCTTGTCTTAACAAGGTCAACACATATCTTGTTTGCCGACGATCTTCAAGTCTATCACTCATTTTTGCCGTCCAATCTACATAGTGAGATTAACTTTTTAAATCACGAGGTGGCAGCTGTTGTCAAATGGGCGAGAGAAAACGAGCTCACCCTAAATCCCTCAAAAATGCAAGCGATGTTCATTGGTAGTGAGCAATATATTTCGAGAATCGATCTGTCTTCATGCCCCTCTATCTATGTCGATAATAAAGTGGTGCCTTATACGAACACTATTAAGAACTTGGGGGTCTGGTTGACCAGTACTTTAAACTGGAATAAGCAAGTGAATTCAGTTGTGGGACGTATTTTTGGTACACTTCAGTCTCTGAAATTCCACAGACACGCGCTTTCTAGACAAATCAGAAAGGATTTGGTGGAAGCTCTCATCTTTCCAATATTTGATTACTGCTGTGTAGTCTACGATGACCTGCCACAGATTCTAAATATCAAGCTTCATCGTGCCTTGAATGCTTGTGTTCGTTTTGTATTTGGTAACATAGGCTGGCAGGATAGAGTAACTCCGCATCGTCTTCAGCTGGGTTGGTTGTCAGTAAGTAACAGGCGGCTCTATTTTAAATCGGTACTGGCTCACACGATTATTTCATATCAAAAGCCAACTTACTTAGCTACAAAATTTATGCGTGTGAATATTGACGCGGTTGTTAGATCATCGAATAGACTGCAAATGAGACTACTTATCTGCCCTGTTGTGAGGACAGCAGCAATGCTTAATTCATTTGTTTACTCGGCTTCAAGTTTTATCAACAATAATTCTGAAATGATCACCAGCTTCGAAACGGGTCAAACTCAACTAATTAAGTCAAAATTGTTCAACAAATTCCTGCTCGACGAACGCACTGAATGGCTGGGTACATCTGGGAGTTGACGAATGTGCTTTGCCAGATTCTCTGGTAAAGTTCATTCTACCGCTAAATTTCCAATTAGCTGACTTCTATTGGTTGTCTCTTCGTAAATCGTGCAAGTTGATGAGTACAAGGTCAAATTTATAGTCATAAGCAAATGATTTTTACAATTAGGAACTACATTTTTGTTTATATTTTAGAGAAATCAATATACATTTTTCCTGTTATACTTACTCCTTAGTTTGTAACTCAATTTTTTAACAACTTGTAATTATATTAAACATTTATGTATTACTTATGGGTCATACGGGGTTGAACCCCATGATCCGAATAAATTATGAATCAATCAATCAATCAATCTCTCTCTCTCTCTCACACACACACACACACACACACACACACACACACACACACACACACACACACACACACTGATCCTATGTGTCTATCGGTCTATTGGCTTTAACTGCCGGTCAACAAAAACAAATTATAATTATTTAAACTTTTCATTCGAATTACTCTAGTTAAATTTATTTAATTTAAATTTACGGTCAATGAAACCGTTAGACACGTGGTCGAAATTGCACTCTTGCACTCTCGAAATCTTATTATATATATATCTTAAAGAAATTTAATATTTAATTATGACTTCTGATGGTCTACAAATTTAATTCTCTATTTATTCTTAACTTCTAGTCAACGCAGACTAGGCAAGAGAATCTAATTTACAAGATGGCCGCTAAGGCCCGCGTCATGAAATTTATTACGTAATACGCAACACTATGTCCGCCGATCTCAACTATTTCCCGGTCAATTAAACTTATTGTGAAAATTTATTTAATATAATTAAAATAAAGATAGAATTTAACTGGTCAACGAAATCGTTGAACACGTGGTCAATTTTTCATTTCACTTTCCCGGTCTACCAGTTAAACTTTTACAATCAAACTTTTCGATTT
Source organism: Anastatus disparis (assembly GCA_017163975.1). Classification (NCBI taxonomy): domain Eukaryota; kingdom Metazoa; phylum Arthropoda; class Insecta; order Hymenoptera; family Eupelmidae; genus Anastatus; species Anastatus disparis. The sequence goes on along the minus strand of JAFFSR010000024.1, from coordinate 1,589,339 downwards.
TATAACTACGCCTCGCAACAATTAATTTTTCTAATTTTAATAGTTACACTGTCACAATCACTTTAAATTTTAATTTTACGCCCGCACTGAATTTACACTTTAATCGGCGAGAGCCGTTAATTCACAAAAAAAATATCTTTATTGATTCGGACTACAGTCCACTCACCGTTGTAGAAAATTCTCGTTGACAATAGGAAATTGGTCGGCGATGGCGACAATCTGGTCGACGATGGCGGTGATGGCCTCAGGTTCGTATATCTCTCTCTCTCTCTTTCTCTCTCTGCACAAAGCGACTCCTGGTCGACGCCGGCTGCGGAAAATGGGCTGGTTGGAGGATCAGGGCAGTGAAAATCTTCCTCTGGAAATCCTTCTACTCAACTGCTCCTTGGTGTATCCAAATCTGCAATCTCTACACAGCTGTAAAAGCGCACGGAAATCTCTAAGTAGCTACTTGCAAGAAAAATTGAGGTTTTGCGAGTTAATCGTTCCGATACGGCACGAGGACAGTGATCAAATGAATTCTTTGATGCTTACTTCCTTCTTCTTCGGTCTTGTTAGCCTCTACGCCTTGTAGAAGCTACGCTGTCGAGTTGATATTCGAGAAAGGAGCAGGTTGATGGTAGGTGCTCGAAAGAAAGAAAAGAGATTTCTTTTATTATAACAGAATGTGTGTTTATTACCTGAGGATGACAGGGTACTTATCTTATGAGAACTCAAGAACGCTCTGATGACTCTCTTCGCTCTCGCGTAACACATAGCTTATGCTTTTAGTCGCTTGCTTGTGCACCGCAGGTTGCGCGTGACACTTACATGCCTACCTACTCATACACACACACTCTCTATGCCTGTGTACCCACAGTACTCCCCCCTAAATAACCATCCATGGTTATTTACATCAAAAGGAATTAATTTTTATTTTACCTAACAGTGGGTACTTTTTATTTTACATATTTCGTAACCTAGTTTTTATATTCGCATAATTCTTACATTTTATATACGACTTATGCAATTACTCTCACACATGCATTTACATGCTCGTTTTTACTTTACAACTTATATGCGTTTATTCCCGCACATGCACTCGTATGATTGTATTCATTCCACAATTAAATTATGCAATTATTTTTACACATACACTCGCGTGCTTATGTTATTTTACATTTTGTGTAATCACTCACGCAATTACTCATACTTTTCGCTTACGCGATTACTCATGCTACGCCTTTACATAATTGTATTTATACATACGTAGTTCTAATTACGTTTACATCAGCATACATTATTTACATAACTTTTTGGCTACTTTTTACATATGCGCATACGATTACGGTTTTACATACTTCTATAAACCACTCTCAAAAGTCCATTCTCATCATACACTTTTGCACCATATCTCGCTATAGCTGTGGATAATGCCGGACTCACGATTACTTTACAGTTAAGGAAGTCCAACCTGAACCTTGGTACATTCCTTAGTATCGTCAATACAAAGTTTATATTGAAACATCTGTTCTTTTTATTGTTCTTTCCATAATGGTTATTCATTTTTATCCTTTCTATACTTGTGTTATTGAAGGAGTTTAATGTTCTTTGGACATTAAGATGGTAAGACATCTCCACCGAACGCAGTGCTCGATGGCCAGCAAAATCGAAACCTTAATCATTTGGTTCCAATCCCTTAATGTTTAATAGCTGCAAATTCTTTGATTTAACAATGATCTCCTGGACACTTTGCATCAGGTACTTATTATTCTCTATGTTCACCTCCACTAGGCTTTCATTCAAATGGAATACTGGTTCGTGAACGAATTCCAGCTCTTTACTTTTGCTTTCCAAGTACCTGTAATGGAAAATCCTAATCCTGCTGTCATGATTGTATACTGCCTCAAGAATTCTCCAGGCTTGCATCCTTTGATCGATGCTATTTACATCAGTCAAGTACAACTCCTCTAGTACTTCATTTTTCTTGAGAAAGTTATACAGACACTCCATGTACAGCTCCTTGCACCCTTCAAGATTAATACTTCTTAAGCTAGAAAATAACTTACTATCTAAAAATCTTAACCTAACATGTACATTATTTACAAATGTGGCTTCTTCCAGCCCCTCCATACGCATTTCCGCATCAAATACTGTAGCCACGTTGGCTAACTTTAAGCTTTTTACATAGCAGGTATCAGATACCTCGGCTATCACTTTCTTGGTCATCATATCACCAGATAAATCCATGTGATTGATGAGTAACTTTTCCTTCCTTCCCTCCTTCTGGTACCTTAACAGCTTCCTGATGGTAGAAGCTTCTACCTCCCATTTGCATCCGCCAGTCCATATATTGACAAATTCAAATTGTCTTGCATCCTCGAGCAAACGTTCCAGCCCACTTACTCCTTCGTACCTTCGATGATGTAACAGCAGGTCTGTTGCACCCAGCTTGTAGCACGGTTCTCGCAAACCATCTAGAGCACACATAAAATTGAACACATCCAATGGCTGTAGATGCCACAGGATCCTGCTGATGATATCAGGGGCGCGCAATGCTTCAACAGATGGAGGCACGACCTTGAACTCTGGTTTCTCCAAAGTTAACTCATCGAGTACCCTTACAGAAGTCTTCTGGTCAGGTTTAATGGACAGGTAGAATTTACTTCCCTTTTTGGTTTCCATCCACATCTTCCTCAGGAGCGCGTCACACTGCATCCTTGTTGATGCAGCGAGAGTGTGGCATTTGATGTTTGCGCATGTTTTTCTACCTATCAAGTGGATTCTCCCTATCTCGAAATCTTCTTGACCGAACGACCTCAAAATCTGGTCTAGCTTCTTCTTGCCAGGATTCATTGGCATGTTATATAAGAATAGGTCCAGCACAGGGTCATCACCGATGAAGAGCGATGGTTTCTTGAACTCGTGTTCTTGTGCGTTCTTCATCGCGTTCTTCTCACCGGCTCTGCTAGTAGCATTAATCTTACCCATACATTGCTGCGTATATGGATCTATGAACTTATACAGATAAACCTCCGCTAATCTGTACTCAGCTTTCTTTGTGAGATCATGCGTCTCATTGATTTTGCACAATAGGCCTCTGGCCAATTCTTCCAAGAAAAACATTCTGGCTCGGCTGACGGTACTCTTTAGCGATACAAATATCAGAGGAGAGCCCAATCAGCTTCACCTATATATAACAAAAGAAAACAAACATTATTAATATAACGCATTACAATATTGCCTAAAATTAATCACATTTCTCTTTAAAGTGAGACACTGTTGTACAAAATCTAACTTTCTTAATACCCTTCTCATTCTTTTTACAATTATCTTTTTTATTTAACATTATGCTATCTATTTTTCTACGCCTCAAAATGTTGGGTATAAACCTCTCTCTCTTTTTACTATTTCCCTTATCTTTTTCGCTACCTATCGTTTCGTGCTCTACCCTGTTACCGGTTTCTATTTCTTTGTCATTTGTTACGTTACCTGTTTCATTACACGTATCCGTAATGTCTACTTGCTCATTATTGAGCTCGTCGAATTCGCTATTATCAGCCTCGTTATGGTTATATTCTGGTACCTCCTGTGTCGGGTTACCTTCGTCCAATGCTTCATATTCCTCACCATTTGCGGGTAGAACTTTGTCATGAATCTGAGCTTCCGTTACTATGACGTTTTCTTCCTCTATTCTATTACTATTCTCGCTCAGTTCTCTGTTGCTACTATTCATTTGGCTACTACTCTGAAGTGCCACTCCCCTGCCTACTTCGCTTTCTTGTGGCTCCATTTCATTAACTAGAAAATAGGCTGGTTTCAACCTTTCTACATTCACCGTTACGTCTTTATCTCCTTTCCTTATGACGTAATTACGGCCATTTTCATACCTAGAGATGACCTTATATGGCCCTGAATACGGTTGCACAAGAGGTGGTTTAACTGCTTTTATCTTTTCTAACACATGAGTACAGTTCGCCAAATCCTTGAATACAAATGTTTTCCCTGAGTGGTTATGTACTGCAGGTACGGGTTTGACCTGCCTCATATACTCTCTAAACTCTGCCAAAAATAAATCTTGTTCTCTAGCATCTGTCTCTCTGAACTCGCACATGTCACCTGGTATGGTGAGCGTTGTTCCGTAAAGAAATTCTGCTGGGCTGGCCTCCGTGTCTTTTCTTAAACGCGTTCTTAACCCTAATAAAACAGTCGAGAGGGTTCTAGTCCAATCCCGACCTTCCATATGGCACATCAATGCTGCCTTAAGATCACGGTGCCATCGCTCAACCATGCCGTTCGCGGCTGGATGGTATGCCGTAGTACGTATTCTCTTATATCCTATCAGCTGCAGTAGTGCCTGAAACATGCCGGACTCAAACTGTCTGCCTTGATCTGTAGTGATGATGACAGGTGCACCAAAACGAGACACCCACGTGTCATAAAAAGCGCGTGCGACAGAAGGAGCTGATGCATTGTATACGGGCACCGCCTCCGGCCACCTAGTATACCTGTCTATCATGGTCACAAGATATCTGTAACCTTTGCTAGGCAGCAACGGACCAACTAAGTCGACATGCACGTGGGCGAACCGTCCATCTGGTTCGCTAAACTTCATAGGTAAAAACTTGTTTTCTCTAGTAACTTTCGATCGTTGGCACTCCATGCATGCTCTACACCAAGATGTTATCTGTCTGTTCATATTTGGCCATACGTACTGCTTTCTTATCATCTTACTAGTTGACCTAGCAGATGGATGTGCTTTGCTGTGGAAGGGTTCAAAGATGACTGCTCTCAGCGCCTCCGGTGTATACGGCCTGAGGGAGTCTTGTGCTATTTCGCAATAAAATGGCGTGTTTTCTATACCATATTGCAATTTTACCAGCTTAAGTTGATGCTGCGGATTACTTATTATGTCCTGCAGCTGTTGATCTTCCCTTTGTTGTCTTGCTATCTCATCTAGTGAGAATATTGTCGGAAATCGGAAGTCATCAACTCTCGATAGTGCATCAGCCACCACGTTATTCTCTCCTGGTAAAAAGCATATTTTCACGTTATATTCTGCAATATACGTCAACTTCCTTGCTTGCAGTGCTGTGCAACTATCTAAGCTTTTGCCTAGCGCATACACCAATGGTTTATGGTCTGTGCATACCGTAAACTCTCTACCTTCCAAGTAGTAACCAAAATATTCGATAGCCTCGTAAATAGCCATCAATTCACGATCGTACGTGCCATAATTCGATTGTGCGGGGGTAAATTTTTTTGAAAAGAAAGCCAGCGGCTTCCACTCATTTCCTATTCTCTGTTCTAACGCTGCGCCCATCGCGAAATTCGACGCATCCGTAACTAACCTAATCTCCGCATTTTTAGCCGGAAGTGCAAGATACGCAATATTCGCTAATTCTTCTTTTATTGTTTTGAATGCTCGTTCTGCTTCTTCGGTCCATTCCACGGGTCTTTTATCCTTTTTCTTAATATCCTTTATCATAGCTAATAGGTGTCTCTGTACCTCCGCGGCTCTTGGTATGCTTTTTCTGTAAAAGTTTACTATTCCCAGAAATCGACGCATCTCGTCTTTTGTCTGGGGCTTCTTAAAGGCTTGTATCGTCTCGACCTTAGATGGATCTGGTTCGAATCCATTTCTGTCGATGAGATGGCCCAACAAGATAAGTTTATCAACTCCAAACTGACATTTATCTATGTTCAGTTTGAGGTGAAACTTCTCCAACCTCTCTAGGACAACTCTAAGATGTTCTTGGTGCTCCTCGTCTGATGAAAATGCAACCAAGATATCATCAACGAATGCGAACACAAAGTCCAGGTCGCCCACGGCCTGGTTTATGTATTGCTGAAATGTCTCCGCAGCATTTCGAAATCCGAATGTCATCACTAGGAACTCATAAAGTCCGAATGGAGTCGTCACCGCTGTCTTTGGTACATCTTCTGGGAATATAGGAATCTGCAGGAATGCCTTTTCCAAATCGAGTGCGGAAAAAATAGTTTTTTCTTCTAAATTATATGCGAAGTCCTGGAGATTGTGAATTGGGTACTTATCTGGCACCGTGACTGTGTTCAACTTTCTATAGTCGCCACAGATCCTCCACTCACCATTTTTTTTGGGGACCATATGAATAGGTGTAGCCCAAGGGCTTTTTGAAGGTTGGCAAATGCCTTCCTTACACCACCTCTTAATCTCCTGCTTTGCCGCCTGCAGCTTATCAGGTGCCAATCTGCGCGGTTTCTGCGCTATTGGCGGTCCCACTGTGGTGATGTGGTAGTACACATCCATTTTTCTTTTAATTTTCGGCTTTTCAAGCCCAAGGACCGATGGAAATTCTTTTATTATATGTGCGTACCTGTTCCTCGGGTCTATTAACGACACTTGCACATACGTTACTTTCTTTGCCATGCCTGCGACTGACTCACCCGTTTTTGCATCCACGAGCTCCCATCGGGTCAGATCTGGGAGTAAATGGTAGTGCTGAATGACGTCGCCACCTAGTATCGCATATGGTACGTCTGCTACAGTGAACGTCCATTTGATCTTATTCTTAAACCCGAAGTCTAATTCCATATATATTACATCATATGTGTTTATTTGCGTATTATTTGCTGCGTATAATTTAACGCGCGTTGCTTTCTTTTTACTATTCCTTCCTTTCGGAACTAACGATACTTCCGCACCCGTATCTACCAAAAAGGTTTCGTTTACTAATTTATCTATGACGTGGAGGCGTATTCCTTCCGTGTCCGACGAGGTTGCCCCCTCTACCCGCCGATTCGAGAGTTTAAATGTTCTCTATCTCTACTGTTACTTCGCGTTTGGTTCTTTTCTTTTCCAACGCTATTGCTTCTTGCTACTCCGCGGTTGGGTGATTTAGACCCTTGCCTTTTCCTATCAATAGTAGGTGGAACGGGCTCCTGCCTCTTCTCGTAATTAATCCAATCACAGGGCTCTAAACATTCATACGCGTTTTTTCCGTATTTCGCATGGTATACACATTTTTCATCTGTCTTTATTCATTAGAGAGAGAGAGAGAGAGAGTCATCGCAAGCATAGATATCTCTATCTATATATATATATACATACATACATATAGGACTACCCAGTGCAGATGTACTTAAGCAAAGAGAAGAGTGGTACTCTCCCTTTTTCATGCTCTATTGGTCTCTCTTTAACATTTAGCTTCTCCCTCTTTTCTCACTGCGCGAGAAAGAGGCGCGCCATCACTTTTAATTTGCTCCCATCGAATGTTAATCTTTCTATTTTTTTCTTCCTTCTCTCTTGAGTTTCACTCTCTTTCTACCTCTTCTTCATCGTGCGCCACTCCTAGCGCGCGCGCGGTCGTTGTTATGTAGTGGTAATAGAGATTCCCTACCTACGGTCTGCGTAAGCAGCACTAGCGCTCACACACATGGTCTATGACTGTGTAAGTAATGGCTGCCGCGCGCGTCTGCTAGTCATGCTCCTCGTGTACCGGTAAACAAAAAGAAAGAGTTCCGTTTAATTAATTATTTATTCTTATTCAATAAATTACGCCCGGGTCGGTGAGTAAGCCGGTGGTGTGTCTCAGTGCCCTGGTGATATTACAAATTTAATAATCGTTGTGACGTGTCGTGAAAGAACGTGTATGTGAAATAAACAACGTTAAAAATTTTTAATTAACAAAAATTTTATTGGGACGTACCACGTCACAACACATATATTAAATCTGATTGCTTTGATGCTATCGTACATTTGGTGATTAATCAGCTGTTGCGTTGCTCCACATTTGCTTCAATTTTTGAAAATACAGTACAATTCTTAGTGTGATTATAATTATTTATTTACTTAGTCTTTACAAAAATAACAATTAATAAGTGAATATATATTTAAATAAACTAAATTGATTGTGATTTGTAAAGAGACAGTTTTTTAGGTTATATATGTAAAAAATGTATTTTATAAATTTATTATTAATAAGCAGACAATTTTTTAGGTTAGATTTGTGAAAATGTTATTCGATAAATATAAGACAATTTTTATTAACTGTCTCAAGGCTTAGCAATTGTATACTAAAATGGTGTGCATAAATATTGTACATTAATTGAGATTAAAAATAATATTTTGATTGTATATGATAATATGTGAAAAACATGTATATACATGTTTGGTATTACACATTTTGTAACATTATTAATAATTTTTTATAAAATCTACTAAAATAATTATTAATACAAATCATTAACTTTATTTTTAGTTTTAAATTTAATACATTAAATCTATTAAATTATAGTTTTGAGAAATTAGCTTTTTGTTTTAGCTTTTGATGTATTAAATAAAGGGAAAAAAATACTACATTGAGCACTTTGTTAAAAAAAAAATACTAAAAAAATATTACATAATACACTTGGCAAAACTGAAATCTTGAAGTAAGTAGAAAATCTTAGTAACGCAAAAGGAATAATAAATAACATTTTATTTTTTCAATTGAAAATTGAAAATTTGGCAAGCATTTTGTTAATTGAAATTGTTATGTGAGTGTTCAAATAAAAATATACACTATGATATTAAAAATGTGTATTAACGGGATGTCGGAGCTGCAGCAATCGAGTTTTGCTTTTTTTATTTCATCAATATCTTTTTAAATTCATAAATTAAACAAATATAATGACTTGTCCGCACTAAAGCTATATTAATACAATAATTTTTGTTAAAATAAAAAATCATTTGGACTTGTTATTTTTTTATGAGCTTGGATTGGAAATTAGATATCAAACTCGACAAACCTAACCTTAAAATACGATACATTGAAAGTTTTTATTATAACTTTGTATGTATAATATTTTGGTGGATTTCTTGAGTTGTCCGCACTAGAGTTTAATCTTATAAACTTTTTCATTGTAGCAAAAAAACTCGATTAAACGCATCGTTTATTCATAAGTTAGGATTGGAAATATTATTAGAAGGCGGGCAGCTTTGTCATGCTCTTAAGGTATCCGAACTAATAAGTGAGTTTAAGCTCGAAGGAATGTCTAAAAAATTGAATGTGATAGTAATCTTTTTTTCTTATAATAATAAATAATGAAACTTTTTTATCTTAAATATATATTAAATCCAAATCTTTGGTCCATGAATAACTTTAAAAAATCTGATCTGATGCTTAAAATTCATTTTATTGATCAAAGAGATTATTCGAAAAAGTGAAAGAAATTATTGATGACACTTTCTCAGTTAATTTTAAATTAATTGACTTCATAATTTTCAGAGATCTTCAATATATATATCTTTACAAACTAATAATGCTAGAATTATGATAATATATGTTTAAGTGAATGTTGAACTGAATTACATACATGAAATTCACAAAAATATCTATTTTTTCCCATATTTTAAGGTATTTCTAAACTAAACTTTTAAATTTTTTTTTTATAATCAGAACTATTATTTTGTTAAGATATAAAAATTGAAAATCTATGGAAACATTTAAGTTATTTTGTTGAAAATTGACTGAGAAAGCTTACGATAACCACCACAATCAAGTGTTTGAATAAAAGAAAAGATTTTGATCAGTAGATGAGATTTTTTAAAATTATTCATGGACCAAAGTCTTGTATTAAAGATAAATTTAAGATGAAAAGAAATTTTATTAATTGATATAAAAAAAATGTATCGTTACATTTAAATTTAATTTTTTTTCCAGGCCTACCTTAATCAATAAGTATATATCTTTGACATTTTAGTGTATGCTTATTAAATCTGAATATGCACAAAATATAATATTACATAACTAAATTCTACTTTACTTAAGTGGATTGTAATAAACTCTCAACATATTAAATAATAAGTAAGAAAATACTTCATAGAATATTGACAATAATAAAGTACTGGTATATACTGCATAATACACTTACAAAAATGAAATCTGAAAGTAGAATTCGAATAAGTGAAGTAAGTAGAACCCAACAGGTCCATGTGGCCCAAGTACTGAAATTCACATATATAGATGGATATGTATTTATTTGTAAAAGTTTACAAAAAGTGTGTAACAAAAAATATAATATATAATATACATAATAAAATACAGAAATGAGATAATACTGTAAACGTTACATGTAATTATTGCACTCATGATATATCATACAAGGCAATTACAAAATCAAGCTTTTAGAGTTAATAAAGGTCATAATGATCTTACAGAACTTTGGAATATTGTATTTATTCAATATGAAAAGTAGAAGAATTTTAGACTTTGAAAAATTTATGAAATCTCCCAAAAAAACCTTTAAAAAGGTAAAAGTGCGGCAAGTTTGCTTTTTTCTCTTAAATAATAAGAATTTTAATTCTATCTTCATAAACAATTCTTTAAATTACAAATAATTTTAATTACATTCTCCAAATATACCTTTTAATTTTATTAAAGAACTTTATTACCATTAAAACAATGTTCATAACATCATCAATATTAATAAAAAAAATACGCCATAGAAAGTTCTGAAATCAATATGAGTAAGTCAAGTTTTTATTGCCACGTATATATATAATACAACAATTTCATAAAAATTTATTTATTTATCAGAAACATTTACCATTTACCAAAATATACTTTACGAAGTTTATCTTAACCCTTAAATGGTATGAGTCTGAAGTTTTAAACGTTCGTAACAACGAAAAAATTTTTTTTCTTTTCCAGTCCGGGAAATGACTAGAATTAGATTATAAGGACCTAAAATGATGCCATATAAATTTTCAGCAAGTTTCTATGTCCGGAACCTTTTCAAAATGGCGACTGAACATATAAAAATTCAATGAATAGAGAAAAAATTCTCCTTTCTACATTCCAGTCTCGGAGATGATTGGATATTAGAATTAAGCATAAAACTAAGCCGTATATAAATTTTCAGCTAGTTTCTATTTCCGGAACATTTTCAAAATGGCGGCCATACATAGAAAAATTTTAATTAATAGAGAAAAAAATTCTGCTTTTGACATTCCAGTCTCGGAGATGATTGGATATTAAAATTGAGCATAAAACTAAGCCGTATATAAATTTTCCGCTAATTTCTATTTCCGGAACATTTTCAAAATGGCTGCCAAACATAGAAAAATTTAAATTAATAGAGAAAAAAATTCTGCTTTTGACATTCCAGTCTCGGAGATGATTAGATATTGAAATTAAGCATTAAACTAATCCGTATATAAATTTTCAGCTAGTTTCTATGTCCGGAACATTTTCAAAATGGCGGCCATACATAGAAAAATTTTAATTAATAGAGAAAAAAATTCTGCTTTTGACATTCCAGTCTCGGAGATGATTGGATATTAAAATAAGGCATAAAACTAAGCCGTATATAAATTTTCCGCTAATTTCTATTTCCGGAACATTTTCAAAATGGCTGCCAAACATAGAAAAATTTAAATTAATAGAGAAAAAAGTTCTGCTTTTGACATTCCAGTCTCGGAGATGATTAGATATTGAAATTAAGTATGAAACTAATCCGTATATAAATTTTCAGCTAGTTTCTATTTCGGGAACATTTTCAAAATGGCGGCCATATATAGAAAAATTTTAATCAATAGAGAAAAAAATTCTGCTTTTGACATTCCAGTCTTGGAGATGATTGGATATTAAAATTAAGCATAAACCTAAGCCGTATATAAATTTTCAGCTAATTTCTATTTCCGGAACATTTTCAAAATGGCTGCCAAACATAAAAAAATTTAAATTAATAGAGAAAAAATTCTGCTTTTGACATTCCAGTCTCGGAGATGATTAGATATTGAAATTAAGCATGAAACTAATCCGTATATAAATTTTCAGCTACTTTATATTTCCGGAACATTTTCAAAATGGCGGCCATACATAGAAAAATTTTAATTAATAGAGAAAAAAATTCTGCTTTTGACATTCCAGTCTTGGAGATGATTGGATATTAAAATTAAGCATAAAACTAAGCCGTATATAAATTTTCAGCTAATTTCTATTTCCAGAACATTTTTAAAATGGCTGCCAAACATAGAAAAATTTAAATTATTAGAGAAAAAAATTCTGCTTTTGACATTCCAGTCTCGGATATGATTAGATATTAAAATTAAGCATGAAACTAATCCGTATATAAATGTTCAGCTACTTTCTATTTCCGGAACATTTTCAAAATGGCGGCCATACGTGGAAAAATTTTAATTAATAGAGAAAAAAATTCTGCTTTTGACATTCCAGTCTCGGAGATGATTGGATATTAAAATTAAGCATAAAACTAAGCCGTATATACATTTTCAGCTACTTTCTATTTCCGGAACATTTTCAAAATGGCTGCCAAACATAAAAAAATTTAAATTAATAGAGAAAAAAGTTCTGCTTTTGACATTCCAGTCTCGGAGATGATTAGATATTGAAATTAAGTATGAAACTAATCCGTATATAAATTTTCAGCTAGTTTCTATTTCCGGAACATTTTCAAAATGGCGGCCATATATAGAAAAATTTTAATTAATAGAGAAAAAAATTCTGCTTTTGACATTCCAGTCTCGGAGATGATTGGATATTAAAATTAAGCATAAACCTAAGCCGTATATAAATTTTCAGCTAATTTCTATTTCCGGAACATTTTCAAAATGGCTGCCAAACATAGAAAAATTTAAATTAATAGAGAAAAAAATTCTGCTTTTGACATTCCAGTCTCGGAGATGATTAGATATTGAAATTAAGCATAAAACTAATCCGTATATAAATTTTCAGCTACTTTCAATTTCCGGAACATTTTCAAAATGGCGGCCATACATAGAAAAATTTTAATTAATAGAGAAAAAAATTCTGCTTTTGACATTCCAGTCTCGGAGATGATTGGATATCAAAATTAAGCATAAAACTAAGCCGTATATAAATTTTCAGCTAATTTCTATTTCCGGAACATTTTCAAAATGGCTGTCAAACACAGAAAAATTTAAATTAATAGAGAAAAAAATTCTGCTTTTGACATTCCAGTCTCGGAGATGATTAGATATTGAAATTAGGCATGAAACTAATCCGTATATAAATGTTCCGCTCGTTTCTATTTCCGGAAAATTCTCAAAATGGCCGTGAAATATATAATAAACTTAATTAACAGAGAATAACATTCTGCCTTTTTACATTCCAGTCTCGGAGATGATTAAATGTCAAAATTGAGCATAAAACCAATCCGTATATGCATTTTCATCGACTTTCTATTTCCGGAACATTTTCAAAATGGCGGACGAACGTAGACAAATTTTTAATAATAGAGAAATAAATATTAATTTCTACATTCCAGTCCCAGAAATGATTGGATATTAAAAGTAAGCATGAAAATAAGTCCTATATACATTTTCAAGCATGTACTATACCCGGAACATTTTCAAAATGGCGGTTGAACATATAAAAATTTCAATGATAAGAGAAAAAAATTATTCTTTTTACATTCCAGTCTCGGAGATGATTGAATATCAAAATTAAGCATAAAACTAAGTTGTATAAGAATCTTCCGCTACTTTCTATATCCGGAACATTTTAAAAATGGCGGCAAAACATAGGGCAATTTCAAATAATACGGAAATAAATACTGATTTCTACATTCCAGTCCCGGTAATGATTGAATATTCAAGTTGAGCAGAAGAATGAATCCTATATACATTTTCAAGTATTTTCTATTTTCGGAACGTTTTCAAAATGGCGGTTGAAAACTTAATGAATTCAATTAACAGAGAAAAACATTCTGCCTTTTTACATGCCAGTCTTGAAGATGATTGTATATCAAAATTGAGCATAAAACTAATCCGTATATGCATTTTCATTGACTTTCTATTTCCGGAACATTTTCAAAATGGCGGACGAACGTAGACAAATTTTTAATAGTAGAGAAATAAATATTAATTTCTACATTCCAGTCCCAGAAATGATTGGATATTAAAAGTAAGCATGAAAATAAGTCCTATATACATTTTCAAGCATGTTCTATACCCGGAACATTTTCAAAATGGCGGTTGAACATATAAAAATGTTAATGATAAGAGGAAAAAATTCTTCTTTTTACATTCCAGTCTCGGAGATGATTGAATATCAAAATTAAGCATAAAACTAAGTGGTATAAGAATTTTCCGCTACTTTCTATATCCGGAACATTTTAAAAATGGCGGCAAAACATAGAGCAATTTCAAATAATGCGGAAATAAAAACTGATTTCTACATTCCAGTCCCGGTAATAATTGAATATTCAAATTAAGCAGAAGAATGAATCCTATATACATTTTCAAGTATTTTCTATTTTCGGAACGTTTTTAAAATGGCGGTTTAAAACTTAATGAATTCAATTAACAGAGAAAAACATTCTGCCTTTTTACATTCCAGTCTCGGAGATGATTGAATATCAAAATTGAGCATAAAACCAATCCGTATATGCATTTTCATCGACTTTCTATTGCCGGAACATTTTCAAAATGGCGGACGAACGTAGACAAATTTTTAATAATAGAGAAATAAATATTCATTTCTACATTCCAGTCCCAGAAATGATTGGATATTAAAAGTAAGCATGAAAATAAGTCCTATATACATTTTCAAGCATGTTCTATACCCGGAACATTTTTAAAATGTTCCGGATATAGAAAGTAGCGGAAGATTCTTATACCACTTAGTTTTATGCTTAATTTTGATATTCAATCATCTCCGAGACTGGAATGTAAAAAGGCAGAATGTTTTTCTCTGTTAATTGAATTCATTAAATTTTCAACCGCCATTTTGAAAACGTTCCGAAAATAGAAAATACTTGAAAATGTATATAGGATATATTCTTCTGCTTAATTTGAATATTCAATCATTACCGGGACTGGAATGTAAAAAGAAGAATTTTTTTCCCTTATCATTGAAATTTATATATATTCAACCGCCATTTTGAAAATGTTCCGGGTATAGAACATGCTTGAAAATGTATATAGGACTTATTTTCATGCTTACTGTTAATATCCAATCGTTTCTGAGACTGGAATGTAGAAATTAATATTTATTTCTCTACTATTAAAAATTTGTCTACGTTCGTCCGCCATTTTGAAAATGTTCCGGAAATAGAAAGTCGATGAAAATGCATATACGGATTAGTTTTATGCTCAATTTTAATATTCAATCATCTCCGAGACTGGAACGTAAAAAGCAGAATTTTTTTCTCTATTAATTAAAATTTTTCTATGTATGGCCGCCATTTTGAAAATGTTCCGGAAATAGAAACTAGCTGAAAATTTATATACGGCTTAGTTTCATGCTTAATTTCAATATCTAATCATCTCCGAGACTGGAATGTCAAAAGCAGAATTTTTCTCTCTATTAATTTAAATTTTTCTATGTTTGGCAGCCATTTTGAAAATGTTCCGGAAATAGAAATTAGCTGAAAATTTATATATGGCTTAGTTTTATGCTTAATTTTAATATCCAATCATCTCCGAGACTGGAATGTCAAAAGCAGAATTTTTTTCTCTATAAATTACAATTTTTCTATGTATGGCCGCCATTTTGAAAATGTTCCGGAAATAGAAATTAGCTGAAAATTTATATACGGCTTAGTTTCATGCTTAATTTCAATATCTAATCATCTCCGAGACTGGAATGTCAAAAGCAGAATTTTTCTCTTATTAATTTAAATTTTTCTATGTTTGGCAGCCATTTTGAAAATGTTCCGGAAATAGAAATTAGCTGAAAATTTATATGCGGCTTAGTTTCATGCTTAATTTCAATATCTAATCATCTCCGAGACTGGAATGTCAAAAGCAGAATTTTTTTCTCTATTAATTAAAATTTTTCTATGTATGGCCGCCATTTTGAAAATGTTCCGGACATAGAAACTAGCTGAAAATTTATATACGGATTAGTTTAATGCTTAATTTCAATATCTAATCATCTCCGAGACTGGAATGTCAAAAGCAGAATTTTTTTCTCTATTAATTTAATTTTTTCTATGTTTGGCAGCCATTTTGAAAATGTTCCGGAAATAGAAATTAGCAGAAAATTTATATACGGCTTAGTTTTATGCTTAATTTTAATATCCAATCATCTCCGAGACTGGAATGTCAAAAGCAGAATTTTTTTCTCTATTAATTAAAATTTTTCTATGTATGGCCGCCATTTTGAAAATGTTCCGGACATAGAAACTAGCTGAAAATTTATATACGGATTAGTTTAATGCTTAATTTCAATATCTAATCATCTCCGAGACTGGAATGTCAAAAGCAGAATTTTTTTCTCTATTAATTTAATTTTTTCTATGTTTGGCAGCCATTTTGAAAATGTTCCGGAAATAGAAATTAGCAGAAAATTTATATACGGCTTAGTTTTATGCTTAATTTTAATATCCAATCATCTCCGAGACTGGAATGTCAAAAGCAGAATTTTTTTCTTTATTAATTAAAATTTTTCTATGTATGGCCGCCATTTTGAAAATGTTCCGGACATAGAAACTAGCTGAAAATTTATATACGGCTTAGTTTTATGCTTAATTTTAATATCCAATCATCTTCGAGACTGGAATGTAGAAAGGAGAATTTTTTCTCTATTCATTGAATTTTTCATATGTTTTTCGCCATTTTGAAAAGGTTCCGGACATAGAAACTTGCTGAAAATTTATATGGCATCATTTTAGGTCCTTATAATCTAATTCCAGTCATTTCCCGGACTGGAAAAGAAAAAAATTTTTTTCGTTTTTACGAACGTTTAAAACTTCAGACTCATTAAATGGTAGCTTCATTTTTGGAAACCTTAAATGATAACGATGGGTTACTCCTTTCTAAAGCTTTAAAAAGTATATTATATATTATTAGAAATTGATAATAGCTTTATTTTTATGTTAAGATTTCATGTGGATTAATAAATTAATAAAGTTAATTAAAAAATTTTATAAAAAATGCAGTCATAATAGAAATAAAGATGACGAAATTACTTATTATTTAAACATCTAATGCAAAACTAAAAATTAAAGAGAGTGATGTTATAGTTATAAACACACTTGCCAGGCCCATACTCCCATAGCTATAGATGAAACATTATCACTCCTTATCTTTTTGACTTTTTTAACAACTATATACTATTTTATTCAACTTACATCTTACATATCTTACAACAATGTTTAGCAAGCGACCGCTGTCATATTAAAAGCTCTTTTAAACCTTAAATTTTTATGATATAATTCATAGAATGTCTATTAAATTATTTTTATTTTTATTTGAAAAATTACTTTGTATAAAAACTTTAACCTTTTATAAATAATGGTTACTAAACATTTTAGTGTCAAAACACTGAAAACATCTTTAAGTATGGGAGTATGGGCCTGGCAAGTGTGTTTATAACTATAACATCACTCTCTTTAATTTTTAGTTTTGCATTAGTTATTATTACTTTTAAAAAAATATATTTTTGGCAAGTTAGGTATTGAATAGTATAGTGTTCTTCAAAATAAAACTACCATATGGATTATGTTTTTTTTAAATTCCAGCTTTTGAAAATACTGGAAGCAATTCAGAAATTCTAAAATCATATTTTTTATTTGATTTATCTACAGTTTTGACTAAAGAATGTTTTGAAATCAATGAAGCAATCGTCGAGTACTTTTATAATTCAATACATTCTCCTTGATAGTATAAAAATCATAAAATAAATACTTAATTCCTATATTTCTTTGATAAATGAATGTTTCCGATAATTTGGCATCTTGGAAACTAATGCAGAGTTTTGACTCATGAATTTATAAAAATTAAAGTCATTATCTAGATTTTTTTAAATATAACATGAAATAAATTTTTTAAATGAGAATCTTCATGAAGTTATATGTTAGAAAAGATTAGATACCAAAAAATAATACGATTCTTGAAATCTTAATATTATATTTATTTTACTTTTAGTCTTCAAACTGATAAATACTATTTTATCGCTTCATTCGTTGGTTATTAAATTAATTAAATAAAACTTTTAGAAAAAGCATATTTTAGGAAAGTTATGTCTTAAATAATATTGTGTTCTTTAAAGTATTTTAAATACCATACCTTATGTTTTTTTTTTAAATTTTAACTTTTGGAAGTATTGAAATGAGTTGAGTAATCGTTAAATGTACATACTTTCTATCTAATTAATCTAAGAGCTATGACTAATGAAAGTTTTGAATTCAATTAAACAATTGTTAAGTAATTTTTTTAACGATATAAAAATCGAAAAATTCATATGAATAAAATTGTTTAATGGTAAAATTCCTTTCTTAAGAACTATCCCTGTTTTAATTACAAAAATTGAAATTATTAATGTTTGTATTCTTTAACTGCGGCATCAGACTATTCTTTTAAATAAGAGATTTTGCAATTTTTTTATTAAGAAGTTGTTTATTCTAGAAATATTTTATATGTTAAATTACACAAATGAAGTTGTATATATTCCTACCTCAATAGAAATAGCCACTTTATTTACTCGAAAAGCGGGCCGGAAGACAACCATATCTTAGGTCTAATATTTTGCGGGAGATAAGAACTTTTCTCCCGATAATTTGCGGGAGAAAAGTACTCATCTCCTGCAAAATTCATTTCTCCAAAATTTAGCGGGAGATAAGTACCGTCAAGGACGTAATTTCTGATCAGTTAAGCTTGAATAGTGTATAATTTTTTGAAAAAAAGTGATTAAAGTAAACGAATCGAATTTATTTACTTTGTATATTGCAGTTAAGAGGAGGTCACGTATCTCTGTCCTTTTCTAATCAAAAAATTGAGTTTTTTACACGAACTAACAACTTTAGCAAAAAATGAAGAGAAAGCCGCATCTCGTAATAAAAAAAGCAATATTTTCTTTGATAAGAAAGAATTAATTTTATTGCTTCGTTTTCAAGAAAACCTTGAAAAACCAAATTGTCCACCCTAACCTCTATGATTTAAGTTTTTCAAGGTTTTCTTGAAAACGAAGCAATAAAATTAATTCTTTCTTATCAAAGAAAATATTGTTTTTTTTATTACGAGATGCGGCTTTCTCTTCATTTTTTGCTAAAGTTGTTAGTTCGTGTAAAAAACTCAATTTTTTTATTAGAAAAGGACAGAGATACGTGACCTCCTCTTAATGGTCTAATTTATCAATGTGCTTTTTTCAATGAAATTTTCTTAATCTTAAATGTGAAAAACAATTGTTTTGATTTATGAAATATACTAATTAAATTAAAGTTTAAAATAATCAATCTAATATGATTAATCATTTCTAATTAGTTTTCTTCTTTCATTTTTTTCTTAACATACTTCACTGAAAAATATGTTTGAGCTGATATTTTTTAGAAATATTATTTATCTTTTCTAAATATGTATAGTCCTTTGTACATGCAAACCACTTTTTCTAATAAGAAGAATTTTTGGGATGAATTCAGTTGTATAAGGTAAATATTTTATTTTTTTCTAAGATATTAGTCCATCTGATGAGTTCTTAATAGTATATGATTATTTTTATTCAATTTCTTTTTTTCTCCAAGAAATTTGATACTGCATGCATATGCTAGTTTACGGTATTAAATAGCCTTTTTTTGCACTTTTTTATTTTTATTTCTATAATTTTTTCCATGCATGTTTTATTTGATTAATTCATTGATTATCATGTTATTTTATTTATAACATAGAGAAGATTATTTTGTACAATTCATTTCTTCTTTTTTTTGGAACTCATTACATTTTTTTTGATACTTCATTGCATTTTTCTGCTTATTCATTGGACTTTTATTTTTTTTGTAGCGAGATTTGCGCTTGGTTTTATATTACTTACTAATATGTTACTTGTTTAACTTTTCGCTGTCATTTTTTGTTAATTATTAACGTATTTTTATTACATATTTTTTAAAATTAATTAATTTAATATTAATTTCGATTAATTAAAAGGTTTTGGATAAAAGGATACTCATAAGAACCTTAAGCGAGATTTGTGCTTGATTTTATATTACTCACTAATATTTGAGTTGTTTAACTTTTCTCTGTCATTTTTTGTTAATTATTAATGTATTTTTATTATATATTTTTTTCAATTAATTAATTAAATATTAATTTCGATTAATTAAAAGGTTTTCGCAGCCTTATCCTGCTTGATGCTTTGCTGTACAACTGAATGCTTATTTACTAACTTCTTATTTATTTTTTCAATTTATTGAATAGAAGTTTGATACTTTTTTGTGCTCTCTTATACAATACTCTATTTAACTGTCGCGCCCGGCGTGAAAAAAATTCGTATTGCCAAGAAGATATTGGTGAAACAATATCCAATATTTCGCATTTATTTAAAAATCTCTTGGTAAAACTTTTCCAATATTTCGCCAACATTTATTATTTATCAATCCCTAGGGCCAAAACCCATATTATTTCCACATATTGGCAATATATTGGATATTGCTCTATCAATATCTATAATGATAAATAATTTTAAATAAAAAATCAAAGTTTTACCACATTTATGTAACGTTCCTCCCATTCTGATTCTTATTTAAAAAAAAAAAACATTTTTTCTATGAGCATTAATATTTTATTTATTTAGGATGAATGAGTTTATTAAATTAATTGATGTGTGGTGATTTATTACATACCATTGCACGGACCCCAATCTTATACACCAAAATCTTTCAAAAAAAAAAGAGAGATCATAAGATGCCAATAAGCACACCAAGAAAGAGTGTCGCGGATTTCATCAGAGAATCCGTCCACAAGCACAACACTGTTGTCCAAGAGCTGGAATTTCAAATAAAGAAAACAAAAAAGATTGAAGCTGGACTGATAGAAACGATTGAAGAAATCGATTTCTTAAGATGCGATCAGAAATCATTCAAGGAAGATATTAAAAACCTGATGACGGAGATAAAAGCTGATATAGAGAGGAATACAACAATAAAAAGTGAAATCAAGAAAGAAATTCAACGTCTCGAGAGAATGATTGATTCACTGGATAGAAGAATCGATCGGTGGACCAATTTCATCCTTATATCTATGGAGGGAAACATGAAGAAAGAAGAAAGTGCCAACAAAAAACAAACATAAAAAACAAAAAAAAAAAATCACAAACAAATAAATAACACACGTAAAACAAGGGGCAAAATAAAATTTGGACTTTAAACAAAAACAAAAAGATTAACAAATTTTCCTTATACAAGAATTAAAATTTTTTTTATCACAGCTGACTGGTGACTCATTAAATAGCCAGACAGCTGTAAGTAAAAGTAAAGTCAAAATTTCTTTTTCGTATTTCGTGTAACATTTTATTTTGCCACTCATCTCTTAAACGCAAAACAATTAAACAATCCCAACTATGGTACAACAAGACACGTAAGGGAGCTTAAAATTTAATAATTTAATTTTTCTTTTTTTAGTTTTATTAACAAAATACAAAAAGTTTAAGAAAAACTATAAAACAAAAAAAATCAATAAAATCTCCACATGAGCAGCACAATCAAAGGTAAAATTCTAAAATTTAAAAATCATAAATAAAAAAGATTCAACTAACTGGTGATTCATTACCCAGCCAGATAGTTGAATTGTCTTGAAACAATAAAATTTTCTTTTACGTATATATCTCAAGGACAAATATCTTTTCTTTTCACAAACATATAACCTCGAGTGTGCTGCGCGAGGAAAACCTTAAACAAAATCAATATAAAAATATTAATTTAATAAAAAAAACTTTTCTTTGGAGATACGATCTCTAAACACAACCAGAAGTAAAGGTTTATTTTTTTTACAAGTTATGACTCATCGGTGATTCATGTGCCAGCCGATAAGTTATAATAAATAAATGAAATGAAGTAAAAATTAAAATCAGACTAATAATTGAAATTTCTGGTTGTGTAAAATAAAAAACTAAATGAATAAAATTTACTAAAGAAACACAAATAGAATCAAAAATCAAAAAAATTTTTTGTATAACGTCTGTTAAGCATTTTTTTTTAGCTTAATAAGACAAAAGTAAATCTGCACACGGTCAGATACTCAAAAAATTAAATTATTTTTTTACAACCGAGTAATTAATATAGTCTAGCATGTGTACTTTTCTTTTAATAAATAAAATAAAAGGAGTTGTGAATAAATGATTTATTAAATTCAAAAAAAATAATCAATATTATATAAAAACAAAATTTCAAACAAAATCAAAAAAAATTTTTTTTGAATAACGTCTGTTAAGCATTTTTTTAGCTTAATAAGACGAGAGTATATCTGCACACGGCCAGATATTCATAACAGAATTGTTTATTTGCAACTTGCTAAATTACGCATTTTTTTTATACATATCATTTTTAACAAATCAATCATTTATGAGAAGGTTGCGAATGAACAATTGATAAAATAAAAGAGAATAAGATAACGTTGGCAAAACGCTTATTTCTCATCGAAAGCAAAATAGCTTTCGTTTAGCACACGTCGGTATAAGCGCGCTTACACGTACGTGCGAGAGAAGGACGGACGTGTACGCGCCAAGTGAATGAGCAAGAGGCATATGAGGGGGTTCCCCTTTTACATATATAAAAGCACACTGCGGCTGACGTCACGCAGTGGCGAAGTGTGTATTTTTATAATTTAAAGAGAGCGTTTACAAGCGCACAACGAAAATTCAAATATCCACGCTCATGTGTCCCTTTCTCTGCGACGCTGCGACTGTGCTCGACCAAGAACGCAAGAAGTTAGCTTGCGTGCAATGTAAAAGATATATAGGGGAAACTCCTATGAAAGAAACAATACTTTCTATAAGTAAAAAATTATTCAACTGCAACCAGATCAATGTAGACACCTAACATATGCATTTCCTTTTAAAAAATTCAATAAAAAAAAGAGTTGCAATTGGAAAATTGAATTAAAATAATAAAACTTAAAATTAAAATTATAAAATTAAAACAAAAAAATTTTTTTTTTCTTTCTTTTCTTTGAACGTCTATTAAATTCTTATATATGTTTAATAAGACAAGAGTGATCTGCACACGGTCAGACACTCAGAATAAAATTATTCATTTGCAACCCATTATTTTATATATCTTGTACATGCATTCTTTTTAAAATAAATCACTTGAGAAAGTTGCAAATGAATAGTTAATTCAAAATTAACACTAAAACTATATTACAACAAAAAATTATTTCTTTCTGTCTATTAAGTACTTTCAAGCTTAATAAGACAAGAGTGTATCTGCATACGGTCAGATACACATAATAATAGACGTGTTAGACAGTAAAGCTTGTTTTTTGTCAAAATGCCACCAAAGAAAGCAAAGACAATAAAGGAGAAACAAGGAGAGCTCGAGAAATCCTTCAATGAAAGACTGCTCAATGAAAATAGTAGAGGTGCATGGGAAGCATACGTGCAAGAAAATCTGCAACAGATTTTGCAGTACATGGACAATAATGAGGCAAGAATAAAAATCATTGAGCAGCAGTCAGATGAAGATCGAGAAAAAACAAAAGAACACCTCAATACAAATAAAAAAATGTCAGAAAGACAAATGGCAATCGAAAAGGATTTGGCACTCCTAACAGAGAATTATAACCAAACAAGAACCGAGTTCAAAGACTTAGAGCCTGTGATGAAAGCCAACATCACGAACATTGAGGTTCTAAGAGAAAAAATGAATGGTTTCGAAAGAAACCAAGACGCAAAAAGAGCTAAGCATTTGGAAGACTTGAAAACGTTGTTATCCAATGTGACAGCATCACGCGATGATTTAGCCTCTGCAGGCCAATGTATTGAAGAAATGACAAATACAATTAAAAGTGCCAATTCTGAAATTGAAGAGAAGATTGCCAATAAGATCTTGGAAAAAGTACAAGATCAAATTACCACATATGTCTCCGAGCAATTGGACGCTGATGGAGAAATGTATATTGAACAGATCAAACAGGCCAAGCAAAGAATTGCTAACCTGGAGAAAGATCTGACAGATAAAAAGAAAGAGATAGAATTTCTACAAGATCAAAATAACGAGTTGCACAAAACATGCCTCCAAAACAAATATGACATCAATCAAATCGATATCGTATTAACGGATCATGCAAGAGAGTTAAAAACCATTGCATCAAATAAATACGATATCGAATCATTAGAAGACAAAATCGAAAACCTGCAAAAAAATGCAAGAGGCTAGTTGCAAACAGAGAGGTGAGATTCAGCCAAGATAGAAACTTGAGAAGTTCTACTCGGAATAGATCAATATCTCCAGAGAAAAACAACGCTCACACGGAAAGCAGATGGAAAGAATCCAATGCAAATATGAGCATAAACTCAAGGAAAACAAAGATAACCCCACCAAAGTTTAAAGCTGAAGAAACCGAATCTCCGATGAAGTATCTACGAGACATAAAAAGATACATAGAGATTACGGACTCTGAAGGCAAAGAAATGCTATACACCTTATCCAATTCATTGGAAGGTAATGCAGCAACTTGGTGGGATATCATAGAAGAAAATATAAACTCATTCGAGGATTTTGAAAATAGATTCAAGGAGAGATTTATTAACGACGTCATGCAGGACGAAATAAAGAGAAAAATAAAGTCTGGAAAGTTCAGTCCGAATGGGAAACTTTCCAGAATCGAATATACAACAAAACTAATAAGTAGAGCAAAGATGACTGGTACGTACTCAGAAAAAGAGTTAATAAGAAAACTTGCCAGCCATCACGATCTTGACATTAAATTCGCAGTAAGGGCGCAGAAAATCATAGAAATCAATGAATTTCTCGACTTACTGGCCATGAAGGATGCGGAAGGCCAAAAACTACAAAAATGGCAACCCGAGGCCAAAACGCAATACCCAGAGACAAGGGCTTATGATAAGTATGGCAACAACAATAATTATAGAGAGACAAGTAGTGGTCCAACTACTAATAATAGAAATAACAACGAGCAAAAGAGTTACAACCCGGAGAACAGAAACCAAAATCGTAACAACTACTCCAAATGGCCAAAGGAAAACACTAGAACCATCTCTGTGTTACAAAGAGAGGAGATGTTAAAAAACAGAAAAACATCACCTGAAGCCATGGAGAACGAGATATTGGTAATGGAACCAAGAAATACCAAACA
Organism: Anastatus disparis; assembly: GCA_017163975.1. NCBI lineage: Eukaryota > Metazoa > Arthropoda > Insecta > Hymenoptera > Eupelmidae > Anastatus > Anastatus disparis. The sequence continues at coordinate 1,564,324 of JAFFSR010000024.1, read as the reverse complement.
AAATCAGGAAATCTGGAGGAAGTTGCATCATGCATCTCGGATGCAAAGGACGAAAGTTGTCGGCATGATGCAACTGAAAAACAACATGCTCTCTGAGAGAATTCCTCACAAGTGAAGAAAATTCTAGTTCTCAGAATCAAAGAAAGATCGCAGAATGCTCAGAGATAGAGGTAAAATCAAGTGACGTAAGAGTAAAAGCTTTAGTTGATACAGGCAGTCAAGTCACCTGCATTTCTGAGACATTCTACAATCAAAACGCAGAAAACTTTAAGAACTGCCCTATGCTCCCAGTAATAGGAAAAATAATAAGAGGAGCAGTCGGTGAAAAATCGACAAGACTATAAAAACAACTCATGATAGAAGTTGGCATAAAAGGCATAAAGAAAAACCTCATATTTGTGGTAATTCCTAGACTAATAAGAGACTGTATCCTAGGCATAGATGCACAGAAAGAGTTTGGCTTTATTATAGATGTGTAAAGTGAAAAAATATCATTTCATGAAAGTAATAAGGTAATTTGCCTTAATTATAGCAATTGGACGATCGACGAAAATGAAGCCTTACATCATAAGATTGAAACAATCTATGAGGAGGAAGATCAAGATCAAGATCAATTAATAAATGAGGAATACATGATTTTAAAGTCAGAAGACAATAATCACAATCCTCAAAACAAAACATTAAATATATCAAAAGGAAATGAAAATCCTGATGAAATAAATTTAAATGAAATAAAAGAAAATCTCAAAAAGTGCAAAGCACAGAAAAAAAATATAAATAAATTAGAAAACTTGATCTTAAAATATAAGGAAATATTTTCGTCGAAACCAGGGCAAATAAAAGGGTTCGAATACGAACTAAAAGTGAAAAACACAGAACCTTTTTTTATAAAACCCTATCCAATCCCCTTAAATAACAGGGAAAGAGTAAGAGAAGAAATAAATAAAATGCTGAAGCAACAAATTATAAGAAAATCAAGTAGCACATACATAAGACCAATCGTGGCAGTTATAAAAAAGAATGGAACTATAAGACTATGCCTAGATGCCAGGAAACTATATGAGAAACTGGAAATGGACCATGAATCTCCAAAGAAAATTGAGGAATTACTACAAGAGTGTACATAAACAAAAGTAATAACCAGCCTAGATTTGACCAGCAGTTTCTGGCAAATACCCTTAAAGGAAGAATGCAAAAAATACACAGCCTTTATGCATGAAGGAAAAATATACGAATTTAACGTATGTCCTTTCGGTACCAAAGTAAGCACTGCAGCTCTGATAAAAGGGTTAGACTTTGCTTTACAAGGTATGAACAAAAATCTATTGAACTTTGTAGATGATCTCCTTTGTATAACAAATACAGAAGAAGAACATCTCGAAAATCTAGAAGATTTATTTAAAAATTTGCAACGAAGCAAAATAACTCTCAACTTTAAAAAATGTAAATTTTTCAAAGAAGAGACAGAATTTCTAGGTTTTATCATATCAAAAGAGGGTATAAGACCCCAGCCAAAAAAGGTAGATATGATAAAAACCTTCCCAAGGCCTAAAAACGTTCGCCAATTAAAAGGTTTCCTTAGACTTGTGAATTTTTACTCAAAATTCGCAAGAAATTTCTCAGATGCTACCTTATCACTATTAAGACTCCTAAAAAATAAAACAAAATGGGAGTGGGGGAGCAAAGAGCAGCAAGCATTCTAAAATGTAAAAAGTTTGTTTATAACAAACAATATTGTAATATCCTGATCCTTCTAGACCTTATATTTTAAGAACAGATGCAAGCGACTTGGCCATTGCAGCGGTATTATCTCAGCTAAATGACGATGGCGAAGAAATGGTAATTACCTTCGTAAGTCGTACACTGAAAATAAACAAAATTTCGTTTTTTACGACCGAAAGGAATTACTTGCAATAGTGTGGGGTCTGTTAAAATTAGAAACGTATATAAGAAACGCAAAAATCTATGTGAAAACAGACCATCAAGCACTCGAATTTTTATTCAAAAGTCGCTTCACTAGTCAGAGAATCACTAGGTGGATCCTAGCAATACAGGATCTAGACATGAGTGTTCAATACGTCAAGGGAAAAGAGAATATCGTACCTGACCTGCTAACAAGACATCCAAATTTCTATGAACACTCTAGGATACAACCCTCAAAGTTGATCATAGCAGCTTTGAAATTGTAGGGTCTTAACAGAGATCTAATAAAAAATTTAAAAAATATAAAAGGTCTGCAGGAAAAGGATGAAAAAATAATTAAAATAAAATAAAATTTAAATGAAAATCAAGTTAATACTGGCTATACATATAAATCAATTAATAAAATAATTTATAAGAAAAACCAGCATAATGACTATAAGATTATGCTACCGATCTCAATCATAGATGATTTTATAATTGAGATCCATAAAATTTATGGGCATATAGGTCCCAAAAAATTGCAAAAAATGTTAGAAGAGGACTTCTACATAAAAAACATAAGGCACACAACTCACAAGTTAATATCTACATGTGATTCGTGTCAACGAAATAAAATAAGTAATAAAAGGAGTCTGGCACCCATGGAAAACATAGTACCAGAGAAACCAGGTGAACATTTATCTATGGATTTCTTTGATCCTCTTCCATCTTCAGTAGCTGGTATGAAGCACATACTAGTTACTATTGATGCATTTAGTAAATGGGTAATCTTATACCCAGTGCGAAAAGCCAATGCAAAAATAGTAATTAAAAAAGTATTTGAAGATTACATTCCAAAATATGGAAGACCTGAAAAAATTCTCTGTGATCAGGGACCACAGTTCATTGCAAAAAACTACCTAGAAAGACTAGAAAAAGAAAACATACAAGCTATCTTTTCATCAATAAGACACCCTCAAAGCAACATAGTTAAACGGGTGAATAGAGAACTAGGTAGTTTCTTTAGGACTTTCACAAATGAAAATCACTCTGGCTGGCTAAACTATGTCCCATTAATAAAAGAAATTATAAATGAGACATAGTAGACCACAGTACAACGGAGTTTACACCAAAAGAACTCCACTTAAGGGGATGTAAAACGGACACTACACCTTTACTCATGAATCTGACCTATTTTTTCATTTTATTGCAAAACTTGAGGAAAAGAAATGCTTTAGATTGTACTAATTGCTACGAAAATTATTCAGTTAAATTTTCAAATAAATTCATTCATTAGTTTCTCGGAATTTTGGGTTTCAATATAATATGTTAGAATTTTTAGATTTTGCACAACAAACCTAATGTTCTGAAAAACTAATGAATGAATTTATTCGAAAATTTAACTAAATAATTTTCGTAGTAAATACTACAAGCTAATGCATTTCTTTTCTTAAAATTTTGCAATAAAATAAGAAGATTGTCAATATTTAAGAGAACAGGTGTAGTATCCGTTTTACATCTCCTTAAATAAAAAGCCAGAGAGAAAATGGAAAAAATACATAGCAAATGAAGCTAATCAACTAGATTTTCCATATGAAGAAAAAATCTTTTTAGCTAAAGAAAAAATAAAAAGAAAAGGAAAAAAAAGAGCTGACAAATTCAATGAGAAACATAAAAATCAATTTCTTAATTTTCAAGTAAATGATGAAGTTCTGTTGAAAACAAACAGACTATCGAACCTAGAAAATAAGAAAATATAAAGATTCTTTTCTCTATATGAAGGTCCCTATGTAATCAAGAAAAGAGTAGGTGAAACCTCTTATATACTGTATGATAGTATAAATCAAACAGAGAAAGGACAATTTTATGTACAAGATCTGAAATTATACATGAAATAAAGATAAAATTCGTGGAAATGTAAACAAGAACATTTCACGAACTAACACACACATAGACTAAGCTCTTATATTATATTCTAAAATCAATCAAATAAAATAAAATAAAATAAAACTTGAAATTTATAATAAATGATCAGTGTCGATCAAACCTTGACCGTGTCAAGTGTTAATCTTAATTTTCATAAGTAACTTATCTAAGTACAAATGGCTGACGACGCTATTGAATTATATTTTGAAGAAGAACTATGTGAAATAGAAGTGTGGCAAGGCTGTAAGGTCCTTAGACCCACAAAAAATAAAGATTCTTTTACGGGTGTGAGCGTGGAAGTGGTGCCAGGAATAAAAACCGACACGAACTTCCTTGGGAAAAACACCTCGTGGACTTAAGCATCGGGTGAATCAAAATGCGAGGAAGAAAAAATAATGTACGCAGCAGATTCTTATAAAAAGAAAAATATAAACAAGAAAAAAAAAACCCAGAATAGGAAGAGCGTGCGACACGGAATATGATCGCAGAATGGGCTTAAATCCATGTCAGCCACCACCATGTGTCCCTACGACAACCACCGAGGTGCAAACAGACCTAACAGGTGAAGATCATGAGGAAAAAAAAAGGGCAAAGACATACGCAAGGGAGGAATTTAGAAAATTTGTAAGGCTATGCGAGCAAAAGAACGAAGAAATGAGGAATCTAAAAAGAAAGAAAGAAGAAGAAGAAAATGAAAAATACTATAAGTATTATGAAGATTACCTCAATTTCTCAAAGAAACAATTCATGTCGGACTGGAAAGACCACCAGGTAATTAAAATCATAAATAAATAAAACAAAAAAGATTTTTTAAACAAATAATCACTTAAAAGGAATAAAACTTTAAGTCAAATAAATAAAATTAAAATATTAAGTTAAACTTTTAAATTATGCAAATGCATATAAACATCTTTTTCTATAAGACAAACATGCACATAACACACATCATTTATGTAAATATACTACCTACTCATACATGCATGACAACTAAATGGGAAAAAAGAAATTTTCTGAAAATGCAAGTTTTTCAGAAAATCTCTTTTGGGGAGCTATGAAGCATACCAGCCCGCATCCTCTTACAATTATTATAAAGTACATAAAATATTAAGTATTTGAACATAATTATTTATTATATTTATATTCTTTATTATTAATTAAATCTAATTTAAAAAGAAATTAAAAGTAACAATCTAATAGTAAAGAGATGCGAGAGCTTTGCAGCGCACTCAACACCTATACATACACACTCATCACACATAAAACAAACGAATATGAAATATTATATTAAGGAAGGGGTCTCCCTCTCTCCACAGGAACAGCTAGAAATCAAAGCAATTGAAGAGAGAGAGGAGGAAGAAAGGAAGAAGAAATGGGAGAAGAAAATTAAAGAAGGCAATAAGCCTAATACATGTATTATGCGCGCGCTGTCCGCTGAAAGTGGGGACGCTTTACTCGAGAGACCCGTTTGCGTGCAGTCAGTCAAAAAAGCAGTATCATCTCAGGGCTCTTAGGAGCAAGACCTATCGCTCGCGTCTCTCTTATTTAAGGCATTGAACACGAAAGCTCTGAGCGAAGCAATCTAAGTATCAATCACTACAGTAGACTTATATCATTACTGTAGTCATTGTTACTTAGATATAAAAAATGAATGCTTTCTCTTTATTTTTTCAGAATATAGATACTTTGTTTTAATTGAATCAAACTCTTTTTATTTGCGCTATTTTCCTTTCCTCTTATAAGTGGGATTCTGCCTTCTAAAATTAAATTCAATTAAAGTCTCATAAGACAAAAAAGGCAACGGACTTTACAGTATTAATTTAACTAAATTCTATATAATTTTAATTAAATACAAAAATAGCAATGATTATTAAAAATATTAATATGTCTATTTATATAAGCGAGTACATATGCGTATGTTTCCGTCCGATCGATAAAGATTACCTTGCAGCAAGAATCGAATTCTATCTTAATGCAAAGGTGTAGCAATTGAAAATATTATTAACTTCCTTTTTAATTTAAACAAATTATTAATAAATATTAGAATTCCAATAACATTATTTAAATTATTTGAAGACGTATTCAAACTTTTTAAGAATATTGTATTATAAAATATTTATGGTTTGAATAAATTTATATTTTATTATGTTCCGAATTTTATATTTTGTCAATTGTAAATTATAATATTGTAAAATAAATTATTTGAAAATAATTTAAAATGTTTACACCTTCAAAAGAAAATAAATATTATCTAAATATCTGATTTCAATAATGATTTTGATTTTCAAAAACTAAATAAATTTACAATATTATAATATAAATAATATTTGTTAAGGAGATGTAAAATGTATACTACACCTGTACTCATAAATATTTACTATCTTTTTATTTTATTGCAAAATTCTAAGAAAAAAAATGTTTTAGCTTGTCGTATGTATCATGAAGATTATTCAGATAAATTTTCGAATAAATTCATTCATTAGTATCTCAGAATTTTAGATTTCTCGTACAAAATCTAAAAATTTTAATATATAATATTGGAACCCAAAATTCTGAAAAATTAATGAATGAATTTATTTGAAAATTTAACTGAATAATCTTCATGGTAAATACTACAAACTAAAGCATTTCTTTTAATCAAGTTTTGCAATATAATGAAAAGATTGGCCAAATTCATGAGTACAGGTGTAGTGTCCGTTTGACATCTCCTTAAGATTATTAATTTTTCACTTGAAATAATAGATTATTTAAAAATAAATATTAGAATATTTCTAATTCGGATTTAAACAAAAATCAAATATAAACCAAGTACAATTAAAGGTTTATAAGAATAAAAATAGAAATTTAAGAAATTATTATTAAATTAATTAAAAATCAATTAATAAATGCTTCCTACGATATTGGTTTGTAGTGGAAGTAGCTTGTGGAAACGCCTTAGCGAAGCAATAAAATTACCGTGTAAGATGTACTGATAGCGCAGTTCAAGTTAAGCGCCGCAGCAATCAAACATTATAATTCTTTTACAAATATTACATACATTATTTTTGTCAAATAAATTACTACAAATTTACAAAATTCATTTTACATTACAAGATTATTTTGTTGGATTTATTAAGCAATTATTATTTTTCTTGGATTCATTTTTTCTACAAAGTTACAAGTTTGAATCTTATTAATTAATATTTTGTATTGTTTGGTTCGGAAACAAATCTCAAACAGATTAAATATTTATTTAAATTTGTATTAGTGTAAATCGAATATTTCCAATCGGTTTCTCAATTATAAGTAATTTTATTAAAGAATTTTCATATTTTATTAAAACTAATATTTTTGTGAGTCGTAGAATTGAATAAAAGTAAGTACTCTTAATTTTGAGTAATATTATTTCTTTACTCTTTTTCATATTACCTATCCTAAATATATTATCATTAACTATTTCAATTTAATTTCATATTAATTTAATTAAAATCAAGTGCTTCGTTTAACAATTATTTTTTCTATTTTATTTATTAGTCAACCTGACCACCCAGGAGGTAGTAAGCGTTGGGAAGACTAAATAAAAATAATATTCAAATAATAAATAAAATAATTAATATTTAATTGACTAATGCATTGATTCTACAATTTCAATTTCACAAAATTCAAACCAAGAAAGTATAATTTATTAAAACACCACGAGCTATTAGATAGAAATATCTAGACTTATTAAAGAATTTCTCGCCACTAAGCAGACGTCACATTTAATTGAAAACTTTTTAATTTTTTTTCATATTATATCTATAAGGTATACAATATAGGTGATATTAAAATCTTTAATATAATATATAAAAATAAAATATTGGTAATTTAAATTCGGAAATATTTTATAGCACACTGTGTCCTAAATCCGCATTCAGACACACAGCTGCCTGTGACTTAAGTAGCCTATTATTGCCCACTATGTTCGGCAAACTTCATGCTATACAATAATGAGCTACTATTAATTTTCATGAAAAATCTGTGGTTATTGACAGTTGCGAGTCTTTCGAGCGGACCTTTATCACCAGATCTCTACCTCAGGCCGAAATCTGCTCTAACATCACCCAGTAATCGAAAATTGTTTTCGGTATTTATGTCACATTCCGTTGGTGTAAACACCGAAAACATTTATCTCTTACTTATACACACATTGTTGACAAAGAAAAAACGCCTAATCGATCGACGAAGTTACATAGGGAGCGGTCACCCATCCAAGTAATAACCGAGCCCAATGCTGCTTAACTTTGCCGATCGGCTGAGGTGCAGTTCCTTAACCCCACCAATGTGCCGATACATTTTTTAAGTTAAATAACAATAAGAAGAACGTGAGATACGAGTAAAACTAAAGTTAATACCAGTGTAACATATGAAATGAAGATGTAGTATTATTGTATTATTGTATTATTATTATTATTATACGATTTAAGTAAATATTTGAAATTCTTCGCTCCGCTCGGGCGATAACTTCACGTCGTACAATGGGCCACTTCAGTCTCAAGTATCGTATACTATTTTATAGCATAAGTGTCATAAATCCGCCGCATTACATGAGTACTCTTAAAAATCAATAATTAACAAAATTTATACACTCTACGAATGATGATTCATAAAATAAAAACAAAAATTGTGAAAGAGCAAATACTGGGCATTCTGTGAAAGATGAATCGAGAAAGGAAAACAAAAACTATAAATAAAAAAAGTTTGAACATTTCATGAATGATAAATCAAAACAGAAAAATTTTAAAACTGTAATTTCAAATATTTACTTAAATCGTATAATAATGATAATACAATAATACAATAATACTCGCTTTATATGTTACACTAGTATTAACTTTAGTTTTACTCATGGTCTTATTATTGTTATTTAATTTAAAAAATGTACCGGCACATTGATGGGGTCACGGAATTGCACCTCAGCTGATCGGCGAAGTTAAGCAGCATTGGGCGCGGTTATTACTTGGATGGATCACCGCTGTCTATGTAACTTCGTCGATCGATTAGGCGTTTTTTCTTTGTCAACAATGTGTGTATAGATAAGAGATAAATGTTTTCGGTGTTTACACCAACGGAATGTGACATAAACACCGAAAACAATTTTCGATTACTGGGTTATGTTAGAGCAGATTTCGGCCTGAGGTAGAGATCTGGTTATAAAGGTCCGCTCGGAAGACTCGCAATTATCAATAGCCACAGATTTCTCATGAAAATTAATAGTAATAGCATGAAGTTTGCCGTACAGTTTGGCAGCTGTATGTCTAAATGCGGATTTAGGACACAGTATACAGTACTTTTTGAGCGATTAATGAGTAATTTATTTATTATAAATACTGTCGCCAACTAGTGTAATCCTTAAGTTTACATTTTAACAAACAATTTAAGCTATTGTGAGTTAAAATTAAATTAGTAGAATCTGAGCTATAGGCTGTCAAAGTTTTGAAAAATCGCGTTTTTTCAAACTTTGCGATTTTTTTCTGTCGATTCAGTGCATTTTAGCAATGTGTTCATAAAAACCTTTATTGCTCAAAATGACCTAAAAAATATGATACATTTTTTTTTCTAGAAAAAATGCATTTTTATAATTTGTTTATAAAAATTGTTAATAATTATTAAATTCTCCATTTCCAGACTTTCTACCCAAAAAATTTGGAATCAGCAGATCAAAATATATAAAAAAAACCTGGATTGAATCGAGGACCTCGGTTGGCCACGAATTTTGTTGCCCCTGGACTACCCAGTTTATGTGATAAATTTTGATACAATTTTAGAGAGCATTGTTGGTTTCTTAACATCGCAAACTTTGATATTACTAACATGAGCTTGTTGACCGTGCAGAATGGTTTCGCTATCAGTTCGCAAAATTAATTTCTTTTCAAAAGGATATACTCTTGATTTGCTAATTAAAATGCTTTTCTGTTTGCATATTCGACAACCGAATTTCCCGTCGTATTCGGAGTCGCTAAACTTTGATTTTTTATTTGAAATTATTTATCATTATACATATTGATAAAGCAATATCCAATATATTGCCAATATGTGGGAATAATGTGGGTTTCGGCCCTAGGGATTGATAAATAATAAATGTTGGCGAAATATTGGAAAAGTTTTACCAAAAGATTTTTAAATAAATGCGAAATATTGGATATTGTTTCACCAATATCTTGGCAATACGAATTATTTTTACACGGGGCCTTCAAAGATATCTTATTAGTTTTCATTTGATAATCTCAATTTCATTGCAAATTTTTATTTTTATACATTTTTCATTTCTTTTTGTAAAATAAAAAGTGGTCATCTTTCGTTTTTTCTTTTTTCTCGTCCGAAGGCCGTGAAAAAGGAAAAAAAAAGAATAAGAGAAAACTTTTTGTTATATTTACTATTTGAGAAATTAATTGCTTGATTCATCTGTGAAAGGAAAAGACGCTTTTAATGTTGTTGCGCGTTTTATTTTATCTACATGAACCGTTTTTATTTTATTCGCGTTCTTTATCGTCACGTTATGTTTTGCGTTATTTAATTTAATAATTTCATACGGTCCTTCATATTGCGCATCATATTTCCCTTCTTGCCGTTGTTTTAACAAGTAAACGCTTTTACCTTCTCGGAAATGTTTCGTATTTCATTTTTTATCATAATAATATTTTGATCTCTACTTTGCCTGAACTAAATTCATCGCTTCTAATGTTTGCTATTGAGAGAGATCATCTACTGTCTTTTTTAAGTACTTGTCGTACGTTTGCAGCTTTACTTTTGATGGAAAGCTCGATCGGGTTCGTGCTTTATGGCCAAACACCAGTTCATATAACGTATAACCCGTCGCTTCGATAACTGTACAGTTATACGCTAGTTGGCATAAATCCAACCATTCAGCCCAGTCTGATTTTTCTTTCATGTACGCTTTCAAATATGCTGTTATTGTATGATGCATGCGTTCGATTCCTTCCTGACTTTGGGGGTGATATGCAGTCGTATATTATTTATTTATTCTGAATATTTCTGCTAATTCCTCGAGCAATTCATTTATAAAATGCATGCCTTGGTCTGTGATTATATCAGATAGCGGCCCGAAATATGCTAGTACTTTTCTTGTAAGAGCGTACGCTACTTCTTCTGCACTCGCATGTACTGTTGGTATTAAAATACAATACTTCGTTAATCAATCTTGTACTGTAAGGACATATATATCTGTGCTCTTCTTTCGTGGGCATTAAGAGTCCATAAAAGTCCATAGATAATTTTTGAAATGCTCTAGTTGGTGTGTCCGTTATAAGCATGGGTAACCGTGTTTTGACGCGAACTAGCTTCTTCGTCTGACAATTCTCGCAACCTTAAACCAATTTTCTAACGTCTGGTCTCATCTTTCTCTAGTAATAGTCAACTGCTATTTTCTTGTATGTTTTATTTATGCCTCTATGACCACCTATAGTGGCTTCATGATATTCCTTTAGCAGTCTATATCTGTCTTCTACCGGCGGTACTGGAATATTATTCTGATAAAATACTGCTATTAACAGTATGTTCGTCATTATCTCATTAAAGCTTTCTATACAATATGTCCAGTCGGTAATTGAGAGCATTGCCAAATCTCTCACCACGCTAACGTATGCAATTTCATATTGCAAATTTACTTTTTTCAAAATTTTAATACACTTATCAATATTTACTTTCAATATTTCATCATCTATATGTGTTTTAACGAATGCACAGAATATAAAATTATCAATATTTATTTTCAATATTTTATCATCTATATGAGTTTTAACGAATGCACAGAATATAAAATTATCTTTATAATTAGATACATGTACTTCGCCGACAGCAAATTTTCTGCTTGATATTTCTTCTGAATTTATATATTGCCGCTCTATAAGCGCTTTAATTACACAAGACCATAAAATCTAAAACCCATGCAACACGGACCAGACTAGGTGGGTCTTATGTTTTCGGGGTCCCTTAATTGGAATCCGTTGTCCGTTTGACCCCGTCAGGTCAGGACGAAGGTCAATTCAAGGTCAAACTTACAAAATTTATCGCTATTCAATTAAGGTAGTTCTATTGGTTTTTCACTTTTCTATAGAATTTTTTGAAATTGAAACATGTTCTAAATTAAGATTTACGCTTTACAATGGTATTTTGATTTAGGTGGATATCCACCTTCATCTTTTAGATATTTTAGTTTAAACTTTGCTGAATTTAACATGAGAGTATATAAGCGAAGCGCTTGAAACGTAACATTTTATAAGATTTTGTAAAAAGTTTTCTACAGATTTCAAAGAAATTAAAATATATTATACTTCAGAGTTCAAGGATTAACCCTTACAGTCACAGGAGCTGATATATCGGCTACCTAATTTCCTTTTTTTTTACCTCAATATTTTTGCAATGTCATGCTTGATTCTTGGATTTTTTGTATTTTCAGATACACATAGCCTTACTATTTATAATGCTGATGATATTTTATAAATTTATAACTATTATTTATTATTATAAACAAATACATACAAATTTTTTTGTATTTTCAGATACACATAGCCTTACTATTTATAATGCTGATGATATTTTATAAATTTATAACTATTATTTATTATTATAAACAAATACATACAAAAAAAGTGAATTGAATTGCATGACTGAAAGGGTTAAAATGGTACCTTGTAGATTATAGCAATCGACCCTCAATTCCGAAATAAAAGGAAAACAATGTCCTTACTCTATATTAATTTACACGTGAACATGCTGTCTTACGATTTGCATTGTGTATACTTATAGATTCTGCGCACAAACATGTTTTTGAATTATTGTGCAAACACAGAAATCAACCAATTTCTCTTTCGTATAGTGTGAATTTGTAAGAAACATATTACTTCACAATGAGAACTACTGGACCAATAGAACTACCTTAAGTCAGGGTATCTATAGGTTTTCGGGGTTGCTAAATTCAAATCCGTTATCTGTTTGACCCCATCAGGTCAAGATCAAGGTCAATTCAAGGTCAAACTTACAAAAGTTATCGCTATTCAATTAAACCAAGGTATCTATAGGTTTTTGAAGTCGCTAAACTCAAATGCGTTGTTCGTTTGGCCCCATCAGTCAGGATTAAAGTCGGTTTAAAATCAAATTCAGAAAATTCATCGCTGACCAATTGAATCAAAGTATTAATAGGTTTTTAAGGTCTCTAAATTTAAATCTGGTATCCATATTATTCTATAAGGTCTTAATCGAGATTCAAGGCCAAACCCACAAACCTCAAGCCTACAAACCTCAAACTCACATAATGCAAGCCTACAAATCTCAAGCCCTAAAGTGTGAAGCCTACAAACCCAAAGTTCACAATCCTTTCGTCACAAATTCATAATTCGTTTCACAACCGCGCTGGAGGTTTTGAGTTTGTAAATGAGAGGATTGTTATGAGTTTAGTTACACGGGTTCAGCTTTATAGATTTGAGGTTCAGTATTATGATATCCAGTTTTAGTACAATATACGATCAATTCATCTCTAATAGTATTTTTCTGTACATATTTGTTTAGTACCTTAATGTTTTCAGATAAAAAGTTGAAACGCGTTTTTAAAAATGCAACTAATGAATTAATTCCTATGAAATTTGATAATTTAAATATTATAAATTGTTTCATAATAAGCTTTGATCGTAATAAAACTTTACCTAATACAACCTAATAACATACGACTTAATAAAAACATTGTTTTTTTCACTTCTTTCAATTTTCATATTTATTATGCCAAAAAACTTTCTCATCGATGTTTTTTATGGTATTAAACATTAAGAAAAGAAACTTCTTTTCAAGCGTCTACAAAGGCATTCTTCTTTAAATTTTTGGTGGAGTTTTGTACGCTACTTATAGTTGAAATCTTTGTCCATGGTAAAAATATATCATTTGAAGCAACTTTTTTTAAGTTTGTATATAGTTTGGACTGGTCTGAATACTGAATTCCATTTGTATTCAATCTTTTTAGAAATTAGTTTTATTTATAAGCGTGTTTCTATTCAGTATAAATTTCAATCAGTTCTAGTTTCTAGAAATATACCTTTAAACCACTTTGCCAATTCTTTACCATGCCACCTAGTAATAGATGAGAAACATTTTGTGTCGTATGTGGTAGGTGCATTCTACCTAAAAATAGAATAACTCTAACAGATGTTGTTAAAAATATGTCTATCAATTGTTATAGAGGCTCAAAAGAAAGTCTTGATCATTCTTGGATTCCTCACATCATTTGTTCAATTTGTCTAAGTGATATTAGCAAATATTGTAAAGACAATAAACAGAAACTTCGTATCTCTCTGCCTATGATTTGGCAATAACCTTTAAGTCATGAAATGGGTTGTTACTTTTGCTTATGCAGGACTAAAGGTTTCAATACAAAAAAATTTACATGCTTCGATTTACCCTGTTATTGATTCCGTTACCTATCCAGTATTTACTAGCAACTTTAAAGCAAATAGTTTTGTGGAAACAAATCAATATAAGAATCAGGTAAATGAAAACGATGCAGAGAGTATGGAAGAGTCAGAAAATCAAGAAGATAGAGAAGACGATCTAGAGGAAGAATTCGTATTGGACTGTAAAATTAAAAAAAAAGAATACTCCAATCAAGAAGAACTTAGCGATCTAATTCGAGATCCAAGTTTTTCTAAAGAAAGCTCAAAACTTCCAGCATCAAGGCTAAAACGAAAAAATTGTTTAGCACCTAACACTAAGATTATTTTTTGCCGCTATCGAAATAAACCTTTTAGACAATTTTTTTCTTCTGATGGAGACTTAGTATATTGTAGTGATGTGAAAGGATTAGTTGAAGAATTAAAAAACACACTTTATAATGCTGACAAATGGCGACTATTTATAGATTTGTCTACGAGAAGTTTAAAAGGTGTTTTGTTGCATAATGGTAATAAATATGCACCTCTGCCAGTTGCACACTCTGTTACACTAGGTGAAAAACACGAAGTTTCTTCTCGATAAATAGAATTACAATAGCCACTAATGGCAGCTTTGTGGAGATTTGAAAATAATAACAATCATGCTGGGAATGCAGAGTAGATCCACAAAATTTCAGTATTTTATATGCAAATGGGATAGCCGAGCTCTTGAGAAGGATAATAAACAGAAAAAGTAGGCTCTTTAAAAAAATCTTAATACGGGATCATCAAATATTATAAATAAACATTTAGTAGATCTGAAAAAAGTGCTGTTACCACCACTATATATAAAATTCAGTTTAGTGAAACAGTATGTTAAGGTAATGGAAAAAACGGAAAGCAATGTTTATAAGTATATTTTTGAGAAGTTTCCTAAAATTTTCTGATGCTAAAATAAAAGAGAGTATTTGATGGTCCGCAAATTAGAGCTCAGCTAAAAGATGATAAATTTGAGCGAAAAATGACTAAAGATGAAAAAGAAGCATGGCAAAGTTTCAAGGAAGTTTGTTTCAACTTTTTAGGAAATAATAAACATCTTCGCTATAAAGAAATGGTTGCTAATTTGATTAAAAATTTTTAAAAGTTGGGGTGTTTGATGAATTTAAAAATCCATTTTTTGGATTCTCATATAGATTGGTTTCCTGGAAATTTAGGTGATATGAGTGAAGAGCAGAAAGAGAGGTTTTATTAGGACTTCAAAGAGATAGAGTGAAGATACTAAGGTGTATGGGATACTCACATAATGTCTGACTATTGCTGGTGTCTAAGACGAAATACGAAGACCAATCACAAACGTAAGAGTATTCGAAGATCATTTGAGTAAAAAAAACGCGTTCTTCAGAAAAAGATAAATCGTTTTATATAAGTATCACATCTTTGTTTGAATACAGCATCACGCGTAGGGCTTTGTGAGCTAGAAATCGTGGACTTGAGATTTTCATCCTCGGGGTTTGTAGGCTTAGAGTGTGCGGACTCGGGGTTTGTAAGCTTAAGGTATACAGGCTTGAGGTTTCTGGGTCAGGATTCGTGGGCTTAAAGTGTGCCGGCTTAGGATTTGTCGGTTTGAGGTGTGTGGGTAAGTATACTTGGAGTGTGTGAGCTTGGAGTTTGCAGGCTTTGGGTACATGGGATTGGGATTTATAAGCTTGCAGTGTGTTGGTTTGCGGTAAGTAGGATTGAGGTGTGAGGGTTTAAGGTTTGTAGGCTCAGGCTTCGTGGATTTGGGGTTAGTATACTTGGGGTGTGTGGGCTTGAGGTTCATAGGCTTGGGATTTGTAGGCTTGGATTATGTGAGTTTGAGGTTCGTAGGCTTAAGGTTTGTGGGTTTGGCTTCGAATTGATCTCGATTAAGACATTATAGAACAATATGGATACCAGATTTAAATTTAACGACCTTAAAAACCTATCAATACTTTAATTTAATTAGTTAGCGATAAATTTTGTAAGTTTGACCTTGAATTGACCTTGATCTTGACCTGATGGGGCCAAACGAACAACGGATTTGAATTTAGGAACCCCGAAAACCTATAGATACCCTGACTTAATTCAATAGCGATAAATTTTGTAAGTTTGACTTTGAATTTACCTTGATCCTGACCTGATGAGGTTATACGGATAACGGATTCCAATTCAGGGACCCCGAAAACATAAGACCCATCTAGTCTGGTCCATGTTGCATGGGTTTTAAATTTTGTGGTCCTGTATTTGTCTAATAGCGTTTTCCATAATTTGCATAAACACCATCTGTTGTATCAAGAAAGAAATAGTAGCCCCCGCTAGATATTAGTATAATAAGTAAATTTTGTAATAACAATCAAATTATTTTATTGTGTAGTCTTTGAATAATATATGACCTACCAAAAAAGATAGGTTATATTCTAGTTTGTTAGTAGGTCTCATATTATTCAAAAACTACGCGATAAAATAATTCGATTGTTATTACAAAATTTACTTATTATACTAATATCTAACGGGGGCTACTATTTTTTTCTTGATATAACGGATGGTGTTTCGTCAAATGATAAAAAAACTCTATTAGACAAAGACAGATAGTTCGGCCTGCTCTTAAGTAAAAATTTGTTGACATTGTATAAATTAAATTTTCCTTATACTTAAATAAGTACTTATTTAATACTTTTATTCTATTAATCGGTTGAGGTATCTCATCGTATAACGGTGTCCATGCACTGAAAGACTTAGAGAGTTGCATTCACTCCCTATCGGCGTAAATCCAACTCTCACTGGGGGAGTAGAGGAGTAGGAGTCAGAGTAACGCTGCCTTGGAGAGTAGGAGATACTCCCCAACTTTTAAAGTATGATTTACTTAAAATCAACTATGTGAGCTCGATTATTTTAGCTTAGAAAAGTTTACATGACGTCACACTACTAGCAAAATCTTTATTTAAGACTATTAATTAAATTATGCTACACAAAATTTTGCGTGATTAAAAAATCCTAGCCTCAAATTTCAGGGGCTTATATTAAGAATAACAACCTATAAAAAATCAATATATTGCTTGTTCGTAGGTTACTTTTTGCAATTATTTTCAATATAGTTTTGTAAATATATTAGATACAAATTTCGCTCGCAACCTTACATTTCGCACAATTTTCTAACTTAAAATACTTGTGTTTACATCGCGAATCGCAAGTAAATCATACTTTAAAAGTTAGGGAGTATCTCCTACTCTCCTAAGCAGCGTTACTGTAACTTCTACCCCTCTACTTCCCTACTGAAAGTTGGATTTACGCCGATAGGGAGTGAATGCAACTCTCTAAGTCTTTCAGTGTGGTAGTTTTTCGCGCGGTGGCCTTGCTTTTTTTACAAGACAATGCTCAAGCACATCACTTATCTTATGTGATTGACTTTTTCTCCTTGCGCCAGTAAGTCTGTCGTAGGTGTAATAAGAGTACCTGGCTTGTTGATATCATTATCTCTCTGTCCATTGCCATTCTCGCTCGATGCTATACTTTCTTAGTTTTCTCTATTATATTGATGTCTTTTTATTATGTTATTTTTTCTTGTGTAAAGGTATGGTGTAAAATGCCTTCCTTTTAGATGTAAATGAATAAAATTATTTGAACTATTTGCCTTGAAATGACAATATAGCGTTTCATCATAATCTGTTATAAAATGCACGCAAATATTTTGATTAAATTTACAAGAAAATATAAATACACAATCTACATCCGCATGTCTTGTACGTGATGTTAAGGTAGCTTCTGTTGTTGGCGGGTCTCCGCATGTGCCTAATGATATTGGATTTAATAATATATTTCTTAATTCGTTTGCAGACATTCGTAGATTACACACCTTTATTACTGAATGAAAAAAGAAATTTTCGTCTTTCGTTATGTTATCATCCTATATCAAATCTAACCATGACTGTGCGTATTCATTTCTTGCATCATATGATATGCGTATTCAAGGTATATATCTTGAATACGCCTGCACCATCATTAAAAAAATTACTCGTACTTATTGGCCCATTTCTTGTTATATTACTTATTCATTTCTTGCATCATATGATATGCGTATTCAAGGTATATATCTTGAATACGCCTGCACCATCATTAAAAAAATTACTCGTACTTATTGGCCCATTTTTGCCGTTGTTGTCAATTGTTTCTATTATATTCATATGTTCTTCTTCTTCGTCAGCTTTTTCTTTTTCAAGGTCCTGTAACTCAATCTCATTCAAATAATTTTTTTCTACTTCTACGTCACTTTCATTCTCTTCTTGTTCCATGCTTTCGCTTTGTGACTCAGATTCACTGAAGTAATGCTTATCTCTCTCGCTTTCGCTCTCACTTATAATTTCTTTTTCTTGATTTTTTACTTGGATCTTTTACTTCAAACTCGCCCTCAAAATATGATTCTTTGTCTGTTTCATTGTTTACAATTTTAACATCAGATTTAATTCTGAACGACTTTTTCTCTTTTTCTTTTTCTGAGCTTATACTTGGCACTAGTTGGTAGTGTTTTTTACGCATATGTTAACGAAATTTTTCTTGTTCATTAAAATCAGTTCGATTAAATGATCCTTCAGGTGCTGTAACGTTTGGCCTTTTTGCCTCGATTAGATCTTGATATCGTAGGCGTCAGACTTTTAGAGAGGGCTGCAGGTGTTGATTCTCGGAGGCCAAACTTACATACTAAACTAACCTAACCTTATTAAATTAATAAAATTAATAGTAAGAAAGATGAAGAAATAAAATAAATTAAACTTCATATTTAAATATTTGAAAAGAAAAATATAAATGATTAAGAAAAGAAATAATATTAATTAAAAGAATTAATAAATAAATAAATGATACAAAGCTAACCTATCCTTACGTACTAAGTGATAATGTGCGTGAGAGGAAGCAGGATGGGTACTGCGGACTGGTGATTAAGTTCAGACACGATAATTTTGGGTTTAGACTTAAACTATCTTTTCTTTTATATTTATTAATAAAAAAAATAAAAAGAATAACAAAAAATAATTACAACGCCAGTTTCAATAATACTTAATAACAAAAATAAAAATTATAATTGAATGAAATAATGTTTCGCACGTTGAAAAGGAAAAGAAAAATCTTTAGTTTTCTCCTTGACCGCTAGGTGGCGCTATCTCGTATTTATCGGCTGTAACAAATGAAAACAGAAAAAAATACGATGGTTAATTATTTAACAAAATAACCTCGGCGGGTAAATTCGCGACCTAATTTATTGGCGGAGTTCGGCGCGGTCGGTAACGAAGCCAGGTAAGGTAATACAGGAAAATTAAGATGGTAACCCTCTAAACCATGAGTGGAGAAGAGGAGGGAGACTTTTGGTTGAAGACCAATGGAGGAATCCACCCCGACCAGCGATGGTGGAGGTAGTAACTAGGAGTCAGTGTCGGGCAATCCCACCCTTATACTGACGGATAGATAGGAGACTATGTCGGGCAATCCCACCCTTACATAGTTTAAGACAGGAGTACAGGTAAGGATAACTCCCACTGTGCCGAACAATCCCACTCTTACACAGAGGAAGCGGAGAGAGTCTGATGCTGGCTCGGCGGCTCGCTTATATATGCTACGGAGCTTGCTATTCCCGTTGCGGGAGTAGCGCCTCGTAGCGGCTGAGCGCAGGTACTGCGTCTAGCGCGATTTTTGAATCGTCGCACACCCCTCTCGCTTGGGAGAGTGAAGCTTGCGAACGAAGCTAAACTAAACTAACAGGTTAAGTAACCTCAATCATAATTAGTATCATAAGTTAAGTACTATATATATAAAAAGAAATTTAAATTAATGAAAACAACAAGTAAAAAAAATGCAAATTTTATGCTTAAGCTTACTTTTACAAAAGAAAAAGAATACTGACTAAACTAAAAATACTATTTTATCTTCGTACAAAAGGGGGAAATATAGAGAATAATATAATACAAAGTGTAGACTCACCAACTGGCCGTTTCTTTAGCACTTTTTCTACCTTACCGGTAGCCTTCTCCAACAGCAGGGTGTACCTGTATCCTCCGGCGATGGCTTTCATCTTCCTGACCCCTGTTGGCACGACTAATACTGTGCCATCTGGCAGGGTGTTGGTGGTTAAGGACCTTCCCTTCTTGTCCGATGATGGTGATGTACTTGACTTCAAGGCCCTTGAAATGGAGGTGGCCGTACAACAAACCTTAGGCTTTTGAGGGGCGAGCGTAGATGGTGTTTGCGCGGATCTCACGGTGGCCACCTGTTGGACGCGTCGGCGTCGGGCCTCCTCGATCACCTGTCTTAACTTGTCCGGTGGTGCGGTGATGCTGGTAATATATGGTTTGTTGCGCGGCTTGCTCGGATCAAGAGTTCTCGGAGTCATGACTTGCGTCGGGTGTGTAGGCGGACGAGCGATGAAATAATTTACGTCGTATGACGGTTCCATTTTGGAAAGAGAAGTGACTCGTTGCACGGCAGTTGAATGAATGATCAGCGAGTTCGTTAGCTGATATTTATACCCCACTCCAGTATTGGTGGGGGGAGGTTCGGTTTAATGCGCAGTTTTAACATCTTTTACATGCACATGACGGGTGATCGAGCCGTCTTGTGCTTTTAGATCGAAAATGACGGGTGAAATAATTTTTTCTACGGTGAACGGTCCGGTGTATTTTTCGGAAAGCTTAGCAGCTTTATCGGCGGCTTTATTGGAGAGTGTATGATGCCTTTTGAAATTGGATTCATTTACTTTAGGAGACCAGCTCCTCCTACGCAAGTTGTAGTAGTGACTTTGTTTACTAAAACTGTGCGCGAGATTATTTTTCGCTAGTATTAACGCGTCTTATAATTTTGTTAACTCGGAGAGTCTATCGCATTTCTCGCGATTCTGATTCAAAGCCCCGTTCAAAGCGAAAGCTATCTCGGGTATTTTGCTGTCCCAGGTTTTGTGTTTTTTACCGACGTATTGGCGTATCATGGTTTTAATTACTCGGTTCGCTCTTTATACGGGGTTGCATCGCGGGTTGTAACTTGGTGTGAATCTTGCCTTAATCCCGTATTGTTTTAAGAAAACGGCCATTTCGTGATCTTTAAATTGTATTACCTATCACTTACGACGGTAGTAGGGCAACCGTGGCGGAGAACAATTTGTTCTTTTAACGCTTTGATGATGGTTTTTGCAGTGGCTCTACGTAGAGGACAAAGTTCGACATATTTAGAAAAGCGATCTTGCATTACTAGCAACTGCGCGTTTTGGTCTTTTGTCCTGGGTAGTGGGCCAACGAGGTCGATGGACACCAAGGCGCGTTTACCGGCGTTGCATGCATAAAACCTGGCGGTTTGTTTTGAAGCACTTTGTGCTTTTGACAATTCGTGCACTTTTTGACGTAATTTGCGCCGTCTTTGAGCATCTGGGGGTTTTCTGTCACTTGGTCAAAAAGGTCATTGTACCAAGGACAGTGTTGAGTGGAAGCTGTGGCGCAGGTGTTAGTTGGTTGCCTGGACAAGATATCGGCGATGGTGTTGTCTATGCCGCGTCTATAACGTATTTCGTAGTCTCATTGGCTTAACTCTAGCGCCCAGCGGGCTAAACGACCGGAAGGATTATCAATCTTATCTAATCACTTCAATGAGAGGTGGTCGGTAATAACCACAAAGCGGTAACCCTCCAGGTAGTCGTGCATCTTCCATATTCCTAATTTGACGGCAAGGCATTCAAGTTCCGTTATGGAATAATTGCGTTCCGCTTTGTTCAAAGACCGGCTGGCGTAAGCAATTACGTGTTCTTTTCTATCTATTTCCTGTGTGAGCATGGCTCCAAGTCCTTCTAGGCTCGCGTCTGTTTGAAGCAAGAAGGTTTTGGTCCAATCAGGACACGTCAGGACAGGCGCGAAAGTTAGTTGGCGTTTAATTTCGTCGAACGCTTTTTGCTGAGCTTCTTTCCAGGCCCATTTTGTTTGCTTGCGCAATAGTAAATTTAACAGAGCTGCGACCCGAGAAGCGTCATTAACAAACCGCCGATATCACGAGAGAAGACCGAGAAACCGGCGTAACTCTTTGACGTTCGTGGGTGGTGTTAAATCAGCTAAAGGCGTGATTTTATCGGTGTCTGTATGCAGGCCTTGCTCGTCAATTATATGACCTAAATATTTCAAGCTTTTACGTGCGAAAACGCATTTTTCCGGGTTAGGCCGTAAGTTAGCTTGTCGTAAACGATTGAAAACGGCGTCTAAGTGTTGCATGTGCTCATCCAGGGAGCTTGAAGCGACGATAATGTCATCTAAGTATGCGAACACATTAGGCGAAAGATCCAGCGTAATTACTCGATCGAGAAGACGCTGAAAAGTGGCGGTCGCCGAATGTAAGCCAAAAGGCATGACCTTGAACTCAAAAAGACCTTTGCCAGCTACTGTGAAGGCAGTAGTAGCGCAGCTTTGCGGAGTCAGAGGCACTTGCCAGTAGCCGTTCTTCAGATCGATCGTTGAAAGATAACGTGCATTTCGCAAACGGTCGAGAATCATGTTTATCTGCGGTAAAGGATACGCGTCCTTTTTGCTGACCGCATTTACCTTCCGGAAGTCGATGCAAAAACGAGGATTTCCGTTCTTCTTTTTTACTAATACGATGGGTGAATTCCACGGGCTATGAGAAGGACAGATGACTCCTTCTGCTAACATCTTATCGACTTCTTGATTAATTATGGCCTGCATAGCCGGATTACAACTGACGCAACCAACGTGGGGTCGACAAAAATTTCGGTGAAAATTTTTGTTTAAAATCACGGAATCGAAAATTAAAAAGAAAAAATTTGTGCTTGAAATTAAATAGAAAAAACGGTGCTTAAAAATTAAAAAGAAAAAAAACTGTGCGTAAAATAGGACAAAAACTGTGTTTAAAATAAAAGTAAAAGAAACTGTGCTGTGAAAAAAAAAGAAAAAAAAACTGTGCTTTAAGTGAAAGACAATTGGCTATGCCAGTGAAAAGAACATTTTTCTACTCATGCGTTTCTGCTTCGCCACGTGGTCGCCATTACGAATGACGCACACACGACGAGGCTAAAAGGAGGCGCTCTGGCGGCCATTTTTGTTCTTGGCGTCGCTTGGTATGAGGTAACCGCGACATTTTATTTTGCAGCAACATTTTTTTTTATAAAAGCGTGCAGTAAGCAAAGAAATAAGATATTTTGTTTTTTATTCTTTTTTGTTTTGTGCTAAACGTTTTGCTTGCATTTTTTTTATATATACATAGAGCATTATTTTTTTATTTGAGCGTGAGCCTCAAGCTAAATTTATTTGATAATAGCACTGCATTTAAATACACATACATATACATATATTTCGATACACATACATATATATCATTGCATTGTTGCTTGTATTTATCTTTATTTGTGTTATCCTAAAGCTCATTATCTTATAGCTTCATTATCTTTTAGCACTACGTGTCTTCAAACTCCATATTAAGCAAAGCTGATTTTTTTTGCATAGATAATATAATTGAATATCTTAAGTGTGCTGAGCATTATATACTCCTATTTGTGCTTACGCGGAATATATCACTATAGTGGCTACTTAATGCATGTCGGTACACAATAGCTTACGCCTAATTTTCTTTTGCTTTAGCGTGCATCTGGCTTTACAAAAATTTCAATTTTTAGCTTTTGAGTATTACGGGCGTGCTATATAAAATTGATCAACTATTAGACAATTCTATTTTGAGTTGTATCTCTAATATAACTTAGCTTTGTTCTCGTTTATTTTTTTTTTTTTATAAAGTATTTAACAATTTTCTTTTCTTTTGTTGTAGCCAGAGCTATTCTTATTCGAACCTCCTGAGATAGGAGCTCATCATAGCATTAATTACTAGTAATAATAATTTTTTTTTCGTGCGTAGCCTTGTGTAGTGTAACTTTTATTGTAAATATGACAAGCCAACAATTAAATGTAGAGCCCCTATGTATTTCTGAGCATATATGTAGGAATGATGTTTTTAAAGCAGCAAACGAAATTGCGGAAATAGCAGACCGACTATCTACGAAGCAGCTCATTAGATACGGCGAGCTAGGAGTGAGCATGGCCTTAAGTATTCCAATGTTTAAAGAACAAGTATTACGATATGAGCTTAGACGACATCTCAGCGAAAGAGCCGCCGTTTGCAAAATAATAATAGATGAGGTGACATATGATTCACGGCTAGAATTTATTAACCTCCCAACAGAGCAAAGTGCGTGCAATCAATTCGCTTATCCCTCGAATAGCTTAGAAAATCTTATTCCTCCTCGCAATAGCAACGCAATTATCCACTCACCGACCACGTGTACCACGACTACATGTCCTTCTTTTAGTACAGCGAGCATACCCCATACTGTGAGAACAACTTATTCCCTTCCTACTAATACCACAACGACGTACCAGGGAGGATATGATAGCACACCAACTCCTCATTTTTATCCATACTCGTATCTCCCTTGCTATTCTAATCCACGGAGTCATATCCCGTATATTGCTGCAGCTTCTGGATATCTGTTCGTCTCACAACCTTTAATACAGCCGCCCCTTTGTTCAACCATTTCAGCAAATCCCATAAAGCAACCACCTGCACCGAGCATACAAGTTATGCTAATAATTTCAGACAACTGCAATGGTTAAACCAGCAAGAAGAGACTTGCAGAGCCCAGAACAACGCATGCCGACCCCCTCCAGCTCTGGATTAATCCTTAGTCCCCACTACAGCTTGCACTGGTATAAAGTCTAAATTGAACGAGACAGCTTTTATTTCACCTCTTAAACTTGAAGATGCTCCAATGCATCAACACTCAATGCCAGTGTTAGCATCAATTACTAGTAATCACCCTGTAAACCATTTAGTTAAGACGTCAAACAGGAGCGAGCGCGTACAAAAGGAAAATCATCGCCCCAAACCCAGAGCAAAGAGTAAAACTTGAAGAGCGAGCCGAGCAAATAAAGTAGAACCAAAAACGAACCTACCGCCAATCAGGAAAAACTTTTGGCGAAAGCAGGTAGAGCCGTGCTTCAGATGTAGTGGCTTAGGACACTGGCTGCGAGAATGTTCTCAGCCTATGAGGTGCTATGGCTGTGGACAAATCAACGTCCGCATCAGCGACTGCACCCAGTGTCAACAGAGTGAGCGAGCAGAGCAGAGCAAGGGCGAACGAGCAGAGCAGAGCAAGAGCATGCGAGCAGAGCAAAATAAAAGCGAACTAGCAGAGCATAGCCAGAGCAAGCTAGCAGAGCAAAATAAGAGCAAGCGAGCAGAGCCAAACCAAGGCATAAGAGCAGAGCGAAACAAGGTCGAGCGAGCAGAGCACAACTACGATCTCCTAAATTTTAGATATGAGGAGTATATTTCTGCTATAGTGCGCAAAAAAGCAACCCATCGACCCAAGCCCTCAATTCAGCAAAACCCCTTTATACCATCATTAATATGCCTATATTAACCCTCCAGCATCATATCTAGCGATTTAAAATCCTTATCAACCAAACTCACGACCCATTCAGCTAATCCAATATTTGTGCTATTTTGTGTGTTTATTAAATTACCCTTTTTTTTTGCTATTTAATTATTCCTTATACACATTATACAAACATTGTTAGCTATTCACACTATTCACACTGACACGTGAGCAAGTGCTAAATTTTATTTTTATGCATTACTATTACGTAATTAAGAGCAAAATCTATAGATGGAATATTTCTTTGTGCATTTGGAAAATTGCTGCAAAATATTAATTATAAAATAATTAATCTAATAAAATCATAGTATGCATCGACACATACTATCAGAGCGTCACCTTTCAGTGAGTAAACACGTAAATTTTCATTTTTATTTTTTTATTTCAAACAAAATGTAATTTTAATATTTTTTTTTGGTGTGTGTATGAGTGAAATACATGTAAGAATGGTCTATGAGTGTTATTTTCTTTAGCTTTAAGATAACTAGTTTTAAGATTTGTAATTTTTGTATATAATATATGGATAACCCAGTCGCGTCGTTTTACATTAAGCATTCTCATATACAGCGTGTAACACTTACACTTAATTTAGCCAAAAAGTAGCAGATACAGCAGAAGAAGAAGTTTATAAATACATTTCACACCGCTGCAGATAACACCGGTTATCTTAGTTTAAGATCAAATGCTTTTTTTTCTATATATAAATTTTCTTTTTTGTTTTAGTTTAGCTTATGCCTTTTTTTTCTCGTTTGACGAAAGAATCCGGTTCCACCGTATACTTCCGTGTGGCGGGGGGGGGGATTGTAACATGGCAGATTAGCCATATTACTTATATGTATATTTGTGGCGCATATAGCTGACAGGAGGGAGCATCTAACTACGGGCAAGACGGAAAGCAGACCACGCGAGTCAAATATCTAAAAGCAAAACCCAAAATCGTTGGCACACACGTGCGAATCTCTAAAGCACGTATAATGTGCACTGATATAGCTAGCGAGCAGCTTGACTCGAGTAGCTGAGCTTGGGTCCGTTTAGGATCGTTTGTCTCTCTCTTGCGGCGCGCGCACCGTACAGCAAGAGAGATGAAGCTGAGCATAGACAAGAAGGAATGCATTGAATTATTCCTTCTGTCGCCGGCGTCCGATAAAGAGCGTTTCGACTTGCGATATTGCGTAATACTTTTCTGGTTGTGTGTTACAATTATCGTAGTTAGTGTGAGCGAGAATAGATAAATTCAATATTCTCTAAGTTATTTTATTGTGCTTAAAATTGTTGCGAGTGCACGATTACTAATTGAAATAATATAATTACTTTCTGTCTATTACGACGTGTGTGCCGGGCGATCTCGTGCGCGTTGTATCGCACATATTCCCTTCGTGCTTTTCTAATTCTTTATTTTTTGTGGGTTTATTACTCATGTCCCTTTTAGCTTACATTTTTGTTAATATCTGCTTTTCGTCGTGCTGATAGTCATTTAATTAGTGCAAGCGGCGTCGCGTACGCTATACGCGGCTGGCGTCCATTTTGAGCAAGCGTACGATTACTGTACATATTTCTTAAATAAAGTTTCTCTTTTTTCTCGTTACTTAATTAATTACAGCTTATATATTTTTATAAATTTAGTGCAACCTCCTGATCCCCAAGGTTGTCACAACTGGCTTTCGTGTTCAATAAGGGGAGTTCTACCGCTCACGTCGTTAAATTTTCGCAGTTCCGATTTTAGAAACTCGTTTAATCGGGTCTCTTCGTCCGAAGATAAAGAGTGGAGGCCAGATGTTGCGTTAGCCGAGCAGTTTTGTGTACTTTGACCGTACATAGTGGGCTCGATTGATTTTATTTCCCGTCCTTCTAGTATTATTCGAATATGAAGTTTCTTTAGCAAGTCCATACCGAGTAGGAAATCGAAATTTAAGTTTGTCATGATCGCAAAACTATGTTTTATGCGACGTCCCTCGTATGTGAGTGCTCCGAAAATGGCTTGGCTAGACCAAGTTTCTATTCCGTCGGCTAGACCTATTATACAATGGTCTTCGTTGATTGTCCAACCTTCTTTAATACAGTGGTCGACAATTTCCAGTCTGGCGAAAGAAGTTATTGATCCCGGATCTGCATAAGATTTTAGCGATTTGTCACCCACGCGAAAATAAATAATATACCGGTTTTCGTTGGAAAGGTGAGTGCAAGACGGGCTATAGGTCGGACGGTGCCTTATTGCCGGCCGACCCGCCTTGAGTTTTCCGCCCCTTTACACTTGCAATTGATGGTCATGATACCGTCCTTTCCGCAAAACGAGCAGAATAGTCGTCCTTTATTTGTGCAGTCGTAGCGACTGTGACCTTCCTCTTTGCATTTCCAACAATTTTTGACTGGGAGTATCGTTGAGTATTAAACGTTGCGGTGGAAGAGTTCGGACGGACGGGTTTCGGTTGCGAGTCTATGATTTGATTTTTCACCTCTTCTATCTCCTCGACACGTTGTATTAGTTGTTCGACCGTGGTGAAATCTGATCAGCGAATATGCAGGCGTAGAACCGGTTTCATATTATTAGAGATGTTTTCTATCTGATGTTCCGGCGTTAAGTTACTGCGTTGCCGCATTAAGGTAGCTAACGAAGTGACATACTTCCGAATGTCTTCTTTCTCTCCTCGCTTGCGATCTATTATTAATCGGTCAAGATGGCGTAGTTCGCTTTGAGATAAATAATAATCACGTAAACGCGTGATCAATTGTTGAAAAGATGTTATTTCGGGAGCGCAATTCCTATACCATAACTGTGCATCTCCGCGTAGTAATTCGGGAAATCCTTGTAGGAATTTCGTGTCTGGAATTTCGTATGCGATTTTTAAGTCCTGCATTCTTTCTAAAAACGTGTAAACGTCCTTACCGTCGAAGTGTACGTTCCATTTTCTCATTTGGTCTATAGTGCGTGCGGTGTCGTTAGGGAGTTGAACGATGATCGGTGTACTACTAGTTGAACTTCCGGCGTTTGGTGAAGACAACGGCGCGTTTACAATTATGGAGTTCGTGTCGGTTTGTCTACTTGCATTAATCGTACTTAATAATTCGGCATTTAACAAAAGATCGGCGTTTTTATTGGTTTCTTCGTTATAATCGATAGGGTCATCGGGCGCGTTTGCGTACAAGTCTGGGTGACGCGATACATAACTTAACAATAAAGCGCGTTGCTCTATGAGAGTTCCGGATGTCGATATACGAGCGCCGCGTAGGTGTTCTGCGAGTTCGGCAGGGATCAATTTATAAACCCAGTGTTTCTTCATTTTGGTGTTTTAGTATATATAACGGAGAAAACAAATTTTTATACCCTACTATCTAAGTCGGTCAAGAAGAGTATGACTTAATCACCAGTTTACATATAAGATTTTTCCCATCTAGGATTCGCTAATGCTGGGAGAGAATGAACGGAGAAATTTTATTATTAAAACAAAATGCAAAGAAAAAAGACAGACTGCTGTCTGTTAACAATTATGCGGATTTTGTGGATGATTTTATTTTATAATTGCGGCAAAAATAGAATAATACTTTTGCTAGGGTAATCAAGAAAGAGAAAAGCCGAAAAACGGAATTTTATAATCGACTAAAAAATGGAAAAACTAGGTTTTTATCAGAAACGCGGGCGAGGTTTTCGGGAGCCATGCAACTTAAGTTGCAGAATCGGAAAATTAAATTAGAATTTATTAGGACAAAAAAGAATTACGAAAGAAAAAAAATTTTTCCGGTCCCTGTTCGGTTGCCATGTAACGTTTAGCCTTTTTGCCTCGATTAGATCTTGATATCGTAGGCGTCAGACTTTTAGAGGGCGCTGCAGGTGTTGATTCTCGGAGGCCAAAGTTCAAACTTACATACTAAACTAACCTAACCTTATTAAATTAATAAAATTAATAATAAGAAAGATAAAGAAATAAAATAAATTAAACTTCATATTTAAATATTTGAAAAGAAAAATATAAATGATTAAGAAAAGAAATAATATTAATTAAAAGAATTAATAAATAAAAGAATGATACAAAGCTAACCTATCCTTACGTACTAAGTGATAATGTGCGTGAGAGGAAGCAGGATGGGTACTGCGGACTGGTGATTAAGTTCAAACACGATAATTTTGGGTTTAGACTTAAACTATCTTTTTTTTTATATTCATTAATAAAAAAAATAAAAAGAATAACAAAAAATAATTACAACACCGATTTCAATAATACTTAATAACAGAAATAAAAATTATAATTGAGTGAAATAATGTTTCGCACGTTGAAAAGGAAAAGAAAAATCTTTAGTTTTCTCCTTGACCGCTAGGTGGCGCTATCTCGTATTTATCGACTGTAACAAATAAAAACAGAAAAAATACAATGGTTAATTATTTAACAAAATAACCTCGGTGGGTAAATTCGCGACCTAATTTATCGGCGGAGTTCGGCGCGGTCGGTAACGGAGCCAGGTAAGGTAATACAGGAAAATTAAGATGGTAACCCTCTAAACTATGAGTGGAGAAGAGGGGGGAGACTTTTGGTCGAAGACCAATCGAGGAATCTACCCCGACCAGCGATGGTGGAGGTAGTAACTAGGAGTCAGTGTCGGGCAATCCCACCCTTATACTGAGGGATAGATAGGAGACTATGTCGGGCAACCTCACCCTTACATAGTTTAAGACAGGAGTATAGGTAAGGATAACTCCCACTGTGCCAAGCAATCCCACTCTTACACAGAGGTAGGGGAGAGAGTCTGATGCTGGCTCGGCGGCTCGCTATTCCCGTTGCGGGAGTAGCGCCTCGTAGCGGCTGAGCGCAGGTACTGCGTCTAGCGCGATTTTTAAATCGTCGCAGTGCATTGCCTCTCAATGCTTCTGCCACCTCCCCTGGTGTTCCTTCTCAAATATTTATTTGTAAACCTTCTCTATCGTTTATTTCTTGTTCTTGTATATCAACTAAAAATCGAGCATGCAGTTTTTTTATAATTTGAGGCATCGTTTCTAATATACTTTTTTTGCCTTTTCTTTTACTTCGAGTTGCATTCTCTAAGTTTTCTTGTCTTTCGATTTTTGATTTAACTTCTAATATATCTATTAATGTATCTGTGTCATAACCGCTTTTAGTATTTTCCAATATACCTTTATTTTTATTTTTTGATGCTTCGTTTGCTGGATCACTTACATTGGTTATCTGTTCTTTGCTTATTGACTGCATGCGGTCTATCTAAATTTTGAAGTGGCACCCAGCCTACTTCTACATCATTATTTATAACTTTTGTAGCAATAACGCGTCTCATTCTTGTGGGAATTTCTACTGTTTCCACTCGCTCAAAGGGAATCGATAATTTTATCAAATCAATACACTTATGTATGACATTTATATTTCCGTTGTGCTTACTAATAGTTTTCTAGCCTAATAGCTCATCTGTTCTACAGTAAAGCTATCTGGGACAATATGGACCTCACATTTTAGTCCTTGAAAAGTCATATCTGCTCTTTCTAACATATATATTTCTCCTGGTACAACGCCTGTAATTTCTAAAATATGATGCTCATCTATATCTGCATTTCCATCTACATATTTGGCCTTTAAATATCTGCTCCTAAATCAACGTAAAAACTTGCATTACAACATTTTAAATTCCGACTTTCCAGTTTAACAATAGGCGGATTACGCCCTGCGCACGCGAGTTTCATATTTATCGTGCGTCTAATTTTACATGCTGATTATTATTATTTATTGTATGCTGATTATTACTAATTAATTCCTGCCTGGCGCCTGAGGATTTTGGCGGAATCCTGCAAGTTTGAAGGCTCGCTCATTCTATTTCCTTGATCATTTATATTTTCTTTCGCGTGTAAATCCCATTCTCTGCCTTGGTCGCGTGTTTGATTCTCGTTTCTATCATACTCAAATCTTTTACGACTGTTATCTCTACTGCGGTTTCTATTGAACCCTATATTGTTCCTATTATCACTACGTGCATTATTATTATTATTATTATTATTGTTATTGGTATTGTTATTATTATTTTTTTGTTATTGTCGCTGTCGCTGTCGCTGTTGCTGTTGCCGTTGCTGTTACTGTTGTTCTTGTTATTATTATTATTATTATTATTATTATCATCATCATCATCATCATCATCATCATCATCATCATCGTCGTCGTCGTCATCATCATCATCATCATCATCATCATGTGTCCACCTACGATGTGGTGGCGGGGCGGAGGCTTAAGCAGGATCCAGATATCGCTAGAAATCCTTAGAGATGGCTGAGGATATCCGGATGATCGCGTAGGCACTTCCGCTTTACGGAAGTGCCTACGCGACTTTTAGAACATTCTGTTCGATGCATTGCTCAGACTTGCAATGCCGGATGGGGTGAAAATGTTTGCGTACGCCGATGATGTCGCTTTAGTCATCACCGCAAAAAACGCGAACATTGCGCAGCACATACTGAATATGGCGATGAGAAGAATTTCCGAATGAATGGTAAAACGTGGTCTCGAATTGACGATGGCCAAGACAGAAAAAGTGCCCTTTACCTGGAAACACATTAACATCGAGTTTCCCATGACAGTAGGCACAAACGTGGTGCAGACAACGAGGGAGGTAACGTATCTTGGCATGAAGCTAGATGCAAAACTAATCTTTTTCTCGCACCTAAAATACGTCGCCAACAAAGCGATTAAGAAAACGTTGCAGTTAAGTCGTCTTATGGCCAACACCAGCGGCCCAAAATCAAGCAAACGACGACTGTTAATGTCAGTTACAACGTCCATCTTATTGTACGGCTCCGAAATATGGGCCGACTCAATGAGAAAAAAGACGCACCAGAAAACATTATCTTCTGTTCAAAGGAGAGGGGCTCTCAGAGTCACCAGCGCCTGTCGCATTGTCTCGGGACCCGGGGTACTAGTTATCGCAGGAATCATCCCGATCGAATTACAGGCGTTGGAACGCGAGCGAACCTACGAACAGAAGAAACAGGAAGAAGAAACTGCAATAATCCAGAAAGAAGAAAGACAGGTAACTATGGAATCCTGGCAAGAAACATGGAATCAGGAGGAAAACGCCGATGGACCAAGACACTCATTGAAGAACTGGCCCCATGGGTTGAAAGAAAGCACGGGGACGTAAACTATTATCTCTCCCAGTTTCTCAGTGACCACGGGTATTTCTGCTCCTATCTCAGCAAAATGGGAAAGGCTCAGGACCCGGGCTGCATCTTCTGTTTTGCTGATCGCGACGATGCGTATCATACGTTTTTCGTCTGCCATTGGTGGAACGAAGAAAGACGCCAGGTCGAGGAAATAGTCGGACGACTAATGCCAGAGACAATTATAAGCGAAATGATCCCGGCTGAAGAAAAATGAGATGCTATAACACTTTTTGTCGAAAGCGTCCTTAGACAGAGGAAAACGTATTTAGATAGGGAAATTGATCGAAGTACGAATGATACCACGGGAGCCATGCTGAGGTTTCTGCATAACCAAGAAACATTAGCCGGTCCCATAGATTCAGGGTACGAGGGTGATGACGAGGATTCCTTTTAAATAAGAAAACTAAATCGTGCACCATATAAATGTGTGAAAATGCGTAAAAGCAAGATTTTGCTGATGTGTGACTGTCACGGGAGGTTAGTGTGCCAGCGGGTTCGCTTCCTCCACATACGTCAATATGCCCCACGCGTCCGAGAGTGGGTATGAGTCAGATGCAATTGATAGGCTAGCCCCACGTGAAACATAAGACCATTTCTAGTCCACGAGAAATAAGACTGATTTAGGAAGGACTGATTTTGCTTCCCTCTACAGGGTCAGTCCTATAGGTAGATGTTGCCTTCCTGATTATGCGATTGACGGAAGTACGGATGTTTTGATGGGAAACAAAGCCGACGCTCCTGGAGCGTCCCTTTGCACTCCCAAGGAATGTATTTTGCGGGAGAGAGTCACCGGACTTCACTCCAAACTTGAGTTTTTCTTCACGCGCGTGATTATGCATGCATGTGAGAATGAAACGCGTTAGATTTATTTTTTATACACCTTGTAGGTTAAGGAAACGAATTTAGTCAAACACCAAAGAAACTAGGAGAAAAGATCTGAAACGATCAAAGACCGGCGCCACCCTGAAGTAATGTAATAAACAGATCCCGGGGTGGGAAAACGCCCGAAGTGGTCAAGTTAGAGTATCCCTTCCTTAACAAATGACTTGTCATTCGTTGGTAAGAGGAATGCGATTTTTAGAGGGTCGCTAGACGTGAACTAGTAACCTCTGACAAACCGTAGTTTTTCTTCCGCCTGTATCTCCTTCCAGGCCCAAGAAAATCCCGGCAGTCTGTTTGCAGATTTTTACCGTCACAATAACTCAAATCAAAGGCAAAAAAAAAATTATTATTATTATCATTATCATTTCCATTATCATTATCATTATCATTTCCATTATCATTATCATTATCATTATAATTATCATTGTCATTATCATTTTCATTATTATTATTATTATTATTATTATTATTATTATTATTATTATTATTATTATTATTATTATTATTATTATTATTATTATTATTATTATTATTATTATTATTATTATTATTATTATTATTATTATTATTATTATTATTGTAACGCGGCAGACCTTGAGCATTATAATTATATTTATTATTACGTGAGTCATAGTTTCTATTGAGAGTGATGGTGTAAAAATATATATAAAAAAATGATTTTCTCTCTAGTAAAGAGAAAGAATATATGAATATAGAAAAATAAGTTCCTCTCTGAGTAAAAATATAATTACAAAGTCATAGTCAGAGAGAGGATATACATATGTAAAAATATATGAATATAAAAAAATAAGTTCCTCTCTAAGTAAAAATATAATTACAAAGCCATTCGCCTTGGTAAGACCTCCCATAAGAGCAATGTATAAGAACCCACTATCTGCAGTTCCTATTCTGACCACCTCATTTAATTTACATTGTATCTCATGGCGCCACTTGAGGTCTTACCAAGGCGAATAGTCAGAGACAGGTTTATACATATGTGTGTATAAATGTAAAAAAAACGCTTTAAAAAGACGTGAAATAGCTTGATTATGCAGGTATTTAGAAAGAAAAATTAGAAAATTCTGGAAAACCGTGAGGACGCGCGATTGAATTTTTTAAGAACAAAGCGTCAAGGTGGTTTAAGGTTAATGTTAGGTGCGCGTGAGTTTTAAGACACGTAATGCTAAAAGATAATGAAGCTAGAGAGAAATGAGCTGCAGAGTAAGACAAGTAAAGACAAATACAAGCAAGAATGCAATGATATATATGTATGTGTATCGAAATATATTTATGTGTATGTGTATTTAAATGCAGTACTATTATCAAATAAATTATTTAGCTTAAGGCTCGCGCTCAAGAAAATTGAAGAAATAATGCTCTATGTATATAAAAAAAATGTGCATGCAAAACGTTTAGCACAAAAAAATGAAAGAAAAAAATATTTTATTTCTTTGCTTACTGCACGCTCTTAAAAAAAAGTTGCTGCAAAATAAATGTCGCGGTTACCTCATACCAAGCGACGCCAAGAACAAAAATGGCCGCCAGAGCGCCTCCTTTCAGCCTCGTCGTGTTTGCGTCGTTCGTAATGGCGACCACGTGGCGAAGCGAAAACGCCTGAGTAGAAAAATGTTCTTTTCACTGGCATAGCCAATTGTCTTTCACTTAAAGCACAGTTTTTTTTTCTTTTTCACAGCACAGTTTATTTTTCTTTTATTTTAAGCACAGTTTTTTTTCAATATTTTAAGCACAGTTTTTCTCTTTTTAATTTTCGATTCCGTGATTCTAAACAAAAATTTTCACCGAAATTTTTGTCGGCCCCACGTTGGCTGCGCCAGTTGTGACAACCTTGGGGATCAGGAGGTTGCACTAATTTATAAAAATATATAAGCTATAATTAAATCAGTAACAAAAAAAGAAAAGCTTTATTTCAGAAATTTGTACAGAATTTTTATAGATCTCTTCAGTACATATTTTCAGAGCTACAAAGCTTCAAAGTTGGGCTAGAAGCATGTTTTTGACATTTTTGACTAATTTTAGGCTTAAATTACTCAGTTGGGTTGCGTTTTAAGAATATATTACTGAGAAACTTTTTTGTTCAAAACATTCTAAATTTTAAGAAAAAAGTAATTTGTAAGTGCTAATGTAGCCATCCGCTGAGCTAAAGTCATTTAAAACATTGAAATACCACTTTTCAAGGTTTCGAACCATGATCATATGTCCAAAAAACTCATTGAAGCAGGTAATATATGTATAAATATAGCCTAAAAATTTCAGAGTGGTTATATGAATTTTTTAATATAAAAAAAATGGAACAAAAATATATATTAAATATATAAAAAATTCACATAAAAAATTCATATTAAAATTTATATGAATTTTTTCAACCAGTACTTTAAAACATGTATGAATGTATATCCTGACAAATTTGTTTGAAATAATGGTTGATACTTTGTAATAACATTTTTTTATTACAAGTTATAAATAGTGTGATTCAGGGTGAGTAAGCATTCTATTTATAGCAGTACAGATGAATAATATAAATGTGAATAACAGGTAAATGATCATATTCTTTTACAGACTTAGCGAATGATATACAATGACTTGAATATTATTTCTCGAACCTTGTTGAAATTAAAGTACCTATTGATCTGTATTCTTAAGTTAAGTTTCAGAAAATGATTGATTCTAATTTTTGCTGTATTTTTTTAGAGTAACATATTATATTCACATTGGTAAATAATATTCTCATTTTATAAAAATTGATTTTCATTTTAATTTGAATTTATCCAATGATGTGACAGCAATAATTGAATCTAATCATGTATAAAAACTTAGGAGCCATTTGAACAAATAATTAAAATCAGCATGTCACAGACATTGGTATATATTAATATTAATTTAATTCATTCTCATTGTCAGTGATATACGATTAAACTCATGTTTGAATATATTGATATACCATATTTTTTGAGGTTGTACAAGTCGAAATACCCATAAAATATATTTATCACTTCTACGTTCATACATAACAATTTTCGAAATTATTTTCACTTTAATTACAATAAATGTATACTAAGAACATGAAAATGCACTTTCTTAAACAATTATAAGATTGTTTTTGACTTGATAAGATTATATATATATATATATATATATATATATATATATATATATATATATATATATATATATATATATTGTTTAAATGAACACTAAAATATTTTTAATTTTTTATATTTTTCTATGAGCGATGATTGTAAATGTTTCCTGAGAAAATGTGAATAAATTTATAAATAATTTCCATAAAATTTCATTACAAGAATATAAAATTATATAGTTAATGATGATAAATTTTTGAAATTTTTCTTAAATTATAATAAAATTATTTCTCTAATATTCCTTTCCAGACTATGTTTGTTATTTCATTTTTATTTTTTAATTCATTATGTATATCCTACACTGAGAAAAAAACATAGTTGACTTTACTACGTTCAGATTAATGATATTTACTAACGTATTGTTTCTGCCGTTTACTACAGCAACCTAGTAAATGCAACTAGATTCTTTGGTCGGCATTCAGTAGCACATGATGAATAGATCTTAACCTCAAAATCTATATAATATATATTATTATTAATTTGCATATTTACAAACGAAAGTAGATGAAATAAGAATATTTAATTATAATAAAAGCCTAGAAGACTCAAAAGGAGACTTTAAAGTCTTAAAACTTCGGTTAGTATATCTTGAAAAAAGTAAATAAAATACTAATAAAGACTGTAGAAATTCCTACTACGTTCAATCTAGTAAATGCTACTAATATAAACGGTTAATTTGACTATATATTGAATACTAGAGTAACATGGTTATCGTTACTAGAGAACGCAATAAAGCCGACTATGTTTTTTTCTCAGTGTATTTGAATTTTAACATCGTGAAAGAGCTACCTAAAGTTGACCGTGAGAAAATAAGGGTTTTTTTAATTTATATCCCAACATTTTCAAAACTTTGTTCTCGGGATTTATTTATAGTTATAGCAAATGCTAATACGATGGGAAATGGTTTTCTGTATAAGGTAAACGGTAATGATGATGATTCATTTGTACTTAATATTATTCTTTGTATAAAAACTCTATTTTCTTTATTTTTACCTGTAATAACTTCAGCTCCTATGTTGTATTTAAATAATCTAGTTATTTTTAATCTAGTTCCGTTGCATAATCCATCTGTTATACTTAGATTTCGAATTAACATTATAATTGCATCAAGTCTTAGATTAATTTCATGAGCAGGTAATCCTTCTCGAATATTATTTAACATTTCTATAGGATAATTTAAATATTGTCATCGGTTTGATCAACACCTTCATAAGTTGCATAATCTGCACTATAATAAGTTACCATTTCATTATCAATCAATTTTAATATTTAATTATTTAAAATATTTACTTCTTCATTATGTGAAGTTAAAATAACATTTTTAGAAAAGTGATAATTCTCATAAATATTTACTTCTTCATCATGTGAAGTTAAAATAACATTTTTAGAAAAGTGATAATTCTCGTTAATATTATTATAAATTTTTTTACATGTGTCATTATTTTTATATTTTTTAAGAATAATAAATGTATTTATTTTTCCTTCACCTATATCTAATAGAAAGGAAGAAAAATTTATATCATTGCATCTTATGTTTTTTTTTAAATTAGAAATTTTAAATAGTGGCCAAAGATGTGAATATTTTATCATTTTTTTTATAATTGTATCTTTGAATTCATGTTTTAGTACTGGTAGAATTTGTCGAAAATCTCCACCTAAGATAATTAATTTATCTCCAAAAGGTTTTTCATTTGAACAAACATCTTGTAACGTTTTGTCTACTGTTTCTAACGCTTTTTTGAGAATCATTGAAGCTTCGTCACAAATAATAATATCTGTTCGTCTTAACTTCTTTATCAAATTCCAATTTTAAAAATGTACTTTCAATATTATTTTAGTCCACAAGTAATCTGAATGTTCTATGGCTTGTCATTCCGTTCGGTAATAAAATTGAAGCGATTCAAGTCTAAGCCATTAATAAAAATTTTTTTATTGAAATAGAATAATATATTAATGTTTAATATAAAAAAGTTTTACCTGAAATTCCTGGTCCATCTATGAAATATATTTTATTTTCATTACTGATTATTTCATTAAAAATAATATTTTGATCAATATTTAATTTATTAAACATTAAATCAAATGATTTCTTAAGAGTAGGCCGGATTCGCTGTCCTTGTCTAATTGAGATTTTTGTTATTCACTCAAGTATTTATCGGTGTACCTGCAAATCAAAGGCTAAGCGCAATAGATATTATTGTTACAAATATGTATGCACAAGGAAAAAAAATCTACCGCTTTGTTTTTAAAAAAAGTAAGGAACGCGAAAATATTACAAACATAAACTTTTACTTCGGCGTTCCTTACTTTCCTCAAAAACAAAGCGGTAGAATTTTTTTTCTTGTGCATAGATGTTCATAATAATAATATCTATTGCGCTCAACCTTTAATTTGAAGATACACCGATTAATACTTGAGTAAATAAAAAACTCAATTTTTACTCAGTTGGTATCAGATTCTACTCCGGCCTGCTCTCAAATGATTTTTGGGGCTCCTGGTGAGGTTTTCCATTAATAAAAAAATCTAACACACCATAGATAGTACGTCAACACTTTACATCGTTTTTTTATTAAAAATTAATGTTATGTATATAATACATTTAATAATCAATATTGTACAATATATAGTAAATGTAATATTCATTCATAAAGGTTTGAAGTGAAAGGTGGTACGGAAATCTACCTAATATTTATAACATCTATTATATATATACATGTTTAAAAAAAAATATTTTATAGAAACAAATAATGATTTACTTTTATCTATTCCTTTGATTTAACTCAACGTCATTTCTTCATTATGGAAATTTATATCTAAACGATTTTAGTGAAAATTTAATTATGATTTTTTTTTAAACATTACTATCATACATATTATAAGATTATAAATTATGTTTTAATTATTTACATAAATTATTGTATATTTTAATTATTGTAATATTATTATCAATTATTGTATATTAAAATTTAATTGTTATAACATATAAAAAGTGTTTTTTTTTTTTTTTTTTACTAAAGCCTTTTTAACTCTTTAATCGAAGGTTATACAGCTATAAAATTACAAAAAATACATATAAGTCGTTATAAATTACATATGAGTCGCTGTACATTATACATAAACATATATTACATCGATCTACAGAATATACATTAAACCTATATAGTATACATTATACCTTTATGTCGCATTTTGTCATAAACTTGAAAACAATACGCTTAGCCGTTATGTTTGGTTTTACTAGAAAGCTTCTAATATCGTAGGGTGGGCGGTGGCCAATTTTCATTAAGTCTTTGAGAAGGAGATGTCTTTGACTATCATACATTGTACATTGCCATAGTACATAGTTGAGATTCTGCGATTCGTAACCACACCGACAACTCGGGCTGTCTACAACTTTGATTTTAGCTAGTGATTCGTTTAGGTTTAGGTGATTACTCCGGGATCTACATAGTGTAACTATAAAATATCTGCTTAAGCTTAGGCCTTTGTACCATAGACTCATAGGATTTTTAAAATACATTTCAAAATATACTTGGCCTTTATGCATTCCTTGATTTTTTATTAAATTAATACTATTCTTAACTGCTAATTTTCTAAAGAAAGCTCTAAAGTCGGTATAGGGAACCTTTGTCTCCAAAGGCTGCTGGTTTGCTGCAATTTTAGCTAATTTATCGGCTTTTTCATTCCCCGTTATCCCTCTATGCGATGGTATCCAATGAATGATTACTTTACTGTT
The DNA here is from genome assembly GCA_017163975.1 of Anastatus disparis. NCBI lineage: Eukaryota > Metazoa > Arthropoda > Insecta > Hymenoptera > Eupelmidae > Anastatus > Anastatus disparis. The sequence continues at coordinate 1,523,700 of JAFFSR010000024.1, read as the reverse complement.
ATAACTATTATTTTTATAGAATTCAAGATTTTTTTGTCTAATGTCAAAGGTGAGATGACAGATGTTAACATCATTTCTCGCGTTATCCAAGGCTTGCACTAAGCTTAGCGAGTCCGTAAAAATATTTATATTACGATTAATATTCTGCAGCGCTATGTCCATCGCATCTGAAAGAGCTAGAGATTCAGCAGTGTAGATACTGGCTTTATTATTTACACTGTTCGTTTTTGTAATCATAAGTTCGGGGCATATACAAGCGCTACCCACAAAAGGGCTTCCATTACTTTTACTGCCATCTGTATATATCTCGATTGCGTTATCTTTGAACACTTTATTGAATAATACATTGGGGGTTGTGCTGTTCATTAAAATTTTCCCAGTTTCAAAGTTTACATGAGGTAGCGTTTTAGTTACTTCGTACTCATAATTATATATGCTTGGTAGTTCGCTTGTACGAATGAGGTGCTGGATACTTATAACACTTTTAACACATTCTTTAAGTATGTTGAATCTTTTTCTGCGGTCGTTAATGATGCTTGGTACATATTTCATTATTGTTTTATGTGCAACTGTCTTCTTGTTCCTCAGAGTTTTGAGTAGGAAGCTGCTGCATAAAATTTTAGCTCTGTGGGAGATAAATAAAGCATCCATAATCGATTATGGACCTGACAAAGCTTTTATAGAAGGTAATAAGAGTTAAAAGGTGTGCGCCCCATCGCACTTCTCTCAAGAACTTGACAATATTCAGCGCGTTGTTAGCCCTCTCCAACACATGAACAATATGTCTATCGTAAGTAAGTTGGTGATCGAAGTAAATACCAAGGAATTTTACAGCATGTTTGGATATAACAGTTTTGTTGCGTATTATAATGTGTGTCTCGCTAGGATCAATTCCTTCGTTATTAAAATGGATATAATTGGTCTTATCCGGTGAAACTTCAATGTCAATGTCTATCAACTTGTTAGAAATTTGTTCAATACTGATTTCCATCGTTAATTTCGCACTTTCTGGGTTAAGTGTTCTCGTGTACATAACGATATCGTCTGCGAATTGTAAAATGTTTATATCATTGGGGAGATTATTACCAATATCTGCAACGTATATCAAATATAATCGGGCTTAGCACGCCACCCTGAGGAAGTCCTTTATAACAAATACGAGGCTCCTCCTGGTTTATCTCAGTATATATGAGTCTGTGATAAGTAATAGTTTTTATTAATTCTGAGATTTTGCTAGTACACATTACTGCGGCAAGCTTATGAAGAAGGATATCACATTGAACATTATTAAACGCGTTACTAACGTCAAGAAAAACGGCAAGTGCCTGTTCACCGCTATCCAGTGCATCCTCGATATCTAACTTAAATGAGGTAAGGCTGTCCGATCATGATAGACCTTTACGAAAGCCAGTTTGGCTGTCCAGCAGAAATCCACCGCTCTCGACCCACCAGCGTGATCTGTAGACAATCATCAATTCAAATATTTTGCAAAGGCATGATGTCAAAGCCAGAGGTCTCAGTCCCCTGTCATAAGGCTTATCAACAAAATGAATATAAGTTTTATTCCAATCATTTGGATATACGTTGTTCAAGTATAACTCATTGTATATATCCAGTCATAATAAGTGATACTTTATTGGGATATTGTGCAGTATCTCGTAATTGATGCCATCCATGCCAGGAGCTGATTTATTTCCCCGGGTGTTCAGGGCCATATTAAATTCAGTGTAGCTAAAAGGATCATCAAAAAATTGATTATTTAGTGAGGCAGGTACTTTATCTGGGTCAGTAAATACCCAATCTGAGCACAGTCCATTCAATGTTTTTTCAATTTTTTGCCTGTTTTCTATATACTCCGTGCAACTCTGATGTTTAATCTTGGTCCATTTATTTTTCAAGATCTTAGTTTTGTTCCAAGTATAACGTAAGTCATCGTTTAAGTTGAGAGTTTTGGCTACAGAGCGAATTCTTTTGTATTCAATAAAGTCTTCGATTTCACTAGTAAGCTCCCAATTTTTGTATGCAGTTTGGCGTTGCTTCTTAATAAGATTACAGTCCTTGTCCCACCAAGGTACAGGATTTCTATACTTTGACCTACTGACTGTTTTTTTCTTAGGAGTATGCTTATCAACCGCTTCAGAGATGATTTGAACAAAAAAGTTGTATTTTTCAGTAGGTATTAGTGCTTCGTAATCAGCTGTAAGAAATTTTGTATAGTCCATGTTTACTTGCTGTTTAACTTGGTGAAAGTTGGTTTTTTTAGTTTGTATTTTGAATGTTTTCTTCTCATAGAAGGCTTTCTCAACATTGATATCAATACATATAGGGTAATGATCGGATCCTAGTGTATGTTCAGAGACTTTAACATTGGTGAAATGAGCCATGTCTATCGTAGTAAGTATTAAGTCGATATTGCTTTTTTTGTTACGGTAGGTGTCTATATGCGTGTATGTGCTAGTGTTATGTATAAGAGATTATTTTTATTAATAACTTGTAACAATTTCTCTTTATTATCATCCGTTATAGAACAATTTCATGCTTTATTATGGGAATTAAAATCACCGGCAATCAAACATCTTTCTGCATTTGTGATATTAAATTAAATATTGCGTTCCAATCGTTATCAGACATGCAAACATTAGGTGGTTTGTAACATGCGACTACTGTTAATGGTTCATCTATGTTTGTAATCTTAATTCCGCATGATTCTGCTTGGCAATTAGTACTGTTAAGATTTATTTGTGTGTAACTGTAATTTTTACGTATAAGCATTACAATACCACCGCCTCTAGAATGTAACCTATCATTTCTAAGCGTATTAAAGCCAGTATATTCAAATTTATCATTTTCTTTAAGCCAAGACTCTACGCATATAAATATATCAAACTTTTGTATTATGCTTTCTATTTCTACCTTCTTATTTACGACGCTTCTAGCGTTCCAAAAATGAATGCAAAGTTTAGTTGTATAAACATTTGTTTGTGTACGATCTTTATTGATATCAGTTATTAGTAAGTTAGTAGTCATACAAATATGCTATAGTAGAAGAAATAAAAAGCATGCATTATGTTAAATCAAAATTAATAACAATAATTATTAAATATAATATATTTAGTATGGTATATAGACAGAGTATTTTAATCGTTACTGCTTTCGTCAGATGAATTAGCGGTATCTCTTGTATCTTCGTCGCCACTTTGTTTCAGCAGATGATTTTTGAGTCTTGTAAGCCTTTTCTTAACATTAGTAATTGTGATATATTTGTAAATCTCCTCCATCATGACTACCAGGGATTCATTGTTTGTAACGTACTTTAATGCTAAAGATTTGGCTTCTTTATATTGGTGTTAGTACGAGTCACATAAGAAAGAATAAAATTCCTCGTATGTGATAGGAAATGTTGCTGCAATAGAGTTGGAGATGTTAATTCTTGCTGCGTTTATTTGCACTTTTAATTCATACGGTGGTTCTTTAATGTTATCAGTTTTATTTTTTTTTTTGCAAGGTGCTTTACTGGCTTATTTAATTTTGAGTCATTTTCTGCTTCTGTTGTTGAAGTTTGTGACGCAATTCGAGCTATTCGATACTGGTCTTTTAGTTAGCTTATGAAAGAGTGTTTGTCCATCAAATAGTAATTTATCGTCGTTGCGATCTTCATTATTTTTATTGAGTTGATTGGTTTCCATTACTTCGCTTGATTCTTGATTATTAAGTTCTGTATCTAAATTGAATTCTTGTGTTGTAGAGATGTTCATTAGTGTAGTCATAGTATTAGAATTTCTACAATACTTTTCCGTGTGGCCCTTCTGTTTACAAGCAAAACAAACAATCTTATCGGTCGATACGTAAATACGATAAATAGTATCATCGTAGTTTATGGAAAATTCCGTTGAAAGTTTATTAGTGTCCTCTGGATCGATATATATTTGTCGGCGAAAACTCAAAACATGTGCGAAAGCTGGATCGTTGTCACCAAGTTTTATTGTAGTCATATTAGATTTTGACACTATATTTAATTCACTTAACTACTTATTCAATTCTTCATTTGGGATGCAGGGATGTACATTGGAAAAAATCACTCGTTTAGCCTTAGTAATATATGGTCGTATCTTGAGTTTATGTCCTTCAATTTCCAATTCGTTATTTCCGTTTTGCGTTAATTCATCAACCAATGTAACACTATTTAAGTAACAGCAAAATCTATTTTGAGCAATCTTTGAAGAAGCTATGATATTACTCGGAGATGTTTTCGTAGCAATATCTTTAAGGTATGAAATGACTTCTAATCCTTCAACAGTATCAATTACGACTGCTTGTTCATTTTTTGGGTAGAGACCTCCAGCCAGGGCACTCGAATACGCTCTGTTTGGGTTACTGAATCTTAGTTGCTCTACTGTTGATTGAGTTTGCTAAATGCACTGTGTAATAGGAGGGAAATTTGTACTTTGAGTCGGAAATGAGGCTTCGTTTGAATTACTTTGGTTTTGTTGTGACATTTTGTTTCACTAATTTTTACGTTAAGTATGAAATATAATTTATAAGCGGCAAAGCCGCACACCGCCTATTGTTTGTTTATATCGCTGAGCCAAGCAAGAAACACGTCTGACTCTAACGACTATACATATCGTACCGATATATATATATATATATATATATATATATATATATATATATATCTATATATATATAGTCGTAAGACAAGATTCAACCGACCTCCCCCCCCTCAGCCCCCCCTCAAATGTCTGTCGGCATAGCCCCCCCTCAAATTACGTTGTAATTCCTCTTATAAATGGCTATTCCAAAATTAACGTAACTTATGCCCCCCTCAGCCCACCCTCGCCCCCCTCAATTTTCGTAGCCCCCTCAGCCCCCTCCATTCGCCCCTCCTCAAATCACGTTGTAATTCCTCTTATAAATGGCTATTCCGAAATTAACGTAACTTAGGCCCCCCCTCAATTTTTGTAGTTCCCTATCAGCCCCCTCAGATGTCGGTCGGCATAGCCCCCCTCAAATTACGTTGTAATTTCTCTTATAAATGGCTATTCCAAAATTAACGTAACTTAGGCCTCCCCGTCAGCCCCCCTCACCCTTCTTAATTTTTGTAGCCCCCCTCAGCCCTCCCCCTCAATTTGCTTCCCCCTCTCCCTCACTTTTTATAGCCCCCCCTCATTATGCCCTCCTCCCCACTATGATATTATGATTAAGTAATTAGTAATAAGAAAATATTCTTACTATTAATAATATTCTATTATTATAATAGCAATTATAAGTAATTTAATATTATTTTAATTAGTAATATTTTATTATTATGATTGTAACTGTAACTATTTAATCATATAAAGTTTTTTCGTATTCTAATATTGAATTTCAAAAATGAAAAAAAAAATTATTATTATTAATATTCTATTAATATAATTGCAAACATAATTAATTGATAATACAAAGCTTCCTCTCTGCATTTTCTTCATTCAGATAAATATATAATATTTTTATTTCTATATATTGTAACGGTATTCTACCGTGTTTGAATCTTGCGCGCTTAGGTATTAAAATAGAATAAACGCTCGGTCATATATCTCGTCTAAGACGAGTAAAGAAGTGCGTATCTTGACGACCGGCACGCGAGCGAGAAGCGAGCCGGCCGCGAGGCGCTTCAGAGAGTTTCCGGCTACCGTTGCGTTAGCACGAAACCTAAGCCGCGCTGTGCTCATTTAGAGAATTTCGCCACGTGGACATGTAATACGGTAGACTAAGTTCGCAATTGATAGAGCGAGACATTGTCTTAATTAAAAGTCGTGAATTTATACCGACTTGCGTATTATATTATATTGGCTAGTTGCAACTCTCAGAAATTCTTTCTGTAGAGTTTTGCTTGACCGCTTTTCGCGCGTCTTAGCGGTCAGCCATTAAGTGCCAACAAATACGTTGATCGACGTGCATAAGATTCCACCGATCTACGTCCAGGCAACCACGTTGGCAGAGCTCAGCGGAATTCAAGGATCGGGAAGAGACGTGTTCCACCGATCTACTCCAGAGCATTTACGTATTGGTTACGTACAGGGGAGAAGCTTCGATAACGGGCGAGCGGCGTCTACGTGCACGTAGGTAATTAGTGTAAGCTGGCCAGTGCGTTATTGTAAGTATAATTATACTGTGCGATATCCAAGTATCTCTTCCTCGAGAGATACTTGTTCAGGTATATTGTATCATCGGTTATATAACCGATCAGCGTCATAAGCGAGGATCATTTAGTTCGCGACGCGCCCTCCCTTTGCTCACTCTCTCAATAGACGCGTACATTACTTTTTATATATTATTCAATTTCATTCTCATTTAGTTTACGTTTTATCTTTGTATTTATATTTTTCTTATAATAAATTGATTCCGTTTTTCTATTAAATCGTGCTTCATATTAATTATATTGCCTGACTATATATAACATAAAATATATATTTCCCGTTGCTTACTCCGACGCCTCCGCGGTCCTTGTGAGCAGTTATAAATTATTTAATTACGTAATATCATATATTTTAATATAACGTATTTTGGAACCTGCTTCACGAAGGAAAACTACGCTACCGGCCACGCGTCTCTCGATCAGGTAAGAGAGAGAGAGAGAGACGCCGTGCGTACAGCAAGCGACGAGTATATCAGATATGATTTTGTCGTTTATCAATAGGATTGATTAGCTAGCACAATCGGAGTTCGCTGTATAATATTTAGTGAAATTCTTACAAACTTCAGCAACTCTGCATATAGTAAAATTTAAGGACTTAGCTAAAGTTACATTAAATTCAATGCTAATTCTTTTTTGCAACGTGTAGTAAATTACCGTTACAAAATGGCGCCCAACGAATAGATGCGTCAACGGGAACAGGCTTTTACGCGTCGTCTAATAAATCGAAATTTGCAAATGGCGTCGAGCGTGTAGCTGGCGTCGACGAAAACAGACTTCGCGTTGTTCATAAAAGACTTTATATCAAAGATGGCGTTTTGCTATAGTTAAAGTTTGATATTTAAGTTAGCACGTGTCAAGAAATTTTTTGCTTTTAGAAATCAAATTATTCTTAGTCAAAGATAAATAAATTTAGAATTGACGTTAAATTTTTTTCACGTTTCGTAAAATAAAATTAATATTAAATTGCTTTTTTTTGGAAAAATAAAATAGCGGACATTTCTGGAAAAATTGCTAGGTATCTATTAAAATTTCTTTTGTCGGTTAGCTGTTACAAATTTGTGTCCCCACGTGTCCCAGCGAAAATTCTATTTCTTTGCTTAACGCGCAGATATTCTCGCGCTTTAATATCATAGTGACAGAGACAAAAGATATAGCTCTGTATGCCTAATAGTTCGCTTTATGTGTAAAAGCGAACAGGCAGTTGAAATTTTCTAAGAATTAGAATAGTCCGTTGTTATGTGTTACCCTCTTACCGATCAGGTCGTTAATAGTAAATTATAAAATTTTTATGGTGGGAGAGAGATATTAATTTCGACTAACGAGGAAGTTGAAATTAATCTAGTTGAAAAATAACCCTTTAATATAGGATAATTTAATATCATCAACATTAAAATTTTTTTTTGTATTCTGATATAATATTTAATTGAATAAAAATTAAAATTTTTTTTTTATACATATTAAAGGGCTAAAAAAAAAAAAATTTTTTTTTCTTGCATAATAAGTGAAATTTAAAATTTTTATTTTTACACATAGTGGAAATTTTTATTTTTCCTTTCTCTCTCATCAACGACTGCCAACTCGTAGCGCGGCAATCGACTGGCGCTGTGTGTGTTGTGGAGAAATTTTAGAATTTTCTCGAAGACTTTGAATTAAAATTTATTTCTACACTACACGTTAAATACACATGTATAATAAATGAATTGTCCCTACACAGTTAGGTGTGCATTTTTAACAAAAGTTTAAGAACGCACAGATTTTTGGATTTAGTTATTTATATTAATACTTAGTATTTTAATTTAAACAAAATTGTAAAATATTATTTAATAGTTTATTATAGTCTAATATTTTCGATTAGCTTTACTATAATTATTAGAAATTCTAGAATAAATCCAAAAATCAAAACAATTAATTTTCAAAATATATACATATTTAGTCAATTTCAACTGCTACGTGTGTATATGGTTCTATTATAACCATATACAAACGATCAGTAATTTATTTTCTTTATAAAATAAACGTGCGTACACACACACACAGCGAGCGTTAGTAAAACCGCGTGCGATTAATAGGAAATACAAAATATCTCAAGAAAGAAGACAGGAATATTACTACGAGATGGCAACACAAGTCACCGATCAGGTATCAACAGATGTGCAACAAAGAAGTGAAATAGCACTAGATGCCTCTAACGTACCAAAAGAACTGATAATCTATCTTACCGCCATGCACAACCAGATGAAGGATATGACAAAACACGTGCATGAGGTATATTCCAAGATGGAAGGAATGTCAACTACGGTAAATTCTTTATCACAAAAAGTTGAAGTACTGTCACAGCCTAAATCTTCTAGCACACAGCTATTCGATCAAGCCACAGGTGAAAGAACACCTGAACGGGAAAACCTCCAAGGAAATAAAAGTAATGAACAGCACGTGGCTTTTCGTGATACATTTAGTATACACTACAATAATAGTAGTAGCCCATTAAATAGCCAAGCAAACAACAATGCAGGTACAGATCAGCAAAATTGTAGAAACCGTGATGATTTGCCAACTGGTACGGCAGGAGCACGTACAGTCGAGGGGGGAGGGACCCCTCACACTGCAAACAGTGCGACGGATAACGCTAATCTGACCAGGCATAGTGACCGTCCAACGAGTGCAAATAAAAATACAGACGTAGGTCACATAGTGCGCCGCTGGAATGTTACATTTTCTGGCGAGCGAGGCCAAAGTATAGACCTCTTTCTAACTAGAGTTGAGGAGTGTCGAAAACTGGCTAAACTGAGTGAGAGCGATTTACTAACCTCTCTCTCTGAACTGCTCACAGGGGTTGCTGCGACCTGGTATCGAAATAACAGGCATTCGTGGCAAACCTGGGCTCAATTTAAAAAAGCTGCATTGCGATGGTATGGATATAGCAGACGTTTCCAACAAAGATTGTTAGCAGAAGCTAATGCACGTACACAAGGCAAAGATGAGCCGGTTCGAGATTACATTATATGCTTACAATCTATAATTTTAAAACAAGTTCCGTTACCTGACAGTAGTCAACAGCTTGATTTATTGCACCGTAACCTCTTACCAGAAATTCAACGTATGGTCAGAAGAGATGAAGTTACGGATATTGAATCTTTATTAGAAAAAACTGTAGAAGCTGAATTGATACTCGAGGTGGAGAGAGTCTATAGACCACCTCCTCCGCCCGAACAGTCATTGTTACCTGACGTAGCTTATAGGCCAACGAATAAGGCCAAAGATAATGAAATACAATTAGCAGCGGTACAGGAAGAACAGGCTGATAATGGACAGTTAAATTTAGGGGAAGTGTTAATCCAATTATTTCAAGAAATACGTGAACTCAAAAAGGCGTTTGTAAAGCAGCAGAGGTTTAGCGAGAACAACGTACAAGGACCTGTACCGCTTAAATTGCCTCGAAGGAAGTCTGCTAAACGACAAAGGAATTTTAAGAAGCAGCCTCGGAAACTTCCGCAAGATGACAGCAATTCGGAACAACAGAGTCAACAACAAAAGGAAAGTTCTTTAAGAGATACAAATCAAACAAAACCAGGTCAAGAAAACCAGAAAAGTTCGAAAAATCCAAAACGTAACCGTGAATGTTATCGGTGTGGATTACCTGGATATACTATCTGGTCCTGCCCTACCTGTGCGGGAAAAAGGACCAGGGAACGAGTAGGTGAGGTACCTACCGTTCCCAGTGAGGCTTATGGGACCTCAGAACCCTCTAATAGAAAGGTGTTCGATAAAAATCTATCTGAAGACTCAGTAGAAACACAAGTTGAGTCTCACACTGGTCAAGTTGAGACCAGTGAACAGGCAGAGACAAATCAGCCAATAATCGATGATGAAGCTCGATGGTGGCTCCCGGTAGTGATCGGAGATTACCGAATAAGGGCTATGTATGACCCAGGTGCATCACGCACGGTCATGAATTCGCTAGGATTACAGCTAGCAGTAGCCTGTAATGTACCTTTAATACCAGCTACAGGTAGATTGGTTAAAGTAGCAGATGGTAGATCATGCTCACTAGTAGGCTATGTTGACCTTCCTTTCACTGTAGGCGGAATCACCAAAAGGATTCGCTGTGCGATCATGCCTAGCTTAAATGAAGAATGCTATCTAGGAGGCAACTTCGTACGAGCATTTAGAGCTATTTTCGATCCTTGTGAAAATAAACTTTCTTTTAAAGGTACTAATATAAAGGTAAATTTAGAAGTTGCTGCTCTTGAACAACTGTACATTGGAAAATTAGAAACAGTTGGTTTAGCTGATACTTCAGCAACTGATCCGGCTTGTGTAAAAAGTTTGGTTGCAGGTAGAGCAAAAGCAACTCATAATATAGATTATTTCATAGGCAAGAGAAATAAAATGCTCTCTCCAGCTGTTCAAGACATAGCAAGTAAACTTGCACCAAAATTTGTTGGTACATATGTCGTTACAGCTGAATCGGAATTAAATATACATAGGTTGTTAGACAAGGATGTTAATCCGTATAGTACGATTCATGGAGAACAGGTTAAAGCATATGTTGCAAGGCAAGAAGATGATCCGCAACCTCAACCACCGTTGGAATCAATGCGTGCGAATGAGACGATGAGCGACCCGTCTCTTGCGATCTATGCGACTCCGTGTGCCAACGGAGGATCGGGCTCAGATTGCGTGCGACCGCCTGCGAGCGGTGATTCTCCCCATATCGAGAAATCGAATAGGAAGCGAGGTCATCCGCGTAAAAGAGTTGTCGTCGTAACGCGAACTGTAGAGCATATGCGTCAAGCTGAGTCCGAACCGATCAGGCGTAAACGTAGTAGACCTAAAGGTTCTACCAATGCAAGGCGTATTGAAAATATAGTAGTTTGTTCACCGGAAAAAAAACGTGTGTTCAACGAAAATTATTTAGTGGTAGAAAATCGTAAATATTAACATTGCTTAAGACAATGATTGCATACCTACCGCGCGATAGGCAGAGCAGCAGAACGCGGTTATGCTGCGTCTGGCGGAGGGGTGTAACGGTATTCTACCGTGTTTGAATCTTGCGCGCTTAGGTATTAAAATAGAATAAACGCTCGGTCATATATCTCGTCTAAGACGAGTAAAGAAGTGCGTATCTTGACGACCGGCACGCGAGCGAGAAGCGAGCCGGCCGCGAGGCGCTTCAGAGAGTTTCCGGCTACCGTTGCGTTAGCACGAAACCTAAGCCGCGCTGTGCTCATTTAGAGAATTTCGCCACGTGGACATGTAATACGGTAGACTAAGTTCGCAATTGATAGAGCGAGACATTGTCTTAATTAAAAGTCGTGAATTTATACCGACTTGCGTATTATATTATATTGGCTAGTTGCAACTCTCAGAAATTCTTTCTGTAGAGTTTTGCTTGACCGCTTTTCGCGCGTCTTAGCGGTCAGCCATTAAGTGCCAACAAATACGTTGATCGACGTGCATAAGATTCCACCGATCTACGTCCAGGCAACCACGTTGGCAGAGCTCAGCGGAATTCAAGGATCGGGAAGAGACGTGTTCCACCGATCTACTCCAGAGCATTTACGTATTGGTTACGTACAGGGGAGAAGCTTCGATAACGGGCGAGCGGCGTCTACGTGCACGTAGGTAATTAGTGTAAGCTGGCCAGTGCGTTATTGTAAGTATAATTATACTGTGCGATATCCAAGTATCTCTTCCTCGAGAGATACTTGTTCAGGTATATTGTATCATCGGTTATATAACCGATCAGCGTCATAAGCGAGGATCATTTAGTTCGCGACGCGCCCTCCCTTTGCTCACTCTCTCAATAGACGCGTACATTACTTTTTATATATTATTCAATTTCATTCTCATTTAGTTTACGTTTTATCTTTGTATTTATATTTTTCTTATAATAAATTGATTCCGTTTTTCTATTAAATCGTGCTTCATATTAATTATATTGCCTGACTATATATAACATAAAATATATATTTCCCGTTGCTTACTCCGACGCCTCCGCGGTCCTTGTGAGCAGTTATAAATTATTTAATTACGTAATATCATATATTTTAATATAACGTATTTTGGAACCTGCTTCACGAAGGAAAACTACGCTACCGGCCACGCGTCTCTCGATCAGGTAAGAGAGAGAGAGAGAGATGCCATGCGTACAGCAAGCGACGAGTATATCAGATATGATTTTGTCGTTTATCAATAGGATTGATTAGCTAGCACAATCGGAGTTCGCTGTATAATATTTAGTGAAATTCTTACAAACTTCAGCAACTCTGCATATAGTAAAATTTAAGGACTTAGCTAAAGTTACATTAAATTCAATGCTAATTCTTTTTTGCAACGTGTAGTAAATTACCGTTACAATATTGTATCTTTATTTTTATTATTGAAAAAATTTATTAATTACAATAGTAAACTATGAATTAAAAAATGAATTTAGCTTAATATCCATAGGTACTTTATTAACAATTGTATTTAAATAAAACATATTTTTTTTAAAATTAGAAATAAGATATTTACATATTTGTCTTAATAAAAGATTTTTGGGCTTGAGACCAGCATAAAAATATATGGCTGCATTAAAAGCTTATAAAAAACATTGTTTGTTGTCGCTAAAAGAAGCTTACAAATTCATCTTCATTGTCGCTAAAAGAAGCTTACAAATTCATCTTTATTGTCGCTAAAAAAAGCTTACAAATTTATTATTGTCGCTGTAGCGATAGTTTGTTTTCGCTAAAAAAACTTTATACAAACATATAAATTTATTGTTTGTTGTCGCGAAAAAAAGCTTACAAATTTATTTTTTATAATCACTAAAAGAAACTTATAAATTTATATCGCATTGTCGTTGAAAAAAGCGTACAAATTTATTGTTTACTGTCGCTAAAAAAGATTACAAATTCATTTATTATTGTTGCTGAAGCGTACAGATTTATTGTTTATTGTCACCAAAAAAATTTAATATGAGCATACAAATTTATTGGTTGTTGTCGCTAAAAGAAGCTTACAAATTCATCTTTATTGTCGTTAAAAATGCTTACAAATTTATTATTGTCGCTGAAACGATTGTTTGTTATCGCTAAATAAATTATATACAAGTATATAAATTTATTGTTTATTGTCGCTAAAAAAAGCTTACAAATTTATTTTTTATAATAATTAAAAGAAACTTATAAATTTATATCTCATTGTCATTGAAAAAAGCGTACAAATTTATTGTTTACTATCGTTAAAAATGATTACAAATTTATTTATTATTGTCGCTGAAGCGATTGTTTGTTGTCGCTAAAAAAGTTTCAAACAAGTATATAAATTCATTGTTTAATGTCGCTAAAAAAAGCTTACAAATTTATTTGTCATAATCGCTAAAAGAAACTTACAAATTTATATCTCATAGTTGTTGAAAAAAGCGTATAGATTTATTGTTTATTGTCGCTAAAAAAGATTACAAATTCATTTATTATTGTCGCTAAAGCGTACAGATTTATTGTTTGTATTCACTAAAAAAATTTTATATAAGCATACAAATTTATTGCTTGTTGTCGCTAAAAGAAGCTTACAAATTCATCTTTATTGTCGCTAAAAAAGCTTACAAATTTATTATTGTCGCTGAAGCGATAGTTTGTTGTCGCTAAAAAAACTTTATACAAACATATAAATTTATTGTTTATTGTCGTTAAAAAAAGCTTACAAATTTATTTTTTATAATCACTAAAAGAAACTTATAAATTTATATCTCATTGTCGTCAAAAAAAGCGTACAAATTTATTGTTTACTGTCGTTAAAAAAGATTACAAATTCATTTATTATTGTCGCTGAAGCGTACAGATCTATTGTTTGTTGTTACTAAAAAAACCTTATATAAGCATACAAATTTATTGTTTGTTGTCGCTAAAAAAAGCTTACAAATTTATTTTTCATAATCGATAAAACAAACTTATAAATTTATATCTTATTGTTGTTGAAAAAAGCGTACAAATTTATTGTTTACTGTCGCTAAAAAAGATTATAAATTCATTTATTTTTGTTGTTGAAGCGTACAGATCTATTGTTTGTTGTCACTAAAAAAATTTAATATAAGCATACAAGTTTATTAGTTGTCGTTAAAAGAAGCTTACAAATTTATTTTTATTGTCACTAAAAAAAATTACAAAAGCTTACAAATTTATTATTTGTTGTCGCTAAAAGAAGCTTACAAAATCATTTTTATTGTCGATAAAAAAAGGTTACATATTTATTCTTCATAATTGCTAAAAGAAACTTATAAATTTATATTTTATTGTCGCTGCAAAAAGCGTACAAATTTATTGTTTAGTGTCGTTAAAAAATATATATATCTGTTCTTACTATTTTTAAAAATAGTTTACAAATTTATTTTTATTGTCGTTGAAAAAAGCATACAGATTTATATTATTTTAAAAATTTTAGTATTTTTTTTTATTTTTGCTAAAATTAATTTTATAAACTACTTTTAAACTATCGTTAAAAAAATTTATAAATTCATAAAAATAAAATATATTGTCATTAACAAAATATGAAAAATTATTATTGCTATTACATGTAAATATTTTAATTTTTATTTTTTGAAACATTTTAAAGGTGTATATAAATAATTATCATTTTAAAAATATAATTCATAGATTATATTACTTAATATTAATAAATTTTCATAATAATTTTCATCATTTCTAATACCTTCTATGTCGAAATCGACATTATTTATTAGATATTGAAAAATTTCTTGAACCTGAAATTGAAAACATTCAGGAACATCTTTCCATTCTTTATAATAATGTATATAATATTTCATATCAAATTTTTGTATTAATTCAGACCACTCAGATAATTTTTGTTCTTTTACATATTGATAATAATTTTCTTCATCTTCTACTTCTTGAAGATATTCTATTTCTTCATATTCATTAATTTCAGCATTTAAGTTAGACAATTCTTCTAATTCTTCGTTAGATACGGGTTCAATATACATATTATTAATTGGATCCCATTCCATAATTTGCCAATTTGCGTTATTATCAACATTCAATTGTTCATTTTTTTCCATGTTTATCTAATATATAAATTTATTTTATATTAATTAATTAATAATTCATTTTATGTTTATTTTCTTATAAACTGTATTTATTTTTACAATATTTTTAAATTTAATTAACAATTAAAAATTTCTTTCCAAACATTATTTAATATTTCATATTTCATATTTATTATTTATTTTCAGATTCATTTTGTATGTATATTTTGTTAGGATTTTTACATCTCGACAGTGCAACGTAAAGCTGTCCATGCGAAAATAAAGGTCTTTTAATAAATAATCCAATCTCACCAAAACTTTGACCTTGAGATTTGTTAATAGTCATAGCAAAAGCTAATGTTACAGGAAATTGTTTACTATAAAGTATAAAGGGTAAAGACGATGATTCACCAGTATTTAATGTTATTCTTGGAATAAAAACTTTATTTCCAATTTTTTCTCCAGTAATGATTTCAGCTTCAAGATTATATTTATATAATTTTATAATTTTTAATCTTGTTTCATTACATAAACCTTCGGTAATACTTAAATTTCTTATTAATATAACTATAGCATTAACTTTTAATTCCAATATGTGTGGTGGTAAACCTTCTTTTATTTTATTAAGAGTTTCTATTGGATAATTCAATTCGATATTATCATCACTTTGATCGACTCCTTTATGAGTAGCATAATCTATGCTATAATAAGTTGTCGATTCGCCGTTAAGTAATTTTAATATTCTTTTATTTAAATTATTTATGTCGTAAATCTTATATGTAATGTTTCAAAAAACATTATTTATCATTTATCATTCTTTTGAAATATATATTTTCTTTGATCTCATCTAACAATATCAATATTTTGTACTTGATTTTTAATTATATGCTTTATTACATCAAAAACTACATCACATCTTATATATTTTCATTTTTTTTAAATATAAGCAGTTAATTAATTTACATTGTTTGATATTTTAATTAATTTTATTTTTTTAATTGTGATTTAAATATAACTATTCTTACCCAATATATAAAAAAAAAACGTTTATAAAAAAGTATTTTTAACTTTGATGAATGTTTATAACATTTTATGTTTATCTATATATTTATATAAAAATATTGATAAACGTAAATATAGAAATACATAGCATATTAGTAATGATACTATATAGTAAAAAAATATGTTTTAAATTTTTTTCCTTGCTTTTTTGTCTATTTGACACAAATTATAACAAATGAAAACCTTATATGTAATGTTTCAAAAAACATTTCATGTAAAGTTTTAAAATTATTTAATAGATTTTGCAATTAAATTTTACAAAATTCATAATTAAATTTCACGAAAACTTTCGAAAATATTTAATGAAATGTTTCTTGAAATATATTAGAAATATTGCAACAAAACATTTCATAATATATTTAAAAAAGGACATATATATGAGTAAATCTTCCATAGTGTTAAAATTTCACCTACAATAAATTAGAAAAAAAAATTACAGACACACTTATAAAATAAATTTTTTCTGAATTTTAACATATTATAATAAAAGAAAAAAACGGTGTTACTCACTTTAGAGGATAGTCTTTTTGAGGTACATCTATGAAACTAGGTAATTAATGTTAATCCAAAAAATTTAATAACTAGAAAAAATTAAATGATTTTCAGAATACTCGAAATCATACTTCAAAACCAACTTAAAAATTCCATTGAATACTATAAAATAGTAAATTACAAAATTCACAATAGAGAAAAGATGCGTAGAGAAAAAGCTCAGTGTTTCATATTAGAAGATAAAAACATATTTTCAAAGATGAATTACGTTTTTTAATTATAATTTGAAAGTAACACAGAACTTTATCTACACTAAACACGCGTTCTTAATAAATAAATTTCTGTTTGTGTTTCTTAATATTACCTTTTGATATAGTTTAAAACGTCATCGCTGAATAGTCTTTTTTACAACATCATATGTTCAACAAAAAATTAAATTATATAAATTTTCGGTAACATTTTAATAATTATTCAAAAAATACTTTTGTTAACAGGCACACGTCCAAGATCTTGTTTTCCCAAAAGTATGTACATAGATACAGCATTGGTGTGAATTTTAGATTAAAAGAACAATAGTCATTTTTTTTAATAGCGATAACTTATCATTTTACATGATCTGGTAACATTTAAAATTGAAGTAAAAAACCTTTTTTCCCCATTTGCCATAAAATAATATGTGTACTTATAATCCAAACTAAATCAGAATTATTTTCTGATATCTCAATAAATCAGAATACATTTGCTGAAAAGATATGCTAACTCATATTTACGAGTAATGACGAAGTAACATGAATTTTTAAAGTATGGAAGATTTACTCGTATGTACATAAGTTATAAATAATGAAACTTAATAATATTGAAAAATATTAAATTACACTATATATAATATAATAAGTATTATTATATTAATTTAGCAATAAATATGTTTACTTGCACTAAATGCAATCGATCATTTGTGAGACATAACCATTTATTGAAACATAATAAGAAATTTCATTCATCAAAAATATATATTTGTCATATATGTGGAACAATATTAAAATATAAAAGAGGTTATATAAGACATTTAAAAAACATAACAAACCTGAAAAATTAGAATGTTCTATTTGCAAAAATAAATATATAAGAAATGAACATTTAATAAGACACTTACAAAGTCATGCATATAATTGTAATAATATTTGCGACATTTGTGGAAAAGGATTTCATCGAAAAGATAATTTATTACGTCACATAAAAATTCATAAAAATGTAAAGTATATATTAATAACATTAAAAAAATTAATACAATAAATATATAAAAATAATATCTTATTTATAATATTTAATTACTTTTATATTTATATAATACTTTAAAAAAAAAATACATTATAAGAAATGTATAATCAACTTATTTATCATTAACATTTATTAAATTATTAAATAAATTATTTATAGAATTAACATGAGTGAAAAAAATTTAAAAAGAAAAAGCGATGATAAATACCAAGATCATATTTCCAAAAAAGAAAAAAAATACCGTTTTCGTCAACGGAATTTTTAAAATCTAAAATTGTAATAGGCGATCAATCAGCGTATGTATTAAAAACTTTATTAAAAAAATCAAAAATATAATATATGATATAAATATTTTTGATTATATATAATAGATCTCTGGTTGCATATATTGAAGAAATTTCAGAAGAACAAGTTTTTGTTAACAAACAAAAACACACTGATTTCAGGATTTTAAAATTTATATTAAATAATTCTGAAGGATTCAGAATTCAATGCAATATTTACGATGGAAATATTGCAAAATTTAAAAAAAATCTAAAATCAAACGAAGTAAATTTTTATAATATACAATATTATTAATTGCAACTTAATATTAAACATTCTTTAATGTTTCAGAAAATATTATTAGAGAATGTTAATGTATCAAAAGCAAGAGGATACAATAAAGGAAATTAAATATATGACTTAACATTAAAATATTATTCGAATATTACTCATTTAGGGGAATACAACATATTGAAAAATAAACCAATTAAAATAAATTTCGAAGAAATAAAATTAAGACCTGGATTAAGAAGTAATTAAATATTATTGAAAAAAAATATAATAATTTGAATAAACAATTTTTTATTTTTTAGAAATACAAGGATACTTAAAAAATTCTTTTGTACAGAAAAATAAAAAAAATGAATCGGAATACATCGGAATATTAACGGATGGACAATATAAATTGGATGTATTATTAAATAAATTAGAAAATGAATATGTGAATTGGGAAAGAGGGACAAAACTAGAAATTATCGGAGAAATAGAAGAAAATAGTAAAAACAATTATAATAATATATTATATGCATATACACTCATGTATATTTATATATAGATGTATATTTCTATATTTAAAAAATTTTACAGATGTTTCATACATACTAAAAGTAAAAAGATTGGAATTCATTAAAGTATTAAATGATGAAAACATGGAGTTAGAGGACCTTATCTTAGCAAATGAAATAATTTTAAATAAGGTAAATTAAATATTTTTATTTCCTTACATTAATTAATACAATATTCATATTATAAAATGATTATTTTTCAAGATTACAGAAAAACAAATTGATGATAATTAAAATAATATTGATTATAAAATAATATTGATTTACTACAAAAAAATTAAATTTATAATTTTTTTTAAACAACAATAAAAAATATATATGTAAGCTTGTAATAAAATATAAATTTGTAAGCTTCTTTTAGCGATAATAAAATTTAACGACATATTAAATAAATATTTGAAATAATTTAAACTCTTTTTTAGTAAAAGTACAAAACAACTGTACAAGCTTCTTTAACGACAATAAAAAATAAATATGTAAGCTTTTTATAACTACAATGAAATTTAAATTTGTAAACTTCTATTAGCAACAATAAAAAATAAGTATATAAAATTATTTCAGTAATAATAACAAATTAATTTGTAAGCTCCTTTTAGCGACAACAAACAATAAATTTGTATGCTTATATGAGATTTTTTTAGCGACAACAACACTGAAAAAAGTTTTCACCTTAAAAACTAGTGCTAAATAATAGAAGGTTAAAATTGCGTGTTTTATAATGAAAAAAAACCATGACAGTATCATTTTAATCAATGCTAGTTTTACTATTTTACCTTCTAAGGTCCAGCACATTGATTTTCAATGACTAGCACGGTTTTTTCCAGTGCCAACATTAAAATTTCAGTTCTGCGCATTAACAGAGAAATTCTTAATGCATGGTATCAGTTTTTTCACAAAATCAACTTATTGCTATCATAAATAATCTTTCAAGTCAGTTATATTTTATTTATTTATACATGTATGTATGTATGTATATATATATATATATACATGTCTGTGAAAACATAATGACAGAGTTTTATGTTCAAAGTTCAACAAGATTTCTTTTTCAAGAAGAGTTATTTAGTTATTTTAGTACGAAATTATACGTGAAAACTGGTCGAAACGAACTTGCAATTTTTTCTCATTTTTTTTATGTAACTTCTCATAAAAGTAACATAGAGAAGCAGTACTCAAAATAAAGCTGAAGATTTGTGCTTTCAAATGCACGTATTGTGATAATCCAATAAAATAATTCTCTATGCGAAAAATTTGTAGGAAAAATGCAGAACATGAGAAAAATAAAATAAAGTAAATAAATTTATCAAATTAATTGATTAATTGATGATTATAGAGATATTAAAATGTCTAATTAATTGATATAGTTATATTTTATCAAATCTAATCTGATCATAATAAATTCCAGTAGCCTAATATTTTTAGGCTAGAAACTTTTTATGTATATATATCAACGAAAATAAAGTATCATTTATTTAAGGTAATTTATATTTACACTTGAAAAGATTTGTTAATTCAGTGAGATTCCACTCATTTAATATTTTTTGTATAAAATCATCCATTTGGCACTTATTTCCTATGCAATAAATAGAAAAACTTTAAAACTTTACAATCGTGCACACTGCTACAATTGAAAATTCGTATACACAAACATACAGCAGCGCCGTTATTTAACGTGCTTGGCACCCGAAAAAACCGTGCCAAAGGTGGCACTGTAAATTCACGCGTCAGTTATCGAAACTAAATATTTATAGCACTAAAAAATACTACACTGGTATGAATTTTATTTGTGCTGTCTATAGAGCGAAAAAAATTAATGCCATTCATTACTTTAGAACACACTAGCATTGGAATTTAAACATCTAATCGAATTTAGCATTAGTTTTACCGGTGAAAACTTTTTTCCGTGAAACAATAGATCTATATGTTTCAGCGACAATAATAAATTAATTTGTAAGCTTTTTAGCGACAATGAAAAAAAAGTGTACGCTTCTTTAGCGACAGTAAAAGATAAAAATGTAAGCTTCTTTTAGCTACAAAAAAAACACTCTTAATGCAGCCATATATTTATATATGTTGGTCTCAAGCCTAAAAATAAAAAATGCAGAGAGGGAGCGTCTTTTTTTTGCATCTTATGTATAAAATTTATAACATGAAAAGATAAAAATATTTATTTGTAATCATAATTTTCAATTATTCTATTATTCTATATTTTATTATTAGCTTATAATTGTTATTAAATATTATTATATACAATCATAACTTGAAATTTTATTATTATTTTTTATTCTATTTTTAATTTATTTCAAAAATATATAAGTTTGATTCATTGTGAACTTTTGAACATTGCGTTAAACCATCTTTTTTAATTAATTCTAATTCGATAACTTCATATCTTATATTTTTATATATCGATGTTTTCTGTTGAAGTTTTTTCACATTCGCAAATATGAAATTTAGATTCATTATGTCCTACTCTTCTATTTACTTTGAATTGATATAAATTTGATTTAGCGATAATGAAAAAAAAGTGTACGCTTTTTTAGCAACAATAAAAAATAAAAATGTTAGCTTCTTTTAGCTACAAAAAAAAACACTCTTAATGCAGCCATATATTTATATATATTGGTCTCAAGCCCAAAAATAAAAAATGCAGAGAGGGAGCGTTTTCTTTGCATTTTATATATAAAATTTATGACATAAGAAGATAAAAATATTTATTTATAATTATAATTTTCAATTATTCTATTACTCTATTTTTTATTATTCGCTAATAATTATTATTAAATATTACTATATACAATCATAACTTGAAATTTTAATGTTATTTACTATTATATTTCTAATTTATTTTAAAAATATATAAGTTTGATTCATTGTAAACTTTTGAATATAGCGTTAAACCATCTATTTTTTATTAATTCTAATTCTATAACTTCATATCTTATATTTTTATGTATCGATGTTTTCTATTGAACTTTTTTCACATTCACAAATATGAAATTTCAACTCATTATGTTCAACTCTTCTATTTACTTTGGAATGTGTGTATTCGGGGGGTTGGCGAGCGAAGTGAGCAGGGGGAACCCCCCCTAGTATATATATATATATATATGGGTCAAAATAACATCTTTTTATAAAAGTGTGCGCATGTGGATCACCGATTTTGCTGATTTTGAGATATGTTTTAGTATTATTAAAGTTAGGAATCTGTGCAAAATTTCAGCTCTCTAAGTGCAAAACTCGCCGAAATATGGCCTTTCAAAGGTCAAAAACTCCGCTTTTTTCGGCTGTTTTTCACTCTTTTTCAAAATTCTGCCAAGACTCGAGTTTTTAACATATTTTAATTCGGCAGGCGGCAATTTCTTCGTTTTTATGTTAATTTTAAATTTTCGTAATTATATTTTTAAAAAATTCTAATCAGGCTTCTGAAAACTCTTAGAATAAAATACTGATTTTTGACATTTTTGACAATTTTTAAACAGCTGTAACTCATTTGAATTTTGATATTTTTAAATTATCAAAATTTTGTTTTATTGGTCAAAAAGAAAGCTTTAATTTGCATTTTTAAATTTTCAAAAAGGTTTAAAATTGACGGAGATACAAAGGTTTAAAGTTTGCAAAATTTCTAAAATATACGTTTTTTACAAAATTTAGATCATTGTAACTCTGGCCGGACAACTTCCAATTCACTAAATCTTACAAGAAAACTTTCTATAAGTCACGTAAAATGAGGCCAAATAGGCCTGGTCAATGGTATCCTACGATTTTACTATTATTTGAACCTCTCATAATTCAGTATTTTGCTTCACAAGTAAATCAATACACCCAGCTGTTGCGTACTCTACTCATAAATGCGAAAACCTTAAAAGATTCAACAGGCTATAAATTATGAAACGAGCGATAAAAAACTTGATTTTATGCTTGAGTATAGGTCTCTAGGTCGTTTAGAATAAAAGTTATAACAGTTTGAGAATTTTTTATTTCTCAAGGTATCAAATCCGTGAACGCTTACTCTAGCCGATTTTTAGATTGGTCTTTCCTATAACTTAATTTCTATGATACTTCAGGACTCTTATTGAAGCTCTAATTAAAAATTATTGCTTGTAATTTCAATATCTTTGATGAAGTATAAATGTAAGTCTGCTAACATCTAAAATAAACAACTTTCTTTTTTTCTTATAACATTATTTCGCGATGCTGTTGGCACATTAAACTTGACTAAAAAAAGTTTTATCCAAGATGATAAAACTGTAAGAGAAGACGTTCAATTTGAGTTTTGGTGAATTACTAGCTGATACAAAGCCGGAGTTATAAATAAGTTGAGACCAATTTCAAAGTCGGATAAAATGAACGTTCACGGATTTATTACCTTCAGTTTATAAAAATCGTTAACTGTTTTAACTTTCGTTCTAAACCACCAAGAGACTTTCATCAAAGCTTGAATAATAGCTTTTGCTATCTACTTTAATAATTTATGACGTGTAGAATCTCCTAGAGCTCTCAAATTTTTTAAAAAAACGCCACAAAAGGTGAAAGTGTTGGCTTACTTGAGAAGCAATATTCTGAATTTTGAAAGGTTTATATTATAAAAAGACTCAGGAGTCGGTTGACGAATTCTTTCTAGTCTTATTTTAAAATAATTCAAATAGTTTTTTTACTAAATTATTTTACACTCCGCAATGTTTTTGATTAGATCCATGACTAAATTTATCTCATAAGAATAATCAAAAGATGTAACAAGTATAAAAAGTTTTAAAAGGTATTAAAATATAACATAATGCACTACATAATTTCGGATTTTCTTTTTAGAAATATTTTGTAAAGCAGTTTTTTTAAATTCATAAAATGACATCGATGTAGGTATAAAGGTATCAAAATGTATTAAAATATGTCCGTTATAAAAATATAAACATTTTATTTGATACCAAATTTTAAAAGAGGATTAGAAGGTATTGATGTATATTTAAATGTGCAAAACCCCACTCAAAACCACTTTCTTTGATGCACACTGATATTCTCTAATATCTTTTCATAACTTTTAATAGATATTAGTACTTTCAAAATTTTCACACTGGATTGGGAAATCATTTAAATTTCTAAATAATCAAATGAAGCATAGTAACCCACTTAAAGTTGGCTAGCCTTATAAATAGTTATCTAAAAATGATAAAAAATCAAGTGAATAAAGAATAAAACGAAAGCTTATGCTGAATTAAAAATATAGTTTATCCTACTATTTGAATAAACTATATTTTGAATTTTGGAAAATATTTTTTGGAATTACTATTTACTTTATGCAATATTAACTAATGCAAATTCATCATCAGCAGAGAAAATTTTAATTTTCATACGAGATTGGCTGATTGGCTCAAAATAGTGATGAATTCTAGTGTCACTAATTCTTCGAGCTGCCTGAAAGCGAGAATGAAGTTTTCGATCCCTTGCTTCAACATCTTGTTGATTAACATAAAGAAATCTATCAAATAAATTATTTATTACTATAACAAGAATAAATATCAAAACAATTATAAATTGTTAGTAACAGAATTAGTAATTTTTTTTACCTTATTCCTGAAATATTATCTTGACAATAATCAAACATTTGCCTTGCAGTTTGTATTTGATTATTGATAGGTCTTTGTAATGAAGCTCTTCTTGTCAATTTCTTAACAGTGGCACCAATTCCATCACATACATTTTTGCCGTGACTTGTTGCTGAAAAATTATGAGATATAACTTTGAACCTAAAATCTTCTTCATGATGGCATAAATTGATGAAATGATTCCTAAAACATTTTTTATTTTTATAAACTAATGAACTTGGATGAAAAATAAATAATATTTTACTTTTTTCAAAATTCTATTACTTATTGATAAATAAAATTATGAAAATAAATATATATTTACTTGTTTTTGTACTGGGTAGGTGCTCCGGCTGAGAAATATATAATATTTTTTATCCAAGGAAGAAGCTCCTTGAGTTTTTCTAAAACTCTTTCTTGAAATATATTAACTGCAACCGCTGTATGTTTTGTACAATCTGATATTACACAGAAATTTAAAATCTTCAGTTCTTCAGACGCTTCATCCTTGTAATATACAGCAAAAGGGTGTACAGTGGCTTGACTATTATTATAATAATAGCCCTGAGTCGAATCTTGACAGATGAAAGCAAAATTTTCTGAAAAATCCATTAAGATCAGACAGGTGTTTTTGTCTAAATTTGATTTGCATGCTTTGAGGAATATTTTTTGATTCTCACTAACAAAATGGTGAGGCATTAATTTATAAATATCCTCTACAAGTTTATTTAAGAACTCATCACGAGGTTCTTCCAAGTCATTGAGAACTGTTTTACTAAATTGAGCTCCTTCTTTTCCTGCACTTGTCTTGATAGTTTCCCATTTTTTAAAACAGATGCAAGTGGAAAGTATTGACAAATTATCTTGCGCATTGGATAAGTATTGAAAAATTGCATTGCGCCCTGGACACATTGTACATGTTTGATGCAGCATGCAATTTTTGTTATCAATAGAGCAAACGGCTTCATCTATAAGCAGTCTATAGTTTATTTTTCTATTCCAAGCAGATAATCTTAATTTAACATTTTGATGTAACTCGCATACACAAACTGTGTGCGTTCCAGGGCTTCCAGCTGATATACATTCTTTAGGGCGCAAAGATGCAAAGAATGAAAAACATGGTTTCTCTTCACACGTTTTCTCCTGTAACCAATTATTGTATAGATCTCTAGTATCATACATCAAAAGTCTCTTTGGTACTGGAATCGATTTAGCATTAGGAACTTTTTGCATAACACATTCCTTCATCCCACTGCATGGACGACTATTGCAATCATTTTTATAGTATTCAATGATTTCCTTTTTTACTTCATCAGGAACGCGAGTGTATAACTTTCTGGAACGTGACATTGGCCCTATGATAAAATAGAATTTTATTATATACATCATTTTATATAGATGGGGCATTTCATGTCAATTCACCTGGTCAAAAAATAAAAATCGCTGAAAATCTGGAAATATGTTATATTTGATACTCTAAGTATACAAAACAATTTTAAGAGGTCTAGATCAAAGAGGTCAAGAGCAAGAGATCATGAAATTTTGGGATTTTTTGAATTTTTTTGTTAAATTATCATCTTTGATATTTTGTTATTCAAAAACTAAGGGTCTTTGAAAAAAAGTATCGAGACATTTTTTGTTGGACATTATGTGTAGAAACTGTTCAAATTTTTCCCAATTCCAGAGTTGCTATCTTCTGATTGATCCGTTATATAATTGCATATAATTTTAAATTACTCGAGTTCGTCCAGGTTCATTTTACTCATTTGGCATTAAAAAGTTGCATTATATATAGACTTTTAACTGAAATTTTCCCCCATGTGGAAAATGTCTCTGTAAGCAGCTATCAAACTTTTAATTTTTCCAAAAATAATGTTTTCAGTGTTATTGAAAATATTTATTGGAAATTTTCCCTCGACACTCTTGATAATTCTTAATTATTAATATGATAATTATTTTAATATTATTATTATATTTTGAAATGTTATTATATTTTAACAATTTTAATCTCGATTCGTGCAGAATTAAGCTAAATCAATAACTGCACAACCGCATAATCAAAATCCACTCAATTAGATTAAAGGCCACTTAGTTGAAAGTCAAAGCACACTGAACGAAAAATTATTTCATTATTTTACAGTTGCATTCCAAACTGCTATTGAATTAATATTAAATTTATGGTAAATAAATTTTATTTATATCATTATATAATCTCATATTTTTTATTTTTATTTCAAGTACACAATACAAATTCGAAAGATTTTATTAAAAATTATTGTTTGCGACTCAATTTGACTGGAATCTTCTGCTTTGATAATAAAATTATATTTTCATAAATATATTTGTGAATTTAAAATTGATAACTTCAACCGTATTTATAATTTAAATTTATATCATAAAGCATTTCAAAGAATAAAAATAGAAATATTGATTAAATTAAAAATTTCAAACAATGCAATTATTTTATAATTATATTATATAAATTCTTAATTTTGCCATTAAAAAGCTACTTGTATGTGATACTTAGACTATGTCTTTCATAAAGTTTTATCACACCAATTTGGAATTTATTCTGAAATTGAACAAGACAAAGGACCTTGCTCTTGTCTGCATATTTACAAACATTGTACTAAATACACCAAGAGAATTAAAAAAATCAATAACTTTTACAGCTATTTATTAAGTATACAATTATAGATGCTGCCTCACACTCAACAGTGAACAGTATCAATAAATCTGTAAGATAAATCAGTAGGTTCTGCTGATATTTTTGGGATTATCACTTCAACCTCAGCTTATTTAAACAGAAAAATTAATTTTTATTTATAACTTAAAAGTTATCAAGCTGAATAGCTTGTTCGCTTTCTTTCTATAGATTTCTGTTGTGTATTTTAAACTTGATTGTTTAGTGTATTGTGAGTTCACAATTTTTCTATTTAATATTAATTAAATAGCAATGTGGAATGCAACTGTGAAATAATTTAATAATTCTTTGTTCAGTGTACTTTGACTTTAAACTTATAAGTGGATTTTTATTATGTGAATGTACAGTTATTAATTTAGCTTAATTCTGCATTGAATAAGATTCAAATTGTTAAAATATAATAAAATTTTAAAATATAATAACAATATCAAAATAATTATCATATTAATAATTAAGAATTATCAAGAGTGTTGAGAGCAAATTTCAAATAAAAATTTTCAATATCACTGAAAACATTATTTTTGGAAAAATTGAAAGTTCCATAGCTGCTTACAGAGAACTTTTCGCACATGAGGAAAAATTTCAGTCAAAGGTCAATATATAATGCAACTTTTTAATGCTAAATGAATAAAATGAATCTGGGCGAACTCGAGTAATTTAAAATGATATGCAAATATATAATGGACCAATCAGAAGATAGCCACTCTGGAATTGGGAAAAATTTGTACAGTTTCTACACATAATTTCCAACAAAAAATTTGTTTATACATTTTTTTCTAAGATCGTTAGTTTTTGAATAAAAAAATATCAAAGATGATAATTTAACAAAAAAATTCAAAAAATCCCAAAATTTCATGACCTTTAGCTCTTGACCTCTTGGACCTAAGCCTCTAAAAATTTTTTTGTATATTTTGGGTATCAAATAGAAAATATTTTCAGATTTTTAGCGATTTTTATTCTTTGACCAGGTGAGTTGACATGAAATGCCACAGATACAAAATTTTCAATTTCTAAAAAATTATGATTAAATAATGCTTCTAATGTGCATTTTAAACATTGTATGGATTTTAATTACTATGATTAGTTCATTAAATTTTTTTTATAATAGTAGAAATGAAATATTGTGTATTATACTGCAATATTTGATCATTGGTTTTAATAAAAAGTTTTTGTAATAAAAAATTCTCCAGATAAATTTGAACGAAAAAATTCATTAATTATTTTAGTATTAAATTTATAATTTATTTTTATTTATTAGTATATCACAATCATTGATTACTAACACTTTCCTGTGATAACTATAAACTAGTCATTTTTTGTATTTTTTTAAGGAAACAGAACTAGATAAAATATATTTTAATTATTGCATTTATTAATTAAAATTTAATTTTTACAATTATTATTTTTGTTATGAATTCTGAATCTATTTAACATTAATAATGTGATTATTATTACCCGAATGGAAATTTTTCGGTGTATCAAAATGTATAAAAGTGTATGAAAGTGTATTGAAGCATACAAAAATGTATCAAAGTGTATGAAAATGTATCTAAGAGCGATTTTTCAGACCTTATTCTCGATCCATTTTGATACACTCTGATACACTTAGATACACTTTGGTACACTTTGGTACATTTCTTAAAAAGTGAGCTGAAATTAAATTTCCTCAATTTTTTTGATGTTATACACTTTGACACATTTTGATACACTTTGACACATTTTGATACACTTTTACACACTTTGATACACTTTTACACACTTTGATACACTTTAATATACTATGGTACATCTTGATACACTTCTGAGTATTAACCTTTTCCTGTTTTATTTTGCACACGTTTGTACACGTTGATACACTTTTACACACTTTGACACACTTTAATATACTATGGTACATCTTGATACACTTCTGAGTATTATCCTTTTCCTGTTTTATTTGGCACACGTTTGTACACTTTGATACACTTTTTTTCTTTTTTTTTTTTTTTTTAAAGATTAATATATAAAGGATATTGTCCTCTATATGATTAATCTTTTTTCTATGGTGAGGTCGAGGGAGTCTCCGCCCGGTATCTGTTTATCACATTACATCAGGCTAGACTGTCAGATCCACCATACCGAAAACTTTGACTACCGATGGATGGTCAGCCACTTTTGGTGACCAACAATCAACCGATACCCAATGAGATCGGATTTTTGAGAGTCGCGATATAAAATGGCACGTACACTAATTTTCTTTCGAAAAAAAAGTTTAGAGGTACCTGGCCAGGATTCGAACCCATGCCCTCCGCGTTGAAGGCAAGAGCTCTATCCGTTACGCCACCGCGCTCTCTTTATGTAATATAATACATTTTAATAAAACACGATACACTTCGATACATTTCTAAGTAAGAAATTAAAAAATGGTTTTACCATGCACACTTTGATACACATGCGTACATTTTTTATACATTTTAATAGTGTTTAATACACTTTTTAGGCATGAAACGGTGTATTAAAATAAGCCGTTTTCATTTTAGATATTTTCATAAATTTTAATGTATTAATGCCCCTTGGGATAAATGTAAGGTTAATAAAACGACAATATTGAAAAAATTGAAAAATATTTTTATAAATTATAAAAGTAAAATATAAAAAGTAATTTAAAACATAAGAATTAGCAATATATATTTGAAATATAATTTGTAATGAAAAACTTACATTCTATATTAGCATTAAATATTTAAACATTAATATTATTAGAAATTTATAAATAATAAAAGTTTAATAGAGACAACTTCAAAAAAATAATTATTCTTTTGTAATACATATCAAGTAATGAGATAAGATAAATAATTTATACTAATAAACACATTTTTAATTTAATAACATTATTAAATATAAATATTTAAACATTGTTGTTTCTAAGATAGTTTTTTTTTATAAATTTTCATTTGTATTGTCTATTGAGACTAAGTTATTTTTTGTAGTCTTTGCAGTCGCATCTTTATTATTATTAGTATTATTGCTGTTTCCATTTTGCACAGTCAATATGTTACAGGGATCTTGTTGATTATTTAAGGAAGAGGCTTCATTTAATGAAAATTTATTTTAGTTAAAATTTTTAAAATGTATCAAAGTGTGCAAAAGTGTATCAAAGTATGCAAAAGTGTATCCAATAAAAACGACATTTTTCCTTTATTGGAAAAATGTATGAAAGTGTATTAAAGTGTGCAAAAGTATATCAAAGTGTATCAAAGTGTGCAAAAGTGTATCAAAGTGTGTAACACATAGCAAATGTAGAAATTAATTTTAGTCAACATTTTCGAAAAGTGTATCAAAGTGTATCAAAGTGTGCAAAAGTGTATCAATGTATGCAAAAGTGTATCCAAGAAAATCAACATTTTTCCTTTATTAGAAAAATGTATGAAAGTGTATCAAAGTGTATGAAAGTGTCCAAAAAATATATGAAAATGTGCAAAAGTGTATTAAAGTGTATCAAAGTGTATATCATTAACGAATATAAAAAATTGATACCAAGAAACTTTTTTTTGGAAGTGTATAAAAATGTATGAAAGTGTATCAAAGTGTACCAAAGTGTATTAACATTTGGTCCGAAATATCGCTCTTAGATACACTTTGATACACTTTGATACACTTTCGTATGATTTGGATACATTTACCATTTTCACTGGGGTATTACTGTTATAATATTATTATAGTGATTATTATATTATTATCAATGTGATATTCAAATATTTACCTTCATTTTCTCGTAGTTTCACTACTTCATTATAAAAATAACGAGAACAGTCAAAATATTGATTAACCATTTTATAACTCCAATCATATGGCATCAAGCTTAAAATTTTTATTTTTTCATTAGTATTAGATGCTAAATTATAATAATTCACTGAGTTCTTGATAAATGCTTTAAACGCTACTGAATCCTGATGAATTTCATTTACATTTGAAAAATTTGGTAATTCAATATCATATACTTTACACATTGTAGTGGTAATTTCGCCAACAATACATTGTAATGCATCTAATGCTTTATTTTTCAATCTATCAAGCGTTAATTTATTTTTATCTATAGGTGAAATATTAAACATTGCATAAAGTGAATCTAAATTTTTTGCATTTTGACTTGTAGATATGAAGTTCTCAGAGTTTTGTAAACTTGCTAATGATTCACTATTACTTTCGCTGCTTTGAGTCGCAGTAGCTTTCACATCAGATTTTATATTTTGTTGTGTTTCGAACTCTGATACTATTGACTGGATTCTGTTATAACAAGAGGAACATACTGTGACACCTGATAACAATTCAATATCGCTGCAGGCTACTGCAAATTTTACAGATATATTTTCATCTACTATTTTCAGAAAATTATTCACTGGATTTCTGTGTCTTTTAAAGGGATCACGGCAATAGTTATTTTGCTTACCATAGTTTAATATTGCAGTCTTTATTTTTCTATAACAATTACGACATATTTTTTGCCCTGGGATTAATCTAATGTTTAGAATTTTTTCAAAACTTTCACAATCCTGAAGACTTAATACATTCAAATGAATTTTCACATTCACTGCATATTTGTTGAATGGGTCGCAACATTTTTTTTTGTTTCATTGAATAATGTCTTAAATATTTATCAGCATGGTGAGTGCAAATTACATCATTGCAATCAATTTTAAAACCAGGAACACGGTAACTCAAATATTTTAAGTCATCTTTGCTAAAAGAATCTATATTTTTTAAAGTATTATTTTGTGTATAAGAATCACTGATACATTTTTCAGTTTCATGTACTAATAGTTTTGCAATATAGCAATTTAAAGCCATATTTAAAAAACTTCTTGTTTATTTTTTCCCATTTATTTACTATGAGTAAAAGTAATAATTGCTATTTTAAAAAAACAACAATCGAAAGTAACATAGACGTTCATTCTAGTTTTATTTAGTACACGATCGTATAAACAGGTATGAAAATTCACAAGGTGAGGGTAGGGCTCGAATTTATAGTCATGACTTGAGTATTGAGTATCACTTGGAACTTAAGTATCATTACTTGAGTATCAGCTGTTACTTTAATTTTTTTATATGAAATATTAAATCACACAGATATGATAGTCGTCGGTAAAGATGTCACACTCAATTAAAGTAATAGCTGATACCCCTATTGAAAATAATGACGTCTTTGGACGTGTCTGGATTTGGAACAAAAAAAGACGTCTTTAAAAGACGTCTTTTGAAGACGTCTTTAAAGACGTCTTTGAAAGACGTCTTTTAATAACGTCATAAGTCACAAGAGAAAATTCAAAAGTAGTTAAACTACAGGATAATAATTATTTTTTTATTTTTCATTAAAACCTACAAAAATACCTCTATTCATTAGTTGAAATAGAGTGTGAGAAAACTATCATTATTTTAGATCAAACGAGACTGTCAGTTTATATGCTCTGAACTGTCTTATTCTTTTCGTGCGCATTTGCTTTCCATAAAGAAATCAATCGCTAAAAAACGCGGTAGCCCTCTAACGAGCAATCATTAATACTATTATATACATTCATATCAATTTGTATAATAGTACTGATGATTGCTCGTTAGAGGGCTACCGCGCTTTTTAGCGATTGATTTCTTTATGGTAAGCGAATGCGCACGAAAAGAATAAGACCGTTCAGAGCATATAAACTGACAGTTTCGTTTGATCTAAAATAATGATAGTTTTCTCACTCTCTATTTAAACTAATGAATAGAGGTATTTTTGTAGGTTTTAATGAAAAATAAAAAAATAATTATTATCCTGTAGTTTAACTACTTTTGAATTTTCTCTCGTGACTTATGACGTTATTAAAAGACGTCTTTTTTTGTTACAAATCCAGACACATCCAAAGACGTCTTTAAAAGACGTCATTATTTTCAATAGGGACTTAACGATGTTATAAGAAAAAAAGAAAGTTGTTTATTTTAGATGTTAGCAGACTTACATTTATACTTCATCAAAGATATTGAAATTACAAGCAATAATTTTTAATTAGAGCTTCAATAAGAGTCCTGAAGTATCATAGAAATTAAGTTATAGGAAAGACCAATCTAAAAATCGGCTAGAGTAAGCGTTCACGGATTTGATACCTTGAGAAATAAAAAATTCTCAAACTGTTATAACTTTTATTCTAAACGACCTAGAGACCTATACTCAAGCATAAAATCAAGTTTTTTATCGCTCGTTTCATAATTTATAGCCTGTTGAATCTTTTAAGGTTTTCGCATTTATGAGTAGAAGACGCAACAGCTGGGTGTATTGATTTACTTATGAAGCAAAATACTGAATTATGAGAGGTTCAAATAATAGTAAAATCGTAGGATACCATTGACCAGGCCTATTTGGCCTCATTTTACGTGACTTATAGAAAGTTTTCTTGTAAGATTTAGTGAATTTGAAGTTGTCCGGCCAGAGTTACAATGATCTAAATTTTGTAAAAAACGTATATTTTAGAAATTTTGCAAACTTTAAACCTTTGTATCTCCGTCAATTTTAAACCTTTTTGAAAATTTAAAAATGCAAATTAAAGCTTTCTTTTTGACCAATAAAACAAAATTTTGATAATTTAAAAATATCAAATTTCAAATGAGTTACAGCTGTTTAAAAATTGTCAAAAATGTCAAAAATCAGTATTTTATTCTAAGAGTTTTCAGAAGCCTGATTAGAATTTTTTAAAAATATAATTACGAAAATTTAAAATTAACATAAAAACGAAGAAATTGCCGCCTGCCGAATTAAAATATGTTAAAAACTCGAGTCTTGGCAGAATTTTGAAAAGAGTGAAAAACAGCCGAAAAAAGCGGAGTTTTTGACCTTTGAAAGGCCATATTTCGGCGAGTTTTGCACTTAGAGAGCTGAAATTTTGCACAGATTCCTAACTTTAATAATACTAAAACATATCTCAAAATCAGCAAAATCGGTGATCCACATGCGCACACTTTTATAAAAAGATGTTATTTTGACCCATATATATATATATATATATATATATATATATATATATATATATATATATATATATATATATATATATATATATATATATATATATATATATATATATAAAGTGTTGTATAGTATTAATTATTATAGCATGTATACATATTGGGGAGCATATGGGGGAGCAGGTGGAGGAGCGTGGAGGAACGCAGAGGTGCTTATATCAAATGGGTATGTAAAAAATATCGTGAAATTTGAAAGAATTTTACGTTATTTTGTGGAGGAGCCATGAAGAGCGTGGAGGAGCTGAGGCTTAATTTTGTTCATATAACTATATAATATAGGAAGAGATATGTATATATATATATATATATATGTATATATATACACATACATATATATATATATATATATATATATGTGATTCTACGAAACCTTTAACTTTTTAGGGAACTCTAGAGTGCTGAATTAGAAACACTATAGCTCAGCTTCTTGAAGAGGGACACGAACATAACACGATTCAAATTAATGGTTTTAAAGCGAAGAAATATAGCCTGGTATTTTTGTGAGAACACATTTTTATGTGTTCTCACAAAAATACCAAAAGTTATTCTGAATATTTTGTAAAATTATCGAAACGAGAGGCCATTATATCATATAAAAATGCAAAATTTTCGAAGATTTATAGAAATATTTAACTTAATATATTGGATAATCAAAAAAAATCATAAGAAATTATTTTTTGACTTCATTACGAAGAATTTAAGCCGGGATAAACTTATGTGCTTGATGAAAACATTGACCTATCTTAAATTTTACCAAAAAAGAACTACATATCTTCTGCAGGCTGCTACTCAACTTTTTGAGCAGGCACACAAGTTTTACTTGGCTCAAATTCTTCGTAATGAAGTCAAAAAATAATTTCTCATGATTTTTTTTTATCATCCAATATATTAAATTAAATATTTCCATAAATCTTCGAAAATTTTGCATTTTTATATGATTTACGTGAAATAACCCCTTGTTTCGATAATTTTACAAAATATTCAGAATAAATTTTTATGTGCTTTCACAAAAATACCAGGATATATTTCTAGGCTTTAAAACTATGAATTTGAATCGTGTTATGTTCGTGTGCCTCCTTAAGAAGCTGAGCTATTGTGTTTCTAATTCAGTACTCTAGAGTTCCCTAAGAAGTTGAAGGTTTGGTAGAATCACTCATATATATACTAAGGGGGGTACCTACCTGTTCGCTTCGCTCGCCAACCCCCTGTTTTAATTTTATGACATATATATAGTATTTTAATGAAAAAATATTTTATATGAAAATTAATATTTTTAAAATATTTTCGCTTACTTTTCGTTTATTTTTTTCATTTCTCTTATAATTTCTTGAGAAAGAGGTAAATTATCTTTGTATTATTTATTCAATTTTTTTAAATTTTATTCTTTCTTTCTTGCATTTAACTTATTTTATTTTAACTTTTCTTCCCAAGAATCAATTTTCCCAGGATCAATTTTATGTTTTTTTTTGATATATTGTCTTATGGTGTTTATTCCCATAGATAATATTTTTTTTTACTTTTTCCACACCTCTTGAGAGGAAAGTAAAACGGCGCGTTTTTTATAGTGGTTTCCACAATAGGCCTAATCCACTCATACAGAAAAAAGAATAATTTGCGCAAACCGTCGTTTATACTTATATTTCTGATAAGCATTACTATTGCTTCTACTTTGAGTACTAATTTATGACTTGGTAATCCAAGTGAATTCATAGAATTCAAATATTCCATTGGATAATTCAATTGAATATTATCATCAGTCTGGTCGGTTCCTTTATGTTGAGCAACTAACCTTTACTTTTTGGTTTTTTAATTTAATCATGCTTAACGTATCGTTGATAACTTAATAACAAATAAGGGTTAGAATTCAACCATGTTTAGCGCATCGTTGACAACTTAATGATATACAAATAATAGATAAATAAGTATAAGGGTTGGAAAAAAAAGAATAATGAAAATGATGAACAACTTGAAGTTATTTTTATTTGAAAAGTGTTGTTCGCTACTGTAAAAAAAAAGATATAGAAAACTAATCTTTGCAGCGAAGTAACGCTTTTAGAGCATTATACTGATTTTGACGATATTTATAATGATAAAATATCCATTGTCATTTGTAAATAAAGAAAAACTTTAATTGATCATTGAATAATGAATGATGCTTAATGCAACGTTGTTCTAAGTGTGTATGGTCTACAGTATACCAGTCTTTAGTATTCATTATACCTAAACTTTACACAGCACCTTTATTATATAGGAAATGTCATTGTAAAAAATTATTTTTTTACATTACGTTTATTAAATAATAAAAGCGAAGTAATCATTGATCTATCAGGCTACGCACAAAAAAAATTATGGCCAAGAAATCTATGTGGAAGTGTTTATTGTATGTATAGGCAGTGCTTATTGAAAGTCATGGAAAAAAGGCAAAGTAAAAAGAGAAGATATGAGAAGAAAAATGTAAAAGAGTAGAAGCAGAGCGTGATATATTAAAGAAACTGCTTGTCAAAATTTTTTCTTTGTTATCGTTAAATTTTAAGATGTTATGTCTAATAACCAGCGATCTCTCGTGTTTTAGTTGTGATATTGCTATAAATAATAAATATGAGAAATAAATGGATAAAAGAAATCAATGAAATGAATCATTAGTTTAGCTAACTCTTCGTTAACTTTTATCTAATTTTTAGATAACTTTTATCTAAGTGTCAGCTAACTTTTATCTAACAAGGAGAGCACTGCACCTCCAGGAAACGGATTTAGCTCAAACTTCGAGATATAATTTTTTAATAAAAAAATGAACCCGTGTTTTTTCTTTTTGTCGAATAGACCCCTTAGGCACGGATATAGACGTTTTTTTGAAAGTATGGTCAATAAGAGCCTTCATAAAAACTTAAATAACCAAAGAACTAGGATTCTTATAAATAAATACATAAAAGATTGAATGAAGCATGAACTAAATGCTTTAATATAAGCTTTGTTGCATCGAAAAAGCTTTTGTGGTTCAAAAGTTACGGACGATTAAAATATGCTAATGAAATAACATAAAAAATTGATCATATTTTATATCCTAAAAATATTAAGTATATATGTGGTAATATTTATTTAAGAATAACTCTTGAACAATGAAAGCGTTTTAAATGCAATAAAGCTCAAATTAAAGCTTTTAATTCTTGCTTCATTTTATCTTACATGCATTTTTTTGTAAGAGTCTTAGTTCTTTGGTTATTCAAGTTTTTATAAAGGCTCTTATTTACCATATTTTTCAAAAAATGTCTCTATTCTTGCCTAGGAGGCCTATTCGACGGTAGAAAAAACATGGGCTCATTTTATTTCATCAAGAAATCATATCTTAAAGTTTGAGCTTAATTCATTCCCCGGAGGTGGGGTGCTTTCCTTGTAAGTCGAAACTAACTTGTAGTAACTCTTAGCTAAATTGTGTACCCGAAAAGTTCTTATACATGGTGGTGGCGAAATCTTTTTATAATATATATTGTAACAGGTGGTAAATTAGATTAAATGAGATATACTTATAACTTTTTGTTACAAGTATACTACCTGTTATAATGTGATCAGCTGATCACTTTCACCTCAGTTGTGGCTCAGATCTCGGACCTCAGTTCCAGAACCTCTATAATAAAAGATGTGGTATACAGGCGTGATGATTCTTTACCACTTCAGATAGAACAAACATCAAGAAAAAAACTTTATTTGAAAGAAAAATAACGGTTGACGTTTATTAAGTTTATATGTGACAAACAAAGAAAGAAATATTAAATTTAATGCTCAGACCGAACTTATAAAATCTATCTAATAGTTTATTAACTAATTAAATAAATGCACCGTAAAATACAAAAAATAAATATTATACACGAGCGCATACGGGGTTGCAACCAACGTACCTTATACTCATCTTGTTAATATTTAAAATTTAAATTGTCATATATATGAATGACCTTATTATTACTATAGTACATACAAATCCAATAACCTTTTAGTATCGATTAGTACTGAATTAGTATATTATGATCTTCAAATTAGTAATGTTGATTGCATATTAAATGAGGCACATTGGGTTAAAATATTGAAGCGGGCTTGACTTTATCCACGGTTGACAGGTAATATTTTAATTACTGAATTTAAATTTACTTCATTAAGAGGAGGTCACGTATCTCTGTCCTTTTCTAATCAAAGAATTGAGTTTTTTACAGAAACTAATAACTTTAGCAAAAAATGAAGAGAAAGCCGCATCTCGTAATAAAAAAAGCAATATTTTCTTTGATAAGAAAGAATTAATTTTATTGCTTCGTTTTCAAGAAAACCTTGAAAAACTTAAATCATAGAGGTTAGGGTGGACAATTTGGTTTTTCAAGGTTTTCTTGAAAACGAAGCAATAAAATAAATTTTTTCTTATCAAAGAAAATGTTTCTTTTTTTGATACAAGATGCGGCTTTCTCTTTATTTTTTGATAAAGTTATTAGTTTTTGTGAAAAAATCATTTCTTTGATTAGAAAAGGACAGAGATACATGACCTCCTCTTAATTTGATTTATTACATGCATATACAAGGCGCATGCAGCAATAATACAAAAGAAAATTATGTTTATCGACGATCTCCTCCAGTGCCATACTCTTGAAGATGTGATAGTTTATAATTTTGTTTACGTGTGGACGAGAGGGCAGTGTGATAAAAGTTATTATCAACGACTCCATGGAGTGCAATACTCTAAAGAGTGCGATAATAAGCTTTTTTATTATTATGAGATATGTAGAAAAGTGTTTAAATCGACGACATCTTTGAGTGCTATACTCTTAGATGTGCCATAAATAACACTTTTATTTAATGCAAGATGAATAAATAAATTATTATCGACGACATATCCAAGTGCAATTAACTTCAATGTGCGATGATTAATTTCTTTATTATTTCTATGAAAAATGATAAATGAGATGAGTTATACTCTTCTAAATAAATTTTTGAACATATTCTCATTTAATTTGAAATACTTAATCTTTTTGTTCAACAATTAAAGAAATCTATATTTTACAAAGATTTAAAAATTACATGATAAATTTTTATACAAAGTGCTTAGATCTTACACTTCTGACAGTATAAAATAGAATGAATATAAAATCCATCTTAGATGTTACGTGGTCGAACAGCTAAAAGAGAATGAGATTCCAAAAGACTATTTTTAATAATTTATTTTATTATTTATTAACTAAAAAAGCTAATCTTTTATATTTTAATTTCTATCTTGAAACTTTAAATAGGTTAATCATTTTTTATACATATTATATAAATAGAATGTTCTATTTATATATGTACACAATTATTTTAGAAAGTTATATATTTTATTATTAACAATCAAATAATAATACTACTTTTTCATTAAAAGAAATAGAACATTCTATTTCTGTAATCATTTTACTATATCTATATATATATTTGAGTTATCTTCATTATCGGCACCAGAAGGTAACTATAAAGTCGTACTTATACTTTTAACGTAATTTTGAATTTATTATTACAGAAAATTATTCTATGTTATAAATAATGTCAAATTATTTATAAAATATCCATACTAAATTGAATAATTCTATTCAAAATTGATATGAGCCGTTACAATATTATTAAATTGTAAGATATGCATATTAGTGAAAATAGAAGCAATTCCACTATATAATCGTCTTCCTTTCACAATTAATTCATCTTACTCACTAGGAGAGTGTCACACCTCTGAATTACGGATTTTGCTCAAACTTTGGGATAAGTTTTTAGATAATAAAATATGGAAAAAGCTAAAGTTATAGTCACAAATACTCAATATTTCCCTAGTTACAGGCAATTAAAAAAAATCACTAAAAAAGTTATTAGATTTTTAACGCATATAGTTCCTTAGGATTGATAGCTAGGAGCTTGAAACTTTTTTAAATTAAAGCTGAGCTCAAATCCTTTCGAAACAGTAGTTACAGCATATCAAAATATTATTTTTTCCCAAAGTAAGAGTGTAATAAAGATTG
Organism: Anastatus disparis; assembly: GCA_017163975.1. NCBI lineage: Eukaryota > Metazoa > Arthropoda > Insecta > Hymenoptera > Eupelmidae > Anastatus > Anastatus disparis. The sequence continues at coordinate 1,483,224 of JAFFSR010000024.1, read as the reverse complement.
GATCTAATTTCAGCTTTTATTATTAATTAATGTTTTAAAAAGAAAATTCAGGCCCAATCCTTATTACGCTTTAACTTTGGGAAAAAATAATATTTTGATATGCTGTAACTACTGTTTTGAAAGGATTTGAGCTCAGCTTTGATTTAAAAAAAAGTTTCAAGCTTCTAGCTATCAATGCTTAAGAACTATATGCGTTTAAAAATCTAGTAACTTTTTTAGAGTTTTTCTTTAATTGCCTGTAACTAGGGAAATATTGAGTGTTTGTGACTATAACTTTAGCTTTCTTCATATTTTATCATCTGAAAACTTATCCCGAAGTTTGAGCAAAATCTGTGATCCGGAGGTGTGACACTCTCCTAGTTAGTCAAACTCATTATTAAAAATCAAAAATCTTTCTAAAATATTTATTCACGTTGAACCAACTTTTTCCATTAGTTTTTACAACACTATTTCATTTTAATAAATCTCTACTTCAAGGCTAAAAAATCAGAAAATTTATAAAAAAACGCTAAAATTCAATTGTAATAACTTATAAATAATAAATAAATTTGTAATATTGGGCAACTACGAAAAACTGGCAACGATTTGGTTATATTTCGTCCCTAGAAAAAAATAAAGTGGATCAACAAATATCTACTCAGTTTTATCTCAGCCTTATATAGATAATAGATATTATTTTTAATAGTTGCTGTTACTGCAACTATTGTTATTTAGTATTTGTCTTGTTGAAAATAATAATTTTTATTTTTTTAATCATTCTGATGTTTTTCAAAAAATGATGGTATTTCATGATAACGGTAGTCTACAATGGTCACTTGATCTCTTATAACTGATGAAGTACGCAATATTAATTTTTTTTTCGATTAATTTTTTTTTACTATCAAGAACCTACTTAAAGATTCTATACACATACATATTTAAAGTTGCCGTTAATTGGAATTTCGCGCTGATGGTATCCACCAATTTTTTAGACCGATGAAAATATCAAAAATTATTTTTTCGTTTCTTGAAAATTATAAACTTTTTAACGACTCAAAGAAGAAAAAGAGATTTATTTACTGATTAAATCCAAAAATTTACCCGTGAGAGAGCGTTGTAAATGAAGATATTATCAGCACACGCTATCTCCAGAAATTCAAATTTCATCAAAACTGAATGACAAAATTTAAATTAATCTGTAAAATTTTTAATGTATAACAAATAAAAAAAATAGATGAAATAAATTAGTTGATACGTAAAATAATAGTTTGTAATTATTTGATGATAAATATTCAAGTATTTGCAATTAAAAAATAGTATAGAAGTATGATTTTTTGTAGGGGACAGCTGATAGTACTAATAAAGAAAAAACATGCATAGATAAAATCACTATCATGTAACAATGGAGGTAGTCCATGTGACTATAAAAACAGAAAAATTTCGGAATAAACAATTCAGAATAGAGTTGATTAATTGTTTCCATTACACATAGACTATTCAGTGGTCTTTATTTTACCCGTTTGCCAGTGCTCTTCCTTATACATACAGCAAAGGTATCTATATATAATTATAGAACTTAAGTTTTTGAATAAAATTACCCAAAACAAAAACTAAATGTTTTTCCTTTCCGCCACAAAAACAAAAATCAGTATTGTTTTCTCCGAATATATACACATTTGAATATTTTGAAACCAATAAATTAATTTAAAAATTGTATCGATTTTTAATGGATGTTGATAGAATAATACGTTTAAAGTTGAAACCAATAGATTGAAAAAAATAGAAAAAACCAATATATAATCTCATTTAGTCGAAACAAAAATTTTAAACGTTTTCTCTTGAAATTATTATTTAAAATTAAGATACAACAAAAAAAACGCTGCCAAGGGCTTTGGCGCAATGCTTTCTTATAGAGCTCATTGAGTTTAAGTAATTTTGTTGTAATATATAAATGTTACGTCTTTCATTTATATGCGTATTGCCATCCGTCGGTATATCCGTACGCGACCATACATACGATACAGCAAATCAGCTGAAAAAGAGAGGCTCTAGTCGAGCACAGAAAGTCTGTTAAACAGAGTATAGTAAGCGCCATGTAGCGACAAAGACAAGCTCTTTACAATCGTATATGTAAAGTAAAGCTAAGCAATTTATAACAAAATAATTGGTAATTGCTGTGCTTAACATAATTTATAATACATATCAGCCAATTTAATATTATAAAGGGGGTTTCTTTCCGATCTCGGAACATAAAACCTCTATTCCCAACATGGTAGCAGAGCGTGGTTTATAAAACAAAAACGAAGTTGAAAAAACAAGAAACGTGGTTATTAAAAAGAAAGTTTATGAAAATAAGAAGTGTGGCTAAAGAAACAAATAAAAAACAAAAAAATGTGGTTAATAAAATAGAGAAAACGTCGTTAGTAAGACGAAAAAGTGGCCGATTATAAAAGTGAAAAAAAATAATGAAAAAGCAAAAGAAAAGTGAAAAATATATACCAAAGAGAAAAGGAAAAATTATTATTAATCAAGAGAAAGAAAACAGAAGAAAATTAAGCCAAAAATACGTTCAATGCAAACGGATAAAAATTAAAGCTACGTGGTCGTCAAATACAAGGTTAAAGTTTTTTGAGGTTAAATTAGAGCACGTGCTAGAAAAATAAGAACAAAAGGAAATAAGTGAATAAGAAAATAAAGAAAATAATAAATGAGAAAAATAAGGCATTAAAAGTGCAGTTAATAAGAAATTTAAAATTCAATTGAAAAAGTAAATTCAATAAGCAGATTTAAAAATTAAATTCAACAAGAGAATTAAAAAAGGTAAATTCACTAATAAAATTAAAAAGGGTGAATTAATAAAAAAAGCTTTAAAAAAGTGAATTTAGTTAGATAATTAATAAGAAAATTAAAGAAAGTTTAATGAATCAGAAAAAGCTGAAAATATAGTGTTCAAAAAAGAAGAAAGAAATCGTTTAATAAAAGTTTTTCTCAAAGAATTAAAAAAAGTGTTAAAGTGCAGTAAAAGAAATTGATAAAAATATAAAATTAAAAGAGAAAGAAATGACTTAACAAGTGAAAATTGATAATGTTTACATTCCCATTTTTGATGGATGCAATTATTTTAGCTGGGAATTTAGATTATTAAACATATTAGAATATAAAGAGTGTAAAGAGCAAGCAACAAGAGAATTAACTGCAGCAGATAATCAAGATGCTTGGAAAAAGGCAGATTTGAAAGCAAAAAATATACTGATAAGCTCGATATCAGATAAACAATTATAGTACGTTAGAGAATGTAAAACAACATTTGAAATGTTAAAAAAGCTAGACAGCATTTACTCTACAAAATTTACAGCTCTACAGATAATATGTAGAAGTAAATTAGAAGATGTAAAAATAAGGAATTATTATAAAGTTGAAGACTTTTTTGTAGATTTTGAACATGCCTGTAATAAGTTTAAAGCAGCTGGTGGAATTCTAAATGAACAAGAAAAGATAAGATATATAATAAAAGCACTGCCACTCAGTTACAGCTTTATTGGTGACTTATAGATGTCATGCCAGAAGAGCAAAGAAAAGTAGAATGTGTAAAGTCCAAAATTCAAGAGAAAAATATGACAACATCTGAAAGTGAAAGTAAAATAAATTTAAGCATTTTTAGCATAAAAACAAAAGGACAATGTTTTAATTGTGGGAAAGAAGGTAAAAAGAAGAAAGATTGTTGGAGAGCACCACAATTTAACCAAGGCAGAGGAACGCATACCAATCAAGGTAGAGGAATCTACTACAACAAAGGTCATGGTCAACGAGGATTTCCACGATTCAATTCAAGAGAGCATTCACAAAGAAGTTTCGGACAGAACAGAAAAAGTCAGCAAAGAGAATAATCTTCTAGTCAACGTAACGACAACGGTAATGCAGAAACATGGGTAGCAATGGTAAACCATAATGAGGTAAAAAAAATAGAAAATTCTGACTGTAAAAATAAAAACAAAATAAACTGGCTTTTAGATAGTGGTTGTATTGACCATATTGTAAACGACGATAATTATTTTGAAAAATACATTGTGTTAAAAGAACCAATTAATGTGAAATTGCCAGATGGAAAAATTTTAAAAGCTACTAAAATAGGTAACATTATAACGTATTTCAAAACTCATTATAATGAAAAGAAAGTTGATCTTAACAATGTTTATAATGTAAAAGAATTGAATAGGAATTTGTTAAGTTTTTCTAAAGTAACTGTAAATAAAAATTCATAATAAAAATAGAGAATTAGTAGCTATAGCCGAGAAAATGAAGAATTTATATTTAATGAAAAGTTTTATAGATAAATATAATAAAAATGTTTATGCGAATATGTCAAAATTAACAGACAAAGAAAAATGGCACAGAGCATTAGGCCATGTAAATTTCCAATATTTGAATAAATTAGTTAATGAAAAGTTATTGAATGGTTTGCCGGATAAATTAGAAAACAATAATATCAAATGTGCATATTGTATTCGAAGTAAAATGGCTAATGTACCGTTTGAAAATAAGAAAACTAGATCTACTGAGATTTTAGAATCAATTCATACAGATTTAAATGGTCCACGTAGCACAACTGTATATAGTGAAGGATGTTTTATAGAATATTTTAATTTAGTAGAAAATCAATTTGATAAAAAAGTAAAAAAGTTACAATGCGATAATGACAAAGAGTATTTAAATCAAGAAATTCGTAAATTTATTAAATAACGCATTGAATTATTACCTTGTCCACCCAACGTCCATGAATTAAACGGAGTAGCAGAAAGATTTAATAGATGAGCCATGAATATAGGCAGATGTTTAGTAAGAGGAGCCAAGATACGCATAAGATATTGGCCAGAAGTAATGAAAACAGTTTCTTATTTAAAATACCGTCCAATAGCCAACACACATGAAAATAAAACTCCATTTGAAATACTTTTTAAATCAAAACCTGATGTAAAACATTTAAAAATATATGGAAGTAAAGTTTTTGTAAGGGTACCAGAAGTACTTAGAAAAAGTAAATAAGATGATAAAGTCAAATTAGGTATACTAGTAGGTTATATACATAATGGTTCTAGAGTTTTGATTTATAATAAAGTCATAATTGCCAGACATGTTAGAGTAATTGGGGAAGATACAGAATTAATTTATACTGAACAAAATGATGAAAATTACATTGAATTAAATTTAGAAAATTAAAATAGTCAAAGTAAAACTGATTCTGAAAATGAAAAAGATAATGAAACAAATGATAATGAAAATTATGATAGTTAAATTTCAAATTCTAATAATAAAATAAATTATGATTCTGGCAAAGTAAATAAAAGATTTGAAAAACGAAAAGATGATTTAGAAGTTGAAAGAACTTCAACGAGAAAAAAATGTCCTATAGAAAGATATAATAACCCAATAACGCATTATATTTATGTAAATTATGTAAATGCTAATGTACCGAATACATTCAAGGAGGCGATAAACTCCACAGAAAGTAAAGAATGGCAAAAAGATATGGATTTTGAAATTAATAGTTAAAATAAAAATAAAACATAATCTATTGTAGATAAACCTAAAGATAAAAAAATAATTGATGTTAAATGGATATTTAAAAGAAAAGGGGATGACTCGTATAAAGCTAGATTAGTAGTAAAGAGCTTCTAGCAAAAGGAATATTTAGAAAATGTATACTCTCCAGTAGGTAAAAAACAGTAAAAATTTTGCACTTTTTTAGAACATTTATGCAAAATTGAAATTTTTAATAAAAAATTTAATACTTCTAATAAAATCTTGAAGATGACGTTCAATATAACTTTATAAAAAACTAAGGTTCATTTTCTAGATCAAAAATCAAAAATTTAAGACATTATAGAAGTGTGTTGCATTTAATGTAACAGAATAGCAACTATTTTAAAATTATGTTCAAAAAGTTACATAAAAAGGCAGATTTATATGAGATTTACTAATATGTAAAGTAAAGCTAAGCCATTTATAACAAAATAGATTGGTAATTGCTGTGCTTATTATAATTTATAATAAATATTAGTTAATTCGATATTATAAAGGGGTAGCTTTCTTTCCGATTCCAGAACATAAAACCTCCCAACAAATTGAATTTAATTTTTCAAATAATTTAAATACAAAAAACATAATTTATATTCAAGAAAAATTGAAAAGGGAAAGAGTGAGAGTGAGTGTGATCCATGTGAGATAGAAGGGCAGTGAGGAAGTGTGAAAGTAAAAAAAGAGTTAGTGAAAGCGTTAAATCAGAAATCAGAAGTGATCAAAGAGCTATACTAAGAATATAATTTTTTTAAAACTTGTTTGTCGCGAAATTTTTGTTGTAAAATTTTCTCTTAATTATTGCAATGAACTGTATAAAAGTAATTTCAAGGGAGTAAATTAATTTATTTATTACTCTTTAGTGTATTTTCTCCATTATATAAGTTTTTTTTAAATGTTTTTTTTTTATTTTCTACTTTTTAGTTAAAATTGAATTTTCTGAGTAATTTTTTTTTTTAAAAGCTTATATTTAATTGTATCTTCTATACATTCCCCTAACCCCTATATATGTTTCCCTATCCTCTATATATATTTCCATGCCCCCTATATATTCCCCTATCCCCTATTCTCCTATCTCCTATATATTCTCTTATTCTCTTTATTTCCCTTATACGTTCCTCTATTCCTATTCATTTTCTACAACTATCAACTCAACAACATTCTATCAACTTGCCTCGACCCAAAGATGCCTCCCCATTTAAACTTTCTCGGAAATGACTTTTCACACCTGTCATCGCCGACCTGACAACGGATTATTGCATTGTTATCGGAGACCAAGGCCTGTGTAAAATTTCATAAATTTCAAGATTTGATTACAGACAGACAGACAGACAGACAGACAGACAGACGTGAAAGCAAGCTTAATAAAAGCGTGTAATAAAAATGAATCCATGTTTTTTCTTTTCTTGGAATAGGCCTAATAGACGGAGATATAGACATTTTTTCGAAAATTCAATAAAGAGGAGCATTTATGAGATCTTGAATAACCAAACAACTAAGATTGTTACAAAAAATGTAGAAAAAATAAAATAAAGTACAGATTAAATGCTTTGATTTGAACTTTGTTGCACTAAAAAAGCTTCTGTGGTTCAAAAGTTGTGCCTAATTAAAAATTACTACATATTTGTTAATATTTTTAGCGTGTAACATATCATCAATTTTTTACGCTATTTCATTAGCACATTTAAATCGTCTGTAACTTTTGAACCATAAAAGCTTTTTTTAATGCAGTAAGGCTTAAATCGAAGCATTTAATCTGTACTTTATTTTGTTTTCTATACATTTTTTTGTAAGAGTCTTAGCTGTCTGGTTATTCAAGATCTTACAAATGCTTCTTTTTAATATATTTTTGAAAAAATGTCTATATCTCCGTCTATGAGGCCTATCCAAAAAAAAAAGAAAAAACACGGGTTTATTTTTTTTCATCAGAAAATCATATCCTGCAGTTTTAGCCAAATCCGTTTCCTGAAGGTTAGGTACTCTCCTCGTTAGTTTTTTAATAATATGAGAACTACCAAAAACGATAGGTTATGTTGTGGATTGTTAGTAGGTCTCAACTTACTCAAATACGTTGTTATTATAAAATTATTATATTAATAACTAGCCGGAGCTACTATTTTTTTCTTGTCATAATCTACAGTGTTTATATAAAAGATGAAAAACTCTATTAGATAAAGACAGGTGGTTAAGTAACTTATGAGATAGTTTTTTACGTTAATCATTCTGTTTTTTGTCTTGACCTTGAAAATTCTGCCCTTCTTACCAGGAGAGGTTTCCATCTTCGGGTCACAGATCTTGTTGAAATTTTAGGACATGTTTTTGGGTACAAAAATATAAGTGAAGCCACAGTGGTACGGCCTAACGCTTAAAAAAACTGAAATTATGGATGTTTATAGTCTTATTTTTATAAGAATGTAGAAAAAGCACTCCGAATTGAAGTGCGTATAATTCTGTTTGGAAATGTCTTTAATTGGTTCACAATAACGATGAAAGAAAAAGAGCATCTGTTGCGTAATCGACTAAGGCTTAGGTCTTATACGGTTGCTACACATTTGCTCCAAGCGGTCGGGGATTCGATTCCCGGTTTAAACATTTGAAATTTTTTTCAGACTTTTTTCATCGAAAAAAGTCTGAAAAAAAATAATTGATGTTAGATGGATATTTAAAAGAAAAGGGGATGACTCGTATAAAGCTAGATTAGTAGTAAAGAGCCTTCAGCAAAAGGAATATTTAGAAAATGTATACTCTCCAGTAGGTAAAAAACAGTAACTGACTAGGAGAGTGTCACACCTCCGGATCACGGATTTTGCTCAAACTTCGGGGTAAGTTTTCAGATGATAAAATATGGAAAAAGCTAAAGTTATAGTCATAAATACTCAATATTTCCCTAGTTACAGATAGTTAAAGAAAATCACTAAAAAGTTACTAGATTTTTAAACGCATATAGTTCTTTAGCATTGATAGCTACAAGCTTGAAACTTTTTTTAAATTGAAGCTGAGCTCAAATCCTTTCGAATTAGTAGTTATAGTATGTAAAAATATTATTTTTTCTCAAAGTTAGAGCGTGATAAACATTGGACCTGATTTTTCTTTTAAAAACATTAATTAATTATAAAAGCTGAAATTAGGTCCAATCCTTATTACGCTCTAACTTTGGGAAAAAATAATATTTTGATATTCTGTAACTACTATTTTGAAAGGATTTGAGCTCAGCTTTGATTTAAAAAAAAGTTTCAAGCTTCTAGCTATCAATGCTTAAGAACTATATGCGTTTAAAAATCTAGTAACTTTTTTAGAGTTTTTCTTTAATTGCCTGTAACTAGGGAAATATTGAGTGTTTGTGACTATAACTTTAGCTTTCTTCATATTTTATCATCTGAAAACTTATCCCGAAGTTTGAGCAAAATCCATGATCCGGAGGTGTGATACTCTCCTAGTGAGTGCGATGGATAAATGTTTCTGGCGTGGGTTTTCTTCTGGGAGAGTTTTTCTTACGCCACAGGTTTGGGCCTGGGTAAATGCAGGAACCTACCGTAAAAATAAAACTTACCGACTGCTCTTGAAACGCGGCAGTCTGAGATTTCTCAGGAATGTGGGTATTGAGGTAGGAAAAAGTTAAGGAATAATTGACTAAAAAAAAGAGAGAGAAAAAATAGAGTAAGATCATAAAAAGGGTTAGGAACATTATCACGCAGAGGTGGTAAGGGATGTGGTGCTAGTCCACTAAATAAAATAATATAGAATAATTTATGAACGCGTAAGTTGTTCAAAATTTACGATTTTATATAAAATCGAATCACAAAAGCTACTAATATTTTTTTTAATGAAGTCGATCTGTGGCTCATACGGTAGAGCGGCGGATTTGTAATCACGAGGTTCTGAGTTTAAATCCTGTTCTCGACAGCCGATTAATACAAGCACCACAGTATGTTACATGTGCTTTGTTCACAAACACACTTACGAGCTCCGTCACTGGTTAGCATAGCATAAATATAGCGACTTAACAAAAAAAAATGTAATGCAACTTTCGGCCAATGTTAATTGTTTGAAGCAAAAATGTGATTTAATAATCTTTTGGATACGAGCATGCATTGCTTTTCAGGAAAAAATAATTCCTATTTTGTATTTCATTTATCATTAAGAGCATGACGAAGCTGTCCGCCTTCTAATAATATTTCCAATCCTAACTTATGAATAAACGATGCTTTTAATCGAGTTTCTTTGCTACAAAGAAAAAATTTGTAAGATAAAACTCTAGTGCGGACAACTCAAAAAATCCACCAAAATATTATACATATAAAGTTATAATAAAAACTTTCAATGTATCGTATTTTAAGGTTAGGTTTGTCGAGTTTGATATCTAATTTCCAATCTAAGCTCATAAAAAAATAACAAGTCCAAATGATTTTTTATTTTAACAAAAATTATTGTATTAATATAGCTTTAGTGCGGACAAGTCATTATATTTGTTTAATTTAAGAATTTAAAAAGATATTGATAAAATAAAAAAAGCACAACTCGATTGCTGCAGCTCCGACATGCCGTTAAGGCGACTACGAAAGTTGGGTTAAATTTTATTCCGTAATTTACAAATTAGTCTTTCAGTTTCTAGAATTTTTTGGATTTTATAATTTTCCACCATTATACGGATTATAATAAATTTTTATTTGATTTATCTATAATTTTTTATTAAGAAAGTTTTGAAATCAATCAATAAACCGTCGAATACTTCTGTATTCAATTCATTCTTTTTAATATAATATTAAATTCATAAAAATATCATTACACTATCTTTTTATTTTCGAATATAATAAAATTTCTTCAGAGCTTTTGAATATTATGTCTATTATTTTTTGTTTTATGTCATTATTGAAACTGATGAATATTATTTTATTCTTTTATTATTATTTTTGAAAAAGTATATTTTAGGCGAGTTTAGGTATTAAATAGTATAGTATTCTATAGAACATTTTTTTTAAATATTTCTTTTTTTTTACTACATACATCATATTTTTTTTTTAATTTCAGCTCTTGAAAGTACTGAAATGAATTGAGTAATTATTATTGAGTTTATACACGGAAAAAAGTTTTCACCGGTAAAACTAATGCTAAATTCGATTGGATGTTTAAATTCCAATGCTAGTGTGTTCTAAAGTAATGAATGGCATTAATTTTTTTCGCTCTATTGACAGCACAAATAAAATTCATACCAGTGTAGTATTTTATAGTGCTATAAATATTTATTTTCGATAACTGACGCGTGAATTTATAGTGCCACCTTTGGCACGGTTTTTTCGGGTGCCAAGCACGTTAAATAACGGCGCTGGTGTATGTTTGTGTATACGAATTTTCGATTGTAGCAGTGTGCACGATTGTGAAGTTTTACACAAAAGTTTTTCTATTTATTGCATAGGAAATAAGTGCCAAATGGATAATTTTATACAAAAAATATTAAATGAGTGGAATCTCACTGAATTAACAAATCTTTTCAAGTGTAAGTATAAATTATCTTAAATAAATGATACTTTATTTTCGTTGATATATATACATAAAAAGTTTCTAACCTAAAAATATTAGGCTTCTGGAATTTATTATGATCAGATTAGATTTGATAAAAAAAAGTTATAAGTATAATAATTAAGAATTGTAATTACATAATTCATGTGTAATCATATCATTATAATTAACAAAACGTATTGCTGCATGTTTATACACTGATATATGGACTAAATATTCAATATTATAGTAAAAATAAATTTTAAAAATTACAGAGCAGTTTATTATGTTATGAAGTTTCAATTTTATATTTCTATACATTTAGAATTTATAATTTTACATGAAAGTATGTGTAATCATTAATTATAATTTATAAAAGGTGCATGTCTAAAGCGTTTACTGTTTTTCAGAGTTGCTCAGAAATATTAAATTTTATTGTTAAGTTTATCATGTAATAAAAATGTAATAAATATGTTTTTACAAAAATTGAATGTACTGAAAGTCAACTCTTGTATACACTGAGAGAACATTGGCTCGTCTGCTGGAAACTCTAAGTACAGCCGCTGCATCGTCGATTCGTGCAGAAGCGCCACAAAATTCGGGGGCCCAGCCGTCCCAAAACGACTAATATACATCAGCTGAGTTTCTCTTTTCGTCCACCAGAGGCGCTTTTCAGATATCGTAGGCGCTTTTTGTATATCATAAGCGCAAGACTAAGACGAATGCTGCACTGTTTCGGGACAGCAGCAGCACCAAATCAAAGGACGAATCAATTCATGCGTTTTAGAGTTCTGCTGTACTAGTAAGTGCAGCATTTATACCAATATTCTCTCAGTGTAGTGGTTGACTGATTCTTTTATCAGGTTTGCATTTTGCTAAAAAATTTACAATTTTACTCTCGTAAAATTCAATCTTCATCACAAAATAATCTTGTTTACCAATATCCACGTATATGCCTGACTAATATAACTTATTGAAATTTTAACATCTAATGTCTATATTTGTAAATATTGAAAAACTTTTTCTTGAACAAAAACAAAAAAATAAATGATAATTGTACAAATTAAATGTGTACTTAAAAGTATCAAATAACAATTCATCATAGTAAAAAAAAGGAAATTAATTTCATTTTTATTTAAATTATTTTAAAAATGCAATAATAAAATTTCAGAATTTTTATTGAAGTATAGTTTTTTTTAAAAATTTTAAAAAGTAATTCAATCATTAGTTACTAATTTTAAGAAAAATTGTTCAAACTCTCAAATTTTTCATTTAGTGGGAATAAAGTACTTTATTCCCGATAATGTTTTAGGAGTCAGTTATATCTTACTTTCGGTCTGCTTTTCGAGTTAATAAAATTGCGATCACTGCTGTGATAGGAATACAATATATTTGATATAATTTGTAATCGAAGTTATAATAAGTAATTAATAACAAATTTTCAAATAGATCAATTTATGTTGGCGCATCTTCAGGAGTTTTTTTATTACATTAAAAGAGGATTTATTCAAATTGAACTGAAATTTATTTACCCGGGCGTTAGCAAGGCTAAAGATATTTCATAAAAAGTTGCCAAAATATTTTTTCAATTAGAACTTTAATATAAATATTAAATTTTATTGAAAAACGAAAGATGGAGATAAGTCGTTATTCCAATCATGATTAAAGATTCTCTTTGCAACAAATCCTCCGCTGTCAATTTTATTTTTCTCATGTTCTGCATTTTTCCTACAAATTTTTCGCATAGAGAATTATTTTATTGGATTATCACAATACGTGTATTTGAAAGCATAAATCTTCAGCTTTATTTTGAGTACTGCTTCTCTATGTTACTTTTATGAGAAGTTACATAAAAAAAATGAGAAAAAATTGCAAGTTCGTTTCGACCAGTTTTCACGTATAATTTCGTACTAAAATAACTAAATAACTTTTCTTGAAAAAGAAATCTTGTTGAACTTTGAACATAAAACTCTGTCATTATGTTTTCACAGACATGTATATATATATATATATATATATATATACACATACATACATACATGTATAAATAAATAAAATATAACTGACTTGAAAGATTATTTATGATAGCAATAAGTTGATTTTGTGAAAAAACTGATACCATGCATTAAGAATTTCTCTGTTAATGCGCAGAACTGAAATTTTGATGTTGACACTGAAAAAAACCGTGCTAGTCGTTATAATTTCTCTGCTAATGCGCAGAACTGAAATTTTGATGTTGACACTGAAAAAAACCGTGCTAGTCGTTAGAATTTCTCTGCTAATGCGCAGAACTTAAATTTTGATGTTGGCACTGGAAAAAACCGTGCTAGTCAGTAGATAGGCTATAGGCATTCTGGCCCATGCGGGTTGTAACCCACCCCCTCTCCTCTTCCAAGTGTGTTAGAATCCGTGTCATTTAAAATACATGTGAATTCCTCCCCCCTGTTCAAAAAATGAAAAAGGATAAAACACTTGTCTCCCTCCACTAAGTGTGTTACAATCCGGTCTATTTAAAATACGTATAAGTCTTCCCTTCCTTAAAAAATGTATTTTTTTTTTAGGAAAGGGCTAGCCCTTCTCTCTTCTTATTTTTAAAGAAAGAATAGAGCGCCGCCCACTGTATGTTCTATTTTGGGGATGCAGAAAAATTGACCTACTCTTAGAAGAGAGGGAAAGGGCAGACCTTTTTCGCAGTGCTGGTCTACTATGCGTTTTCTTTGACATTGCGTGAAAATTTACTTGCTTTTAGAAGAGAAGGAAAGGGGCGACCTGTCTCTAAATGCAGTACACTGTGTGTGTTCTTTTTTAAGTCACAGGTGCATGAAAATAATGAATTGCGCCTTTTTTTTAGGATATAGTACATAAGCAAAGCTATAAATTTGCCTTCTATTATATTTTTTAAGTCACTGTTTTTGAAAGATTATCTTTTTTTGAGAAAAAAAAGATTCATTGAAAGGGTCAGCTACCTTTTCTCTTCTTGTTTTAAAATAGAGAATCCTTATTTGAAGTAAATATACGAGGCTTTACTCTGTTAAAAAAGGAAAATGCTGTTTTGAAAATGTTTCTTTTATATTTACAGGTGCATGTCGGCTTTCTTGAGAAAAAGTATCTTGCAGGGGGTAAAAGATTTCACGTGCGAAAGTTTTTTAAGATGAAGAGTTATTTATTGAAAGGGTTACTTGCATTCTTTTTTTAACTTCTAAGATATTGTCTTAACTTACTTTTTGTAAAAGAAAATCTTTTTTGAGAAAAAAGATTTATTAAAAGGGTCAACTACCTTTTCTCTTATTTTAAAATAGAGAATCCTTATTTGAAAAAGAAAATATACGAGGCTTTACTCTATTAAAAAAAAGGAAAATGCTTTTTCGAAAATATTTCTTTTTTCACAGGTGTATGTCTGTTTTCTTAAGAAAAAAGTATTTTGCAGGTGGTCAAAGATTTGACTTGCGAAAGTTTTTTGAGATAAAGAGTTATTTATTGAAGGGTCAGTTGTATTTTTTATGTATCAAAAAAAAGCAATGAATGTTTGAAGAAGATATATGAGACCCACCACTGCAAAAAATAAAATCTTTTTTCTTTTAAAATATATTTTTCTTGATCCAGGTGTGTATGTAAATTTCCTTAAGAAAAAACAGCTTTTTGCAGGCGATCGGAAATTTCACAAGCAAAAGTTTTTTTCAGAAAAGAGTTATTTATTAAAAGGGTCATGAAAATTAAATTTTTAGGCGTGTTCGTGCCCAACGGAGGATGGATGAAATTTCTCTAAGGGAGGTGTTTAATTTTTGGAGGGAAGTTTTTTTCACCAATCATAGGTTTTTTTTTTAATAAAAGAAAATCGGAAAGCCTAAATTTTCGTATATAAACTCTGACACGTGCCATAGTTTATCAGTTCTAAAATTTTTCAACTTTTCTTGTTCACAAGAAAAAAAAAAAGGTTTTAAATAGAAGAAAAAAAAATGGATAATAATAATCCAAATAACCTGTGACGCGATTTTTGCGTCCCAATAAATTTTCAATCTTCATTTATTTTTTTTTGTGTCTAACTACATGTATACTGTTAATATTACTAGTCAATTTTTCTTTAAGAGTAAATAATAGATCTGATGGCGCCCATAAAATTGTTATGTAGAGTTTAAATAAGAATTTAAAATAAAACTATTTTTTTTAAATGTTTTTCATGTAATCAGTGATGGAGAGAAAGTCAGAATTTAATTCAAACCTTCCCGCCTAGTGACAGCTAAGTTGAAGAAAAGAGAACGCCAGTGGCGCCGTTTGTTAAAAGGAAGAAAAGAAAATGCGTTTAAAAAGAAATGACTATTAAAATATGAAAAGACTTAATTTACTATAAAATAATTAGTATTATATAGCGTTAGAAAAGATTTATACTTGTAATTTTGAGTGTTATAAGTCATGTGCGCCGCAAAGAAAAAGATTGTTAACGCGTTGTATGAGTGAGTAAGAAAGAGATAGAGCGATTAGACAAGCAAGCAAGCCGGTAGTAAGTAAACGCGCGCCGTATATACATATTTAAAAAGAACAGAGGTTTTCAACTATATTTAGAGTCATAAATATCAAAAATAATTTTGTCTTAATATTCTTTATTTTCTTTTAATAATTTGCGAATAAATCAATGAATGATGTATATGATGTAAAATTTAGCGCCCAGAAATTGTTAATAACAAGCGCCATGATTGGCCTGTCAAAATTTTCATGTGTGGTCGAGCTCAAGAAAGTGCGGGCCCGGCGTCAGTCTAGAGAGAGTATCGTGTGAGATCGGACGTGTGTCGTGAGTAATTGATAAAACAAAGAGCCCTTTGTGAGAGAAAAAGCGTGTTAAAAGAAAAGTTGTGTAGAATCGGATAAAGGATTTGTGCCTTAAAAATAGAGAAAAATATTAGTTTTTTTTTATTAGTGCCGCAAACGGGAGAGTTTTAATTTTTAGTTTCATCGTTAGTCATTGTAAATTCCTTTTTTATATATATAAAAAGGAATCGAGTTGTGATAAAATAAAATCTTTCGGTTACGCCATTAACGTGAGAAAAATTCTAATTGCCGGGAAAAGTGTTAAATTTTCTGGGTATTATTTTTTTTTTATCATTAGAGTCTAACGTTTTCAATTTGTTGCGTATCTGTTACGTGAAAGAAAATTTACCGAACAGTGAGAAAATTAGTAGCGCCATTTTTAGTAGCGCCTTTACCAAACGTAACAAACGTTTGCCTTTTTCATCCAAACCAAATTTACGCTGCACCCTCTCTATCAACGTCATCGCCTTAGCGCCAACCTGTGTCCAGGAAGCCAGCAAAGACGAGGCCGAGAGCAAGCGGAGAATTTGAAAGGGAGAAAGAGAGAGAGGGTTTAAAAAGGTATAAATCGTATATATTACGTTTCTGAATGTGCTTGCGTGACGTAACATTTTCTTAACAATTTAGCGATCGCGCGTAAATTCTTGTCTTTTTACTTGGCGTCGTTAAATCAGTTTTTTTTTTGTGCTCTGTTCTAAAAAAAATTTTTTGTGTAACTTTTATATATATTTGCGCGTGAAGTCAAAATTAAAAATTTAGTACAATTCGTTCAGTATAAATATATAGATATACTTATTTATAATCATTAATTTTTCCGTAAATGTATGAAATTTCAATCATTTTAGCGAGAAAGAAAATAAAAAGATAAAATCTAAAAAGTGAAATTTAAAATTTGTGAATTTGTGCCGTTTCAAAGTAACTAAAAATCTTCGCGGAATTTTACATAAAAGCTCTAACGTGCGCCGAGTTCCGCGAAGAGAGCCCCTGTTGCCAGCGAAAAGGGGGAGAGGTAAAGCCTCAAACATAAGAAAGAGTGTAGAGTCCGCGCGCTTGCTTGCCGTCAGAAAAGTTGAAACCGTGCGCCTCTCTATAAAGTGTAGTCGAGTCACTAATAAAGAACGTGTGTGACGGAGATAGATAAAAAGAATAATTATATTTTTGTTAGTTGCGCCACAAGTGTCAATTGAAATTAAAATCATTTTTTTTATTTTATTTTCTATTTTTTTTCTAGATTAATAGCGATCAATTTATTATATACGAGTGTGTGTGTGTGTCAAAATTCAAATAGAGTTTTTTTTGAGCCATTGTTAAAAGTGTTAGATTTCAAGTAAATAGAGTTTTTTTTTATGTTTAATTAAAGACGTTTATTCAGTTAACCAGTAAAATCGTATACAGTGTTTTATTCTAATACCCCTTTTTAATAATATTTCATTATAAAAAAATTTTAAATACATTTTTTTTTATTATTGCGCCTAAGTCTTGGGCCCTTGAAACCCGAACAAGGGTTACAATTTTTCAAAGGATTCCCTCTGTAGATCTTTCACAAAAGTAAGATTTAAATATAAATAAATAAATTCGACGTTTTCGGGAATAGTTGGATGTCCGGCTATTTATCACGTCGCAAATTTAATGGCGCTCAACGTTCGGGCCTTATTGAAAAATTCAAGATTTTAGGTGAAATTGAAAATTTCTTTTATTTTATTGAGAAGAGTGTGACCATTGTGTGAGAGTATACGAGTGGCGCGCGCGTATAGTTACCGTGAGATGCAAGCACATGCGTCATAGTGGTGCCTTTCTTTCTTTCTTTTCAGTGTTGTACATAGTAATATAGTGATAAGTACATTATTGCCTTTATATATATACATATATTATATATCATATAAACATCTTACGTGTACACAAAGAGTGTATACATATACTTTCCTTACCTCGTGCCAAGTATACAGAAGAGTGTTCGAAAAAAAATATTGATTAAATTATAATTTTTTCTAATTTTAATATTTAAAATAATTTATTAAAAGAAGTTAAAGTTAATGTTTCAAAAAAATTTATTAGTGGTGCCCGTAAGTGATTGAAATTGAAAAGAGTATTAGTGTGAAAATTTTAAGAATACAATTTTCTATTATTACTATTTTAACAAAATAATAAAAGAAAGAAAATTTGTAGTGGCGCGTGTTAATTTTAATAAAAAGTAAATTGATTTTTTTTTTATTTTTCTTCTCTCTTGTACTTAAAACAATTTGAAAATATTTTTACATTTTATTCTTCGTGAGTCCTAATATAACAATTTTTTTTTGTGACTGCTAGTGGCGCGAGTTTTAAACGAAAATTTTTGTTGTTTATGAGTCATATAAAGAAGTTTATACAAATAATTTCCTTTTGAGAAATTAGACTTTTTTTTGAAAAATAGTTCAAATATCTTTTTTTTTTGTTTAGTGACTGATTACAGTATTACTGGCACGAGGTTATTGACAATTTTTCCTTTTTTCCCATATCTTTTACATTTCAGAGTAGTGTGCCTTAAATAAATTTTATTGATCGGCGAGCGATATTACGATTTGTTAAATAAATAAAAAGGTGTTAGAAAAAGTTGATTTAATTACAAGTGAGTTGTGTGTTTAAAAGTTTTTTTTCAACTCGATAATTTTCGTGTCTACTGATTTTTTTTTTTTATCTTTATTGGCGCGTAAAATAAACAAGATTTTAATACGAGTGACAAGTAAGAGTTTTAATATCTAGCGCCGGTGTAAAATAATTAATTTTGTTTATTATAATAAAGTAAAAGAAAATGTCAGAACACGTGGGAATAATGGAAATGCTAATGGAGTCACGGGAAAGGAGAGCAATTAAGCGTGATATAAAAAAGTTAGGCGCGGCCGAGGTTATCAGTGAATTAGAAATTCGCGGGTTTAATATCAGTGGTAGTGACGCCGTTCGACGTGATAGGCTAGTGCGCGCCGTACTGAGGGAGAATGAGCCCAATAATGATTTAATACCGTGGTACGAGTGGGATTACGCGGATTTTGTAGAAGAGAATAGAGACATCGAAGAGTCCGTAGTAGCGCCCGCTGAACAAACAGCATCTATGACAATGCCTAAAAAACGGGGAAGGCCGCGCAAGGTAAATAACGAAGAAGTTGCGCACAGAGAACGAAGTAACGCGTCATCGCCTTTACATAGCGAGCCCGAAAGAAATCAGCCTCTTGAAATAATAGCTGATGTTCATGTGCCGGCTTCAAGTGCACACACAACCATATCGACGGCAACAGTAACTACTACTACGTCGAGCATTAATATGGCAATACCTGTTGTGACAGCACCGATGCTGGCTAGCGCGAATTTTATTACCGCCGGTGCAGCAAGGACAAGTGCAAGAGCACCGATTAGAGTGGCAACGCCAGAGATGCAAGAATATTTTTACGCGCAGTTATATCGCAGTACCCGAGTACCTATGCCCTTAGAGGCTCGACCAGTACAGCCAAACGGACATGAGCCTTTACACGTCGACCGAAATAATCGAGACGGCGAAAACTGGTATACACCTGCGCAAAATTTAAATGAAATTCGCCGAGCTCCTTCAGTTTCTTCGCAGCATTTTACAGAGTCGCAAGAAAATTTAAGCGAAATATTAGACGATGAGCAAGCCGACGGAGAGAGTGTATCGTCGTTTATTACATCAAGGGGTAATTATTTAAGAAGAGAGAGAGAAAAATCGGCGAGAGACTACAGAGAACGCTGTAGACAGCAAAAGAGGGAAGCTGCTCTTCAAGAAGAGTTAGCTTATTACAAAAGACTTCTTAATTCTCAGCGCCCTGTGTATAGGGAAGAGCCCGAAACGGTGCGATTTTCAAGCGAAAATAATCAAGCGTTAAATCGAGAGAGCATAAACAGACAAACCGGTGTTAGTGGCGTCGACAGCAGGGGTAATTTAAATAATTCGCGTGCGTTTAGGGAAAATGCGAGTAATTTAAATACTTCTAGTAGTGACACAAATTACTCACCTGTTAGAATACCTGTTAGTAATGCCAATACAAATGGAGTGAAATCAAATAGCGCCAGTGTGGCGCCTCGAGAGAAAAATGATGGAAAAACGTCTAAAGCTGTGAAACATTTAAAATATTGGGGATTAAAATTCACAGGCGAAGGCAAAGATGAGGACCCAGAAGAGTTTATAGACGAGTTAAATGATTGCCGCGATGGAGCCGAAGAAGGTGATAAAGATTTGTTGAAGGGACTTCCAAGCATTTTCTCAAAAAGCGCCGGCCGTTGGTTCAGAGCAACTAAAAGCAAGTTCAATTCATGGGAAGAATTTGAGGCAGCTTTTAGAAAAAGATTCATTAAAGAGTATCGTAAAGAAGATCTCATGAATGAATTGCGTCAAAGAACACAAGGAAAAGGCGAAGAAATTTCGGTATACTTATCGAATATTATAACGAATATTGTGTCGCGTTTCAAAGAGCCGCCAACCGAAGCCGAGCAATTAGAAATAGTTCAAAGAAATCTTTTGCCAGAGTATAGGAAAGCAATGTCCGAAAAACTGATTGACAACCTGGATGAACTTGAAAGCTACGGACACCGATGGGAGGATCAGAAGGACTTGAACAGCCGTTATGAGCCCCCTCCTCCTGCAGAGAGAATGCGAGTTAAGGGAGCAGCTTTCATCGGCGCCGCAAGTAAGCACAAGCTTGCAGCTATAGAAGAAGAGGAAATCGCCGCAGTAGCGTCAGTAAAGGAGCCAAAGAAGAATAATAAGAAAAATAATAAGCAACAAAAGAATAGAGACAACAACGCGAGCCAAGAGAGTCCTTATAACGAACAAGGTTTAGATAGAGAGATTAACCAAGAAAGAAATGAGATGCCAATGTCTGGAACTGTTGCTGCGACGGTAGAAGCGCCAGCAACACAC
This sequence comes from Anastatus disparis, assembly GCA_017163975.1. Classification (NCBI taxonomy): domain Eukaryota; kingdom Metazoa; phylum Arthropoda; class Insecta; order Hymenoptera; family Eupelmidae; genus Anastatus; species Anastatus disparis. The sequence continues at coordinate 1,462,466 of JAFFSR010000024.1, read as the reverse complement.
ACACCGAATTTCTTGCGACCAAATAACTTTGAAAATAGTCAAAATTATCGTAGAACTTACGTAAATGATAATAATTTGCGTCAAGCAGGAAATAATTGGGTAGGTAGAAGTTCACAGTGGCCGAATAATCAGCAGCGAAATGTAAATTACAATCGCTATGAGAATGCGCGCCCTATAAATGAGAGAAGATATCAGCCAGTGAGAGACGCAGCTGCAGCAAGAAGCAATGAAAGAGGTGAATTTTTAGGCGTGTGCCGAATCTGCCAAGCCGTAGGACATAAAGCCTTAGAATGCCCGGACATCGTCTGCTACAGCTGTAACTTGAAGGGGCATTCTAGTCGAGAATGTCCTAATAAAGCGCAAAAATCAACAGTGGTTTGCCAAAATTGCGAGAGGCCTGGATTTACCTTTAAAACGTGTCCTGATTGCGCTTCGTTTCGAATCAATATGGGAAACTTGAAACGCGGGGAACAGAAGTAAGTTCTTTTGTTCCCCGGGTAAATAATTTTAGTGGCGCCGATAGGACGAGCGAAAGAGAGAAAGAGACAGAAAATAAAGAGGACGAAAAAGAAAAGAGAGACAGGGAAAAAGGTAAGAGTGAGAACAGAGAAGAAATAAGAGCGAGAAAAACTGAAATAAATGAGGAGGAAATACAGTTAAAAAAAGAGACAGCGAGCGAAAAGGAAGAAAATGCAGAAATTATAAGAGAGAAATTACAGAAGAGAGGCTTGTGGCACCCGAACTTTAAAGATATAGTGCCTACAGAAAACGGCCTTCCTTCTCTTACGGCGAGAGAATTTTCGGAGAGAGAGATAGAATCGTTACTGCAGAGACATACAGAGAGAGAGAAGGAGAATCAGCTGATCGCCGAAGAAGCAGAAGGGTATCAACAACTAGAGAGCGTCATGAGAGTTTTAGAACGCTTAGAGAACTGTGAAGAAATGCGCGCAAGGGAGAGAGGAGCGGCAGAGCCACCGAACGAAAGAGAGAGTAGTAGCGTCGAGGGGAGGGGAATTTTTCATGCGTCAAAGAAGGAAGACGAAAGCCAAGAGCTTGCAGGCGTCTCTACTGAAAATCGTAACTTTTTAATAGTTGTGTTAGACGGAGAGCCTTATAGAGCCTTGCTTGATCCGGGCGCCACACTATCCTTAATAGGCCCTAAGGTAGTTGAAAAATTTCGTCAAAAGCTAAAGTTTAATGAAACACTAGTGCGCACAGCTACAGGCAAAGCTACTAAGGTTTTAGGTGTGTTAAAAGCTCTCATGGAAATCGAAGGAGTCACAAGAAACATAGAGTTAAAAGGCGTACCTGCACTTGATCAAGAAATTATTTTAGGCATGGATTTCTGTACAGCGTTTGATTTTGACGTTCGATTGGGAAGAGGTCTATGGAGGATTTCTGATGGTGATTGGCGTCCTTTCTTACAAAATGAAGAAGATAACAAAACCAAATTTATGCTGAGTGTGCAGGAATTTCAGAACTTAGTAATGAAGAGAGAGAAAAAGTCGAACAGCTGGTCGAACGAGTTTTAGCAACAGCAACTAGAAAGCCAGGAGTGACACATCTAACGGAACATCATATCGATGTACAAGGTGCGCCGCCTGTGAGACATAAGTTGCGCCGTATGTCGCCGAAAATGCTCGAAATAGCTCACGCTGAAGTGCAAAGACTTTATAAAGAGGATATCATAGAGAGATCTGCAAGCGATTGGAGTAGCGCCCCGGTATTAGTGAGAAAGCCTGATGGATCTTGGAGATTTTGCGTCGATTACCGAGATTTAAATAAAGTCGCTAAAAAGGATGAGCACCCATTACCTAATATGGACTCTATTTTAGATAAATTGCGTAACGCCAAGTATTTATCTAAAATAGATTTAAAACAGGCGTATTTTCAAGTACCTATGGAGTGCTCAAGCCGCAAGTACACTGCTTTCGCCGTCCCTGGCTCAGGTTTATGGCAATTCAAGCGAATGAGTTTTGGCCTTACTAATGCGCCGCGAACACAACAACGATTTATCGATCTCTTATTTGGCCCTGCGTTCGAACCCTACGTATTTGGCTATCTTGACGACATCATAATAACGACTGAAACCTTCGAGGAGCATTTACACTGGTTAGAAGTAGTGTTACAAAAATTAGTAGATGCCGGGTTAGAAATCAATAGAAAGAAGTGTGAATTCTGCTGCTCTCAAATATCTTATCTAGGATTCTTGTTAGATAAGGACGGACTAAGGCCAGACCCGGAGAGAATAGCGCCAGTAATGAATTGTCCTGCGCCACGAACTGTTAAACAATTACGCAGTTTTCTTGGTATGGTAGGGTGGTATGCACGCTTTATAGAGAACGTCGCCGAGTTTAAATTGCCATTAGTGAAATTACTGCGCAAAAATCAGAAGTGGGAGTGGAATGACGAGCAGCAAGAAGCTTTTGAAGCATTAAAGATAGCTTTAACGACAGCACCAGTGCTAGCAAGGCCTGACTTTAGCAAGCCTTTTACAGTGCAATGCGATGCAAGTGGGTATGCAATTGGCGCCGTTCTATCACAAGGAGAAAAGGATGGGGAGCACCCAATCGTGTATATAAGTCGAGTATTAACACAAGCGGAGAAAAACTATTCTACTACAGAAAAGGAGTGTTTAGCTGTAAAGTGGGCCATTAAGAAGCTTAGACCGTATGTAGAAGGATATAAATTCAAAGTAATAACTGATCATAGCGCCTTAAAGTGGCTAAGAAATTTGAAAGATCCAACAGGTAGACTAGCTCGTTGGGCGTTAGAAATGCAGCAGTGGGACTTTGAAATTATTCATAGAAAAGGAGCTTTGAATAAAGTGCCAGATGCACTCTCTCGAATCTATGAAACAGAAGAAGTAGTGTCAGCATTTGAAGAAATAAGAGACAGTAATTATTTGCGCCTCATGGATGAAGTTGTAAAATCTCCGGTAAAATATAAAGATTGGAAAGTTGAAAATGGATGCCTGTATAGATTTAGAGAAGATCCACTGTTAGACCCAGTGACACATAGAGAAGAAAATTGGAAACTAGTAGTGCCTATAGAACATAGAGAACGAGTGTTAAAAAGAAGCCCATTGTACGCCGACAACAGGCCATCTAGGAATCGAGAAAACGTATGATAGATTAGCGCGCGAATATTATTGGAAAGGTATTTATCAAGATGTACATAATTTTATTAAAGCATGTGAGCAGTGCCAGCGTTACAAAGTCACACAGACAGGTGCACAGGGTTTGATGGGTCATAGAATAGTAGAAAGGCCGTGGTCAGTAGTAGCAGCCGATCTTATGGAATTTCCGCCGAGTAAATCGCAGCATAAGTACTTGATCGTTTTTCAAGATTTATTTACGCGTTGGGTCGAGTTAAAGCCGTTAAGAAAAGCCGATGGTAAATCCGTAGTAAAAGCATTAGAAGAGTTAATAGTTTTTCGTTGGGAAACGCCAGATTATTTCTTGACAGATAACGGTAAAGAATTCGATAATCAAAACGTCGAGAAAGCCTTAAAAGATTACGGAATCAAGCATGTAACTACGCCACCGTATCACCCACAAGCTAATCCTGTAGAACGCGTGAATCGTACTTTAAAAACAATGATTGCGACATTTGTAGGTAACGATCATCGCAACTGGAATGTGCACGTACATGAATTCCGACACGCCGTTAACACAGCCGTGCAATCTTCAACTAAAGTGTCACCCGCGTTTCTAAATTACGGACGTCACCCTAGGCCGGTAGCGAGCTTGCGAAGAGAGGTTGAGACTATAAAATTGCTTAAAAGAATAGAGCCAGAGGTATGGATAGATAGGTTAAAAAGATTAGATGCGTTGCGTGATTTAGTAGCGAGACATATTGACGAGTCGCGAGCGAAACAAGAGAAAATTTATAATAAGGGCTGGAAAGATATACGTTTCTTCAGAGGCGATAAAGTAATGCGGAAAACTCATGTACTATCAGACGCGTTTAAAAAGTTTTCAGCAAAATTAGCGCCGAAATATGAAGGGCCATACGAGATAATAGAAGTAAAATCACCGGTCGTTTACATACTAGGGCAGGGGGAACAAGAAAATCGAAAAATCAATAAGGCACACATCTCTGAGTTGAAAAGATATGTCCCTCCTAGAAATCCCCTAGGCGATAAGAGTAGAGTCAAATGAACTAATTCTTTTTCTGATTTAACAGGTGAATAAATTACCAAAATTCCGAGAGCTTGGCAGAGGCGAGGCGATAGATTCATGGGTCGCCATGTGCCTTTTCCGGAGTTTAAGCCACCTGCAGGGGCCGGGTTACTGGGGAGAGTAGCCGCTGTGAGCCACACTGTAGAGCCAACCGATGACCAAGAGAAATCTAACGAGCCCCAGCCAAGCTCAATGAATCAATCACTACCAGTGGCGCCGGTAATCCAAGAAGAGCATGTTGCAGAGCCAAGCGTAGTCCAAGAGGAAATTAATGAGCTCCAGCTAAGCTTGATGGATCAATCACTATCAGTGGCGTCCGTAGTTCCAAAAGAAGTAAAACCGAGCGACGAGATTGCCGAGGGCCCTATGGAGATCGAAGACCTGCCCTCTAGGAGCTGGTATGAAATGTCTCTGGAAGAAGAGCGAACCGAGGATGAAAAAGAAGGGGTCATCGCTCGAAGGACGCAAGTTACAGTGATGAAGATTTTAAGCCTGCCCACTGATCCAAGGCAAGCTTGGTTTGGTCCAACGACTGTAAGCGTCCACCAGGAGTTAGCCTCAGCGATGGCCACCGGAGCAATTCCCAGGCGATTTGGAGAATTGCGTCGACCTCATTCACTTGAAGAAGAGAATGACCAACCTCAACCAAGAGTTAATAGTAGTGCCATCGAGACCGTCGATTTAACAACGGAAGAGCCTGCATTGGAATCAAGAAGCCAGGCCAAAGCAGCTGAAAATTTTGAAGCCGAAAGTCATAATGCACAGAAGGATCTTGAGAAGTATCTGGCTCATGACAACCCTTGTAGCTCGAGAGACATCGAGAGCCGAATACAGGGCGAATTATTGGATGCAATCGTGGAAAATGGTGCACGCCAAGTATTGAGAGTTCCACCTACACGGTCTGTGGAGTCAGCGTCTGTGCTCAGAGGGGTCGTACCAATAGAGAGCCATCAAGAAGGACTCCTGGCCTGGGATTTAGGCATGGAAGTCGAGAATGAACCAGGTCGTGCCAATCTACCTCAAGAAACCGTGAGACCAGCCCACAGTAAAAGTCGTAAGTCAAGAAAGCGAGGAAGATCTGTTAATCCAAATAGGCAGCTCACGGTCGATGATTACGAATCAGGAAGGATCGACCGAGGATCACGTTCACCATCACCTCCTTTTGGGCCAAGTAATTTATTACGACGAGAGCCAGACACATATTCTCGTCCACACAGTGAATCCGCTCAACAAAGAGAAAGAGAAGGGTTAGCACGAAGAGAAGCCCCCTTGCTACGCCGTAATTGGGCGCAAAACCAAGAGAGATTGCCAGCCAGAGTAAGTGGGGTTATGTTTGGAGGATTGAATTCATTGCCAACCGATCCAATGGTGGACCCTCCTCCATACGCCTGCTTCAACTGTTGGGAGAGAGGCCATAATGGTCGCAGATGCCCGCATCAACGCCTGCATGTATATTGCTACAACTGTGGTAGAAGTGGTGTCGATCTGAAAGTGTGCCCTCGATGCAGCGAACCACATAGACGCTACGTCGAAGCGGAGTTTGCTAATGTGCGAAGGGCTCAGGATGCACCTGGCAGAGCCGAAGTTGAAAGAGACAGCCGTACTCAAAATAATCGTCGAGAGGTAAGCCAAAGAGTCTCAAATGACGCCGGAAGAGTATCAAACGAGAGACAGGGAAGAAACATTGAAAATCAACAGCCAGACAATCGACGGCAAGATCGAGTGTGGGACCGTTTAGGTCACCGAGTAGAGCCTGAACCAGCAGTAAATGCAAGAGCCGACATTAGAGAGCAAGATCCTGTTCGTGACGCTCTACGATTAATTGAAGGAGTACAGGACCTCTCAGCTGAGACCCGAGAAGCTGTACTCAGAGGAGTGTATCGAGAAAGATCTCAGCGACAATAAACTGGAAGAGGATATAGTAGTAGCGCCCGGAAGAAAGAAGAGAGAAAACGTAAAATAACCGCAAAAGAAGCATATCAGTGAATAGTAGCGCCATAAACAGAATTAAAAAAAAAAAAAAAGAAAAAAAAAGGAAAGAAAAGAAATTCATTATTCGTTATGTTTTGTGAAGAAAGGGATAAAACCGATGAAGACTAAACAGAGGAGAGAAAAGATTTATGCCATATTAGTGCCAATACAACAACCAAGAAAAAAAAAAGAGAACAATCTTTCATTGAGGAAGAAACCATTGGAAAGAGAGCCAGGCAGAGGTACAACGCTAAGGTCCACCTGGGCCAAGGTGAGTTGAAATTTATTTTTATTAAAGGTGTCATCAGATCAAATTTTTTTTATGTAGACAAATTATTTGGGAAATAATTTAGTCTAGGGGAGGGGAGTTTGTGACGCGATTTTTGCGTCCCAATAAATTTTCAATCTTCATTTATTTTTTTTTGTGTCTAACTACATGTATACTGTTAATATTACTAGTCAATTTTTCTTTAAGAGTAAATAATAGATCTGATGGCGCCCATAAAATTGTTATGTAGAGTTTAAATAAGAATTTAAAATAAAACTATTTTTTTAAAATGTTTTTCATGTAATCGGTGATGGAGAGAAAGTCAGAATTTAATTCAAACCTTCCCGCCTAGTGACAGCTAAGTTGAAGAAAAGAGAACGCCAGTGGCGCCGTTTGTTAAAAGGAAGAAAAGAAAATGCGCTTAAAAAGAAATGACTATTAAAATATGAAAAGACTTAATTTACTATAAAATAATTAGTATTATATAGCGTTAGAAAAGATTTATACTTGTAATTTTGAGTGTTATAAGTCATGTGCGCCGCAAAGAAAAAGATTGTTAACGCGTTGTATGAGTGAGTAAGAAAGAGATAGAGCGATTAGACAAGCAAGCAAGCCGGTAGTAAGTAAACGCGCGCCGTATATACATATTTAAAAAGAACAGAGGTTTTCAACTATATTTAGAGTCATAAATATCAAAAATAATTTTGTCTTAATATTCTTTATTTTCTTTTAATAATTTGCGAATAAATCAATGAATGATGTATATGATGTAAAATTTAGCGCCCGGAAATTGTTAATAACAAGCGCCATGATTGGCCTGTCAAAATTTTCATGTGTGGTCGAGCTCAAGAAAGTGCGGGCCCGGCGTCAGTCTAGAGAGAGTATCGTGTGAGATCGGACGTGTGTCGTGAGTAATTGATAAAACAAAGAGCCCTTTGTGAGAGAAAAAGCGTGTTAAAAGAAAAGTTGTGTAGAATCGGATAAAGGATTTGTGCCTTAAAAATAGAGAAAAATATTAGTTTTTTTTTATTAGTGCCGCAAACGGGAGAGTTTTAATTTTTAGTTTCATCGTTAGTCATTGTAAATTCCTTTTTTATATATATAAAAAGGAATCGAGTTGTGATAAAATAAAATCTTTCGGTTACGCCATTAACGTGAGAAAAATTCTAATTGCCGGGAAAAGTGTTAAATTTTCTGGGTATTATTTTTTTTTATCATTAGAGTCTAACGTTTTCAATTTGTTGCGTATCCGTTACGTGAAAGAAAATTTACCGAACAGTGAGAAAATTAGTAGCGCCATTTTTAGTAGCGCCTTTACCAAACGTAACAAACGTTTGCCTTTTTCATCCAAACCAAATTTACGCTGCACCCTCTCTATCAACGTCATCGCCTTAGCGCCAACCTGTGTCCAGGAAGCCAGCAAAGACGAGGCCGAGAGCAAGCGGAGAATTTGAAAGGGAGAAAGAGAGAGAGGGTTTAAAAAGGTATAAATCGTATATATTACGTTTCTGAATGTGCTTGCGTGACGTAACATTTTCTTAACAATTTAGCGATCGCGCGTAAATTCTTGTCTTTTTACTTGGCGTCGTTAAATCAGTTTTTTTTTGTGCTCTGTTCTAAAAAAAATTTTTTGTGTAACTTTTATATATATTTGCGCGTGAAGTCAAAATTAAAAATTTAGTACAATTCGTTCAGTATAAATATATAGATATACTTATTTATAATCATTAATTTTTCCGTAAATGTATGAAATTTCAATCATTTTAGCGAGAAAGAAAATAAAAAGATAAAATCTAAAAAGTGAAATTTAAAATTTGTGAATTTGTGCCGTTTCAAAGTAACTAAAAATCTTCGCGGAATTTTACATAAAAGCTCTAACGTGCGCCGAGTTCCGCGAAGAGAGCCCCTGTTGCCAGCGAAAAGGGGGAGAGGTAAAGCCTCAAACATAAGAAAGAGTGTAGAGTCCGCGCGCTTGCTTGCCGTCAGAAAAGTTGAAACCGTGCGCCTCTCTATAAAGTGTAGTCGAGTCACTAATAAAGAACGTGTGTGACGGAGATAGATAAAAAGAATAATTATATTTTTGTTAGTTGCGCCACAAGTGTCAATTGAAATTAAAATCATTTTTTTTATTTTATTTTCTATTTTTTTTCTAGATTAATAGCGATCAATTTATTATATACGAGTGTGTGTGTGTGTCAAAATTCAAATAGAGTTTTTTTTGAGCCATTGTTAAAAGTGTTAGATTTCAAGTAAATAGAGTTTTTTTTTATGTTTAATTAAAGACGTTTATTCAGTTAACCAGTAAAATCGTATACAGTGTTTTATTCTAATACCCCTTTTTAATAATATTTCATTATAAAAAAATTTTAAATACATTTTTTTTATTATTGCGCCTAAGTCTTGGGCCCTTGAAACCCGAACAAGGGTTACAATTTTTCAAAGGATTCCCTCTGTAGATCTTTCACAAAAGTAAGATTTAAATATAAATAAATAAATTCGACGTTTTCGGGAATAGTTGGATGTCCGGCTATTTATCACGTCGCAAACCATATTGAAGTGCTTCGAGAAGAACCTGTTTGGGATCAACGTGAGGACAGAAATCACTTTCTCGACAACCTTAGGATAGTTCGCGAAAACGAATCAGCCTGTTTAAAGGAGGAACATGCTGTAGCATCAGCTACAACCGACTATCCTGAAGAGGTTAAAGTTATGGGGGAAGCAGAACATATGTACCAGGGAAGATTAGAGGTCGAAGATAATGCTTTACAATGGGCACAGGAAGCTGAAGATAGACGGTAGCGAGGAGCGCGAGAAAGGCGCGAATTCCGTCAATTCGCAAGAGTCGAGTTCCGTAGACGCCGTGACTCTTATTCTTCTGGAGAGGAAGAAGAAGATAGACATCGGGTATTTTAAAATTATTATTTTTTTTTTATTATAATTATTCAAAACTGGTAACATCATTACTTTCTTTTTATTTACAGTCTCCTACGAGAGAGTTGCCGTCAATGCCTGAATTATATAGGGATCTTCGTCTTGCAGAACAGGTGTGTTAAAATTTTTTTTTATGTGTTGTGTAGTTTCATATTTATTTTATTCTATTTAATTTTTGTATTTATTTTCATGTTGATTTCATTTTGTTCAATTTCATATTTATTGTCTTATTGATATTTTATTTGATTTTTATATTTATTTAATTTCTTTTGAACATTTGTTTAATCTTTCCAGCAAGCTCAAGTAAGGAATCTTGAAAGAGCTGCACGCAGATCTAGAAGGATGCAACGTTATACGAATCGTGCACGTAGATATGTACAGATGCAGAGGCCTGAAGATATATATGATACCAGTACAGAAGAGGATAGTAGTGGAATTGATTCAGGAACGGAAAGTGATCCTTATTTCATCGACGACTCCGAGTGCGCGCCGCGACCCATAAATCTGGAAGTATACGACAGGTGTAACCACCTAACTGCTAGAGAGATTAATGAAGCAAAAAGGACACATGCACGGGTAAGTTTTATTCATTATTATTATTTTTATTATTATTACTATTGCTTTCTCATAGAGAAAGCATTGTATCGATAAATAAAATTTTTTTCTATTTTTTCATTAATTTGTACATATTTGAACTCGGTGAGTCGAAAAAAGTGGTTTCCAGAAAATGTCTGTATGTATGTGTGTGTGTGTGTGTGTGTATGTGTGTGTGCGCGTGCGTGTGTGTGTGTGTGTGTGTGTGGATGTATGATTTCAGTTAGTAAACTGTATCTCGAGAACTACTCGATGGATTTGCTTCTAATTTTGCATGGAATTTAGTTTTTTGACTAACATTTCGATTTTTCGTTTTTTGTTTACTACTCGATGAATTTGCTTCAAAATTTGCACGGAAATTATTTGTGATTGCCCGGATAAAATAAATTTTTAAAAACTGATTTTCTTAGCTTAGTTTTAATTTTAGAGCATTTTAAATTAAAAAAAAAAAATGTTTCTATTTATTAAGCCAATAAAATCTTAAAAACTATTCGATGGATTTACTTCAAATTTTCCATACAATTAAATTTTTCGATCAACTGGTGCGGAAGCTATTGAGAATTGGTTTTCTTAGCGTAGTTTTTTTTAGAATCATTTTAAGAATTTTTAAAAAATTTCGATTTTTCATTTTTTTTTTGTATTTTACGTAAACTACTCAAAGAATTTGTTCGAAAATTTGAATGGAACTTAATTTCGACTGCCAAAAGTATAAAAAATTTTGTAAACTAATTTTCTTAGCACACTTTTAATTTTAGAGCATTTTTAAAATTTTTTTTCTATTTTACGAAAACCATTTGATAGATTTGCTCCAAAATTTGTATGCAATTTATTCGCTACTGTCTGAGGAAAACAAGCTTTGGAAAACTAATTTTCTCAGCGCAGTTTTAATTTTAGAGCACTTTAAAAATTTTCAAAAAAATTTTTATTTTTCATTTATTTTTTATTTTGCGTAAACCATACTATAAATTTTCTCCAAAATTTTTATACAATTAATTCGCTATTGTCTGAAAAAAATAAGCTTTTGAAAACTAATTTTCTTAGTTTGGTTACAATTTTAGAGAATTTTATAGATTTTAAAAAAATTTCTATTCTTCTTTTCTTATTTTTTTTATTCTACGTAAAGTACTCGATAGATTTGTTCTAAAAATTGCAGAGGAATTATTTGCGACTGCCAAAAGAAGGGAAATTTTCAAAAATTGATTTTTATAGCGTAGTTTCAATTTTAGAGCATTTTTAAAATTTTGAAAAAGAAATTTTGAAAAGAAAATATTATTTATTTAACCAGTTAAATCTCGAAAATTACTCGATGGATTTGCTTCAAATTTTGTATACCATCTATGTTTTTGTATAACTAGACGGGAAGCTATTGAAAATTGGTATTCATAGAGTAGTTTTTTTTATAGAGCCATAAATATGAACTGTATTTATATATAAATATGATTGCATTTTATAAAGATTAGAAATTTTGTTGTCATCATTCTTTTTATTACTACATTATATCATTTTTTCAATAGAACAAATTTTTTTGTATTACTTGATGATTTAAAATAAAATTATAAATGATGAAAAAGCAAACAGCTGGCATATATGTTCGAAATTTATAAAGTACAATATGAGTAAATATTAATGTTAGACAATTTTTTAATATTAAAATCACATTTAAATAAATATAAAAAAAATTAATGAAACTCAAAGAGCTCTATGAGAAAGCATTCCGCCAAAGCACTTAGCAGCGTTTTGTTATTAATACTCTGAAAAATTTAATTTTTTAGATCCATATTCGAAATATATTTTTAAAAATTAAACATGGTGAAGACATGGACGCCACCGCATGTTTAATTAGAGAAGGACTACTTCTCCTTGAAAAATGGGCCCGAAGTAAGCTTGTAAGTATTAATATTTTCATTTTATTTTTTTTTTTCAAACACATCAAATATCTGAATTGTTTTTTTTTTTGTTTTAGTCATTGGAACTTGTGAATAGTATATTTTCAAGTATTGGACACGTGACCTTCATAGCGCTTCCCTTAAGAAGGGGCCAAACTATCTGTCTTTGTCTAATAGCGTTTTTCATCATTTATGTAAACACTATCCGGTATAACAAGAAAAAAATAGCAGCCCCCGCTAGATATTAATATAATAAGTAAATTTTGTAATAACAACCAAATTTTTTTACTGCGTAGTTTTTGAATAATTAGAGACCTACCAAAAGAAAGATATGTTATATTTTAATTGATAGTAGGTCTCTAATTAGTCAAAAACTATGCGGTAAAAAATTTGATTGTTATTACAAAATTTATTAATTATACTAATATCTAGCGGGGGCTGCTATTTTTTTCTTGTTATAAAGGATAGTGTTTAAATAAATAATGAAAAACGCTATTAGACAGAGACAGATAGTTCGGCCCCTTCTTAAGAGCAGGCCGGATTCGCTGTCCTTGTCTAATTGGCATTTTTGTTATTTACTCAAGTATTAATCGGTGTATCTGCAAATTGAAGGTTAAGCACAATAGATATTATTATTACAAATATTTATGCACAAGAAAAAAAAATCTATCGCTTTGTTTTTGAGAAAAGTAAGGAACGCGAAAATATTATAAACATAATCTTTTACTTCGGCGTTCCTTACTTTTCTCAAAAACAAATCAGTAGATTTTTTTTTTCTTGTGCATAGATATTCATAATAATAATATCTATTGCGATCAACCTTTATTTTGAAGATACACCGATTAATACTTGAGTAAATAACAAACAACTCAATTGTTACTCGGTCGGTATCAGGTTCTACTCCGGCCTACCGTTAAGGATCTTAAAGAAAGAATGGCAAGATAGTGCTGAAGTTTGGCGATTTTACTTAAAATTGCATAAATATTTAGAATATCACAAGAAAAATTTAAATGTTTTATTGATTAGACGAGGAAATCGTTCGCGAACATACTATTCACGTTCTCGATATTGTCGAAATTTTCATTAACTGTAATTTGATGTTTTATAATTGTAGTAAAATAAAAAAGTATGGAAAAGTATGGAAAAGTATGAAAAAGTATGGAAAAAGTATGGAAAAGTATGAAAAAGTATAGAAAAAGTATGGAAAAGTATGAAAAAGTATGAAAAAGTATAGAAAAAGTATAAAAAAGTATGGAAAAGTATAGAAAAGTATGGAAAAGTATGAAAAAATAAAAAATACACATCAAATTATTTTTCAAACTATTTATTGAAAACTGTACATAATAAGAATATATAAATAAATGAAAATTATTAAACATTATGCAATTGTTTTTATTTATCACCACCACTTATAATTATTATTATATTTACATTGAATCATAAAAAGAAAATTTCAATAATAAAAATAAATATACATAACTTAAATTAATAAACATAATGAAATTAAATTTTTCTTTTTTATTTATTACACTAAAATACGTTGTAAAATACATCTTAGCTTATTCAAATAATCTCATTTTTATCTAGCCGCCGGAGACTAGTTCATCATAATAATCTTTGACGTGGTAAGTTATAGGATTGATTTTTACAACTCTTGTTATTGTGAAAATTTCAGTAGACCAATTTGGTGTATAACCTTTTTCAAAAACTTGTTTTATCTTACTTATTCGCACTTTACCTCCTACTTTGAATTTTGGTTTTTTTACGGGTCTTTTTCTAGTTGGGTAATTTTTCTTGATTTCTTTTTCATTTATCTTCGTAACGTTTTCAGGCTCGATTACTATTGTCCGATGTTTTCTTGAATTGTATGCTTTCACTAACTCAGGCAGAATATCCAACCATTTATAACTTCCTTGTTCGCTGAATTCTAACCACATTGCATTTTTTAAAGCGCTATAACAAGAAAAAAATAGCAACCCCCGCTAGATATTAGTATAATAAGTAAATTTTGTAATAACAACCAAATTTTTTCACTGCGTAGTTTTTGAATAATTAGAGACCTACCAAAAAAAGATAGGTTATATTCTAGATTGCTAGTAGGTCTCTAATTAGTCAAAAACTATGCGGTAAAAAATTTGGTTGTTATTACAAAATTTACTAATTATACTAATATCTAGCGGGGGCTGCTATTTTTTTCTTGTTATACCGGATAGTGTTTACATAAATGATGAAAAACGCTATTAGACAAAGACAGATAGTTCGGCCCCTTCTTAATGGCAAAACAGTCAAACCCTTTTCTATATCTACCATCATTCATTGCTCTATCTTTGTCAATAACAACAAATCCATACTTGTCACTCTTCCAGCATTCAGAACAAAGATTTTGAAATTCATTTAAAGTTAAGTCAGTATTCACATGGTCTTCATAGATATGTTTAAGATTAACATCATCTTGACGATAAATTACCATCAAATTAATATTGTCCCTGATGAGATGTTTCGGTATATGAGCATATGACTGACATAAATAAAAACTATCTACACTTTTGTGTCTCCCCATACAGAAAAAAGCTCTGACGTTATCCTGCTTCCCACAAGCCACATCGTCAAAAAACATAATTGAATTAGGTAGGGCTTAATCTGGAGACACTACAGATGCATCTTCACTGAACGGTAGATATGATATAACTTCAATTGGCTCAAAAACTTTTTGAAGAAATTGGTATTTCGGTTGATTTAAGGATTTAGAGTATACATACAAATTTTCAAATCTAAGACCATTAGGGTGTGTAATTAGAGCCAATAAACTATTAGTTTTTCCACAGTTCGATGGGCCACAGAATACTGCTCGTATATTATCTGGAAGTAACTCCTCATGTCGCTTTTTTCTTTTTGTTTTCTCAAAATCAAAGTTGGCGACGGGAAGTTTGACGTTCTGCTCAGTAAAATCCATGTTTACGTAACAAAGTCAAATCTAAGATTGACCTTTTCAAAATATAAACGCTTGTTTTATATTTTGATCATCAGTTGTAAATCAGCACTCGAAGAGAGATGCTCGTACACAAATCACAGAAGCACCCTAAGGGTAAAGGGTTACTTGATAAAGACATCAATAACTTACCTATTGAAATGCATATTCCTGGATATCAATATTGTGGTCCCGGAACAAAACTGAAAAAGCGTCTAAAAAGAGGTGATGCAGGTATCAATCCACTTGATCAAGCATGCAAAGAACATGACATATCTTATTCTGATAAAAATGCTGATCGGAAAGTAGCTGACATGAAGCTCGCTGATAAAGCTTAGCAGCGTGTTAGAGCCAAAGATGCAAGTCTTAGCGAAAAAGCAACTGCTCTTGTTGTTGCAAATGCTATGAAATTAAAAGGAAAGACAGGAATGGGTGTAAAATTGAGTAAATTAGTAACTGCAAGTAAAAAATCATTAAAGCCAAGTAAACATTCTCGCAAAGTTATACAGTCCGCTTTAAAAGGTGCACGTGAAGCTCTCAAGATCATTGGCGGTAATAAAAAACTTATCATTCCACGTATTCTACCTGCTCCATCAAAAATAGGTGGCGCTCTGCCTTTTCTCATACCATTGTTCGCAGCACTAAGTGCAACTGGTGCTCTGGCTGGAGGAGCTGCTGGAATAGCTAAAGCAGTAAATGAGGCTAAAGCTGCACAGAAAAATTATGAAGAAAGTAAGAGACATAATAAAACTATGGAAGCTATTGCTCTAGGAAAAGGTCTCTATCTTAAACCATATAAAACTGAAATGGGATTATTTATGAAACCTCAGATCGGTCATGGTCAAGTTAAAAAAAAAAAAAACTTCGATTTAACTTTGCCAAATCGTGCACTGACTGACTATGATCTTATAAAGTATGCTCGTATGATGCAAATACCATATTTTCGAGGTGTTTTCATGAGAAATAATCTACCTTCTGATGGCCCATGGCATAACGAATCTGTTATAGTTAACTAAGATGATTTTCAAAACAAAGGCACTCACTGGGTATGTTATCAAAAACGAGGTTCTGAAGTGATTTATTTTGATAGTTTTGGTAATCTTAAACCCCCTATAGATCTCATGTTATATTTTAACGTGAAAGAAGTGAAATACAACTATAAAAGATATCAGAATTTTGACTCATTTATTTGTGGTCATCTTTGTCTTCAATTCTTGTGTGAAAGACTATAAAAGAAGAGTTATCAGACAAGCAGGATCATTCTTTTTCAAACAGTCATGGAAGATAGTTTCACTTTGAGTCTTTCAGGCAAATCTTTTATCTTAGAAGCTCAATATTTTCCTCCAATAGAACTACCACAGCATAAGAATTCTGTTTTGGGTTTAGTTGAACTTTTAACATTCAACTCGATTCCCAATGTTGACGATTCGAATAATAAACTTTATATAAACGGAGAAAAAATTATTACTATTCCTTCTGGCAGTTATGAAATTGATGCTATTAATCAATTTTTGCAAAAAGATCTGAAATCTAAAGGAATCGAGTTTTCCTTAAAAGCTAACAACAATACTCTCAGAAGTGAAATTTATTGCAGCCATCAGATAGATCTTAGACGTCAGGATTCAATAGGCAGTCTTCTCGGTGTCACTCGTCGCGTTCTTCATGAAGACACTCATCACAGCTCTGATTTACCTGTGAAGATATTGAAAATAAACGCACTCAGGGTAGAGTGTAATATTACTACAGGTGCTTACATCAACGACAAAAAAGTTCACACGATCCATGAGTTTTTCCCAAAAGTTCCTCCAGGATATAAAATCATAGAAGTTCCATCGCATGTCATATATTCACCACTTAATGTTAAGAGTATAGATCAACTTCAAATCCGAATCGTTGATCAAGACGGAAATTTAGTGAATTTCCGAGGAGAGGAAATTACTATTAGACTTCACATCAAATCTGTATAATGGGAATCGTTTACAATCCAAGTGTGCATATAAGTCAGCCATCATGTCAACCCACCATCAGTCGTCCAAAGGTACTCAAACCGTTAACACGGAAAAGCATCCAGTTTCTCAAAAGCATAGGTCTCAAAGTACGTGGAAAAAGATAAATTGTATCATTCTCTGCTGCTTTCAGAAAAATGGACGAAATTCTAAGCATTCAATCAGGTGTCGCATTCGATGAGTTTATTGCTCATTATGAGGTTCACGCACATCAACCATACTCCACATTAAGTTTCAATAACAGTGATGAAATCCGTATTTCTATTCATCATCAAGATTTATGCCTCTTACCATCATGTAGTTACATCCATGTATGTGGAAAATTACAAAAACCAGATGGACAAGCACTAACTAAAACTAATTTCGTTAACAATGGCATTTGTCATCTGTTTGATGAAATTCGATATGAACTTAATGCTGTAGAGATAGATAAAAGTAAAAATGTTGATCTGAGTAGTCTCATGAAGGGATGCACTTCATTTAATCCAAATCAGACTCTAACATTAGAAAATGCAGGTTGGCTTGGTGTTGAAGAAGGAAACAAAACAATTGTAGATGATCATGGAAATTTTGACATTTCTATCCCTCTAAGTATGATTTTAGGCTTCGCAGAAGATTACAAGAAAATTGTTGTTAATATGAAGCATGAACTCATTCTCACAAGATCAAGAAATGACCTGAATGCTATAGTACAGGAAGGTACTGTAGCCAACAATGCAACCACATATGAACCTTATCAAATAAAAATATCGAAGATAGAGTGGTTAATGCCACATGTTATTGCATCAGATAAACAAAAAATCCAGCTGTTAAATTTCATTGGCAAAGATAATCCTATTTCTATGAGTTTTCGGTCATGGGAGTTATTTGAATATCCTCTTCTTCCAACAACAAATGAACACGTCTGGACGGTAAAAACTTCAAACCAATTGGAGAAACCACGTTTCGTGACTCTTGGATTACAATCGGGAAAAAAAGGTTCAAGACCTAAAAATGCCAGTCGCTTTGACCACTGTAATATTAGTAATGTGAGACTTTTCTTGAATCCGCAATATTATTCGTACAACAATCTCAATCTTGATATATCTAAGAATCAATTTGCTATTCTATATGATATGTATGCTAATTTTCAGAAAAGCTATTACGAAAGAGATTCACAACCATTGTTGACAATGTCTCAGTTTATCAACTTTGAACCACTCATAGTTATTGACTGTTCACGAGAAAACGAATCTCTAAAAGGCGCTCCTGTCGATGTACGTCTAGAATTTGAGTCTCAAACTGACTTTCCAGCTAATACTTCAGCTTATTGCATGATCTTACACGATCGCATCGTTCAGTACAATCCTATTAGTGGAGATGTTCGGAAGCTTGTCTGAATAATCTTCACTTTTACGTAAAAAAATTAATATTTCGAAATGGAATATGCGGTAGACATGATTGGTTTTAAGCAAATGGGTGGTGAATATGTACTAAAGGAAATAGCAATCATTCCTCTCAACGACAGTGGTCATCCCATTGTTCATCTATTCAAAAAACCTTTTTTATGGAAAAGGCTCTCTGACGAATATCAAGAAGAAAACATTCGACTCAAACATAATCATGGAATAGCTTGGAACACTGATGGACTAGATTACTCTCAAATTGCAAACTTACTCCGTGAACATTTACATGATGCTACGAAAATTTTTGTTATCAATGAATTCAAACGAAAATGGTTGCTAAGATTCAAATTTTCCGTTTATAACATCAATGAATACGGATACCCATTAAACCCATCTTTTAAATGCGTTACTGTGTGTCCAAACCATAATCCAATTCATAAGGCTGTTTGTGCACTACACAATGTCAAACTCATGAAATTATTTCATCTGTCACAAAACGATTTCTAAGAAAAAAAAAGTAGAAAAAGTAGAAAACGCTATAGGCATACTAGTTCACATTCGGATTCTAAAACACATGGAGAGGGTGTGCTAGAATCCGTACGGGTTCTAACACACCTTGGGCTGTGCTAGAATCCGGGTGGGCCAGAATGCATATAGCCTATCTACTCTAGTCATTGAAAATCAATGTGCTGGACCTTAGAAGGTAAAATAGTAAAACTTGCATTGATTAAAATGATACTGTCATGGTTTTTTTCATTATAAAACACGCAATTTTAACCTTCTATTATTTAGCATGAGTTTTTAGGGTGAAAACTTTTTTCCGTGTACCTCTTACTAGATTTATCTATAGTTTCTGCTTAAGAAAGTTTTAAAACCAATCAAGCAATCGTCGAGCACTTCTGTATTCAATTCATACTTTTTAATAATATAAAATTCATGAAATATTTACAGTTTTTGCTAAAGAAAGTTTTGAAATCAATGAAGCAATAATCGAGTACCTCTGTATTCAACTCTTTCTTTTTAATAATATAAAATTCATAAAATGTTCAATTTATATTCTCTTTGATAAACGAATGTTTGGAAAACTTTGTTAAATAATTTATGAAAAAAAGTGATTATTAAGATGAAGATAGCGATGATAGTACACATCAAAATTGAAAAAATGAAATGATGTATCAGATCAACTTATTATTTCATTTGTGAGTGAATATTCTACTTAAACATTGATGAACTATACTGATCTTAGTGATAGATATTTTTTTTTATTCCTAATAAAAGATATATTTAATAAGAAATTTCCGAAACGTTCAACTTCAACGTTTCGAAATCATTTTTTGTTTAATATGCTACGGTTGAAGATCAAAATCGTGCAATTTTATTTCTAAAAATTTGGCAGAAAAGCCATTAGCTTCTAACAACTTATATTTGAGAATTTGCTGCCATCAACTTCAAAATTATTTATGTTTTTTTAAAACTTTCAGGGAAGAAAGATACCCATTTTAATTGTAATACTTTTAAGAGTCTGTCTACGCAGAGTATCATCGGGCTCGAAAAGTGAGGTTCGCGTACGCGAACGTGTCCCCACCATGTGACCACATTACCCCTCATTTTTTGTACGCGAAAAATGAAAACCTCTTTCGCACGCAGACATAAAATTTTCTACTCTTTTCGCGTGTGAAAATAAAATTTTATTCTTTAGCATTATATTTCTTTAATGAATTCAAAACCAATAACCCAGAGACACAAATACTCATCTAGGGAGTATTTGGGTCTTTGGGTTATTGGTTTTAAATTTAACACCAAAGTATTTCTTTAGTTAAATTTAAAACCAATAACCCAAAGATCCAAGTATACTTTCTGAGAGGGAAGGTTGTTAGGTTATTGGTTTTAAATTTATTAAAAAAATAATTCGGTGTTAAATTTAAAACCAATAACCCAAGGACCCAAGTACTTCCTAGATGGGTATTTGTGTCTCAGGGTTATTGGTTTTAAATTTATTAAAGAAATAATTTGTTTTTAAATCAAACTAAAAAAATAGTTCGGTGTTAAATTTAAAACCAATAACCCAAAGACCCAAGTACTTCCTAGACGGGTATTTGTGTCTTATGGTTATTGGTTTTAAATTTATTGAAGAAATAATTTGGTTTTAAATTTAACTAAAAAAATAATTTGGTGTTATAAAAATTTTTTTTAATTTCATTTGTGCGAAAAAGATTTTAATTTTTCGCGCACGAAAAATGAGGGGTGATGTGACTCTATGGTGGTGACGCTTTCGCGTACGCGAACCTCACTTTTCGTGCGCGATGATACTCCGCGTAGACAGACTCTACTTTTAATAAAATAAAATTATGCATTCTTTATCTCATTACACTATCTTTTTATTTTGAATTGCTGTAAAATATATTAAATTTTACTAAATATCTACAAAATAACTTACCAGGCCCGTGGTTTAATATTTTGTTGGTGATATGTTCAATCTATGTGAGTACTGCTTTATAATCGAATTGTTAGCTAATTCAAGTGTGTTGAATAATAAGTCAAAATATGAATCTATAAACCAATTGTGTACATGTACAATTTTTATCTGTCACAATATATTGTCAATCAATGTAAAGAAGTAAAAAAATTTAGTCTTGTAGAATATGCTTTTTCAATTTTCTATGTTCTAACTTTTTTAAATTAAAGAGGATAAGTACTAACTTGTATATAGTAAATCTCAAATGTTAAGAATCAATCCTTATTTATTATTACGTAATGGTTAAAATGATCTACTAATTTTTGTATTTTATATATATACTAGGGGGGGTTCCCCCCTGCTCGCTTCGCTCGCCAACCCCCCATTGCATCCCCTTCTACAAATATAAACTTTTATATATATAATTTTTAAATTTATATTAATTTAAATTATTATTTTTTTTTTTTTTTTGTTTCTTGGTCATGAAGATTAGTATTTATTAGAAGTTAAATACACTTATTAAATTAGCTAACAATTAACTACCTTTCAGCTATCTCTCAGCTAACTTTCAGCTAAATTTTATCTGAATTTCAGCTATCTCTCAGCTAACTTTCAGCTAAATTTTATCTGAATTTCAGCTAACTTTTAGCTAACTTTCAGCTAAATTTTATCTGAGTTTCAGCTATCTCTCAGCTAACTTTCAGCTAAATTTTATCTGAATTTCAGCTATCTCTCAGCTAACTTTCAGCTAAATTTTATCTGAATTTCAGCTATCTCTTAGCTAACTTTCAGCTAAATTTTAGCTGAATTTCAGCTGACTAAGGGCACATAAAATTCTTATACACGGCGGCGGCAGCGGCGGCGTAGGCGATATATCTTTATTATATAGAGAGAGAGAGATATATATATATATATATATATATATACTAGGGGGGTGCCCCCTGCTTGCACAGCTTGCCAACCCCCAACAATCATGTTGCATATATATATATATATATATATATATATATATATATATATATATATATATACAGTACCGCTCAAAAGTTCGTAAAAATTTTTTTTTTTTTTAACTCAACTTCAAACTGCAATATTTCGGAAACGGCTCGATGAATTTGAAAAATCCGGACGGCATTTAAAAGATCAGACAAAATACTATTTTTTTGTGTCCTGCCAAATATTTTTATCCCTTTTTTTAACTCTATTTCTAATGATAGAAAAATTTTTTATTTTTACGAATTTTTAAATTTCAATCAATCAAATGTAACTTTTTGAGAAATTGATAAAATTAAAAAATTCGAACGTGACTGAAAAGTAGAGTGAATTTCCTAAATCTTTATATTTAATGATTTTTTTGTATCTATTTCCTGCGTGTAGCTAAAAATGCGCGAAAATGGAAAGTACAAGAAAATCAGTTTCAGATATGATAATATTTTCCAATATCGCGGGTCTATTTTTTTTTACATTTCAGCATGTGTTCAAATCTGTAGATCGTATATACATACGAAGAATCAAATTTGTAAATAACTTTAATTTATTCAAAAAAAGGACACTATCATTTATAATAATTGTGATAAAATTTGTGATAATTTTGTTAAAAGTATATACAATACCGTTCATTAGTTCGTAAAAAAATTTTTTTTTAGAAACTCAACTTCAAACTGCGATATTTCGGAAATGACTCGATAAATTTGAAAAATCTGAATGGCGTTTGAAAGATTAGACAAAATACTATCTTTTTGTACCTTGCTAATGTAAATCAAAATTGACTTGCGACATTGGAAAATATTATCATATCTAAAACTGATTTTCTTGTACTTTCCATTTTTGCGCATTTTTAGCTACACGCAGGAAATAGATACAAAAAAATCATTAAATATAAAGATTTAGGAAATTCACTCTACTTTTCAGTCGCGTTCGAATTTTTTAATTTTATCAATTTCTTAAAAAGTTACATTTGATTGATTGAAATTTAAAAATTCGTAAAAATAAAAAATTTTTCTATCATTAGAAATAGAGTTAAAAAAAGGGATAAAAATATTTGGCAGGACACAAAAAAATAGTATTTTGTCTGATCTTTCAAATGCCGTCCGGATTTTTCAAATTCATCGAGCCGTTTCCAAAATATCGCAGTTTGAAGTTGAGTTAAAAAAAAAAATTTTTACGAACTTTTGAGCGGTACTGTATATATATATACAGGGTGTCCCATTTTAACTTGGACACGTCAATAACTCTGAAAATATAGACTTTTGAAAAAAATGTTTCAAATGAAAGTTGTAGGGTTTCAAGGGGGGCATCCAATGGTGACCTTGATCGTGACCTTGACCATGACCTTCAAGGTTATTTGAAGGTCAAGTCGGTTTTCTTAAATGGAAAGTCATAATTTTGATACCGAAAATAGAAAGAGCGGAAAATTTTACGTCCAAATATGACCTTGACCATGACCTTCAAGGTCATTAGAACGTCGAGTCGATTTTTTAAATGGAAACCCACGATATTCAAGGTCATCTTAAGTTTAAGGCGAATTTTTAAGTGGAACCCTAGATTTTTGACTCCGCTATGAAAGGTACTGAAAATATTAAAGCTGAATAAGTCCTTGACCATTTACAAAATTTGACCTTCTAAGGTCATGATTGACGTTAAATAACTTATTAAATTTGATAATTAATTTCGGTAAGAAATAGCACGATACCAACTAGTAAGAGTAAGGACTAAGCGTTCCCAACCAGTTAAGGTCAGGAATAAGGTTCCCAACCAGTTAAGGTAAGGAATAAAGGTTCCCAACCAGTTAAGGTAAGAAATAAAGGTTCCTAACCAGTTCAGGTAAGGACTAAGCGTTCCCAACCAGTTAAGGTCAGAAATAAGGTTCCCAACCAGTTAAGGTAAGGAATAAAGGTTCCCAACCAGTTAAGGTAAGAAATAAAGGTTCCTAACCAGTTAAAATAAGGACTAAGCGTTCCCAACCAGTTAAGGTCAGGAATAAGGTTCCCAACCAGTTAAGGTAAGGAATAAAGGTTCCCAACCAGTTAAGGTAAGAAATAAAGGTTCCTAACCAGTTAAGGTAAGGACTAAGCGTTCCCAACCAGTTAAGGTCAGGAATAAGGTTCCCAACCAGTTAAGGTAAGGAATAAAGGTTCCCAACCAGTTAAGGTCAGGAATAAGGTTCCCAACCAGTTAAGGTAAGGACTAAGCGTTCCCAACCAGTTAAGGTCTCTAATTAGTCAAAAACTATGCGGTAAAAAATTTGGTTGTTATTACAAAATTTACTAATTATACTAATATCTAGCGGGGGCTGCTATTTTTTTCTTGTTACACCGGATAGTGTTTACATAAATGATGAAAAACGCTATTAGACAAAGACAGATAGTTCGGCCCCTTCTTAAATATAGATTATTTCTCCGCCAAAACTTTTATCATTACGACAAACATCCTTTAATGTTTTGTCTACAATTTCTAAAGCTTTTTTGGGAATCATTGATGCTTCGTCCCATATAATTATATCTGTTTGTTTTCATTTTGCTTTCTCATAGAGAAAGCATTGTATTGGTAAAAAAATTTTTTTTCTATTTTTTCATTAATTTGTACATATTTAGACTCAGGGGGTCGAAAAAAGTGGTTTTCAGAAAATGTCTGTATGTATGTATGTATGTGTATGTGTGTGTGTGTGTGTGTGTATGTGTGTGTGTATGTTTTCAGTACGCCAATAAGATCTCGAGAACTACTCGATGGATTAGCTTCAAATTTTGCATGCAATTTATTTTTTTGTCTAACTGGGGGGGAAGCTATTGAAAATTGATCTTCTTAGTTCAGTTTTTTTTCCAGAGCCATTTTAAGAATTTTAAAAAAATTTTGATTATTTATTTTTTTGATATTTTACGTAAACTACCCAAAGAATTTACTTGAAAATTGGTATGAACTTAATTTGCGACTGCTGAAAGAAGAAAAACTTTTACCAACTGATTTTCTTAGCGTACTTTTAATTTTGAAAATTTTGAAAAAAAAATTTTTTTTTCATTTATTTTATATTTCACGACAACCATTCGATAGATTTGCTTCTAAATTTGTATGCAAGTTATTCGCTATTGTTCAAAGAAAACAAGCTTTGGAACACTTATTTTCTTAGCGCAGTTTTAATTTTAGAGCATTTTGAAAATTTTGGAAAAAATCTTCATTTTTCATTTTTTTTCTATTACACAAAAACCATTCAATAGATTTGCTCGAAAATTTTTATGGAAATCATTTGCAATGGCCTAAATAAAACAAGCTTTGAAAAACTTATTTTCTCAGTGCAGTTTTAATTTTAGAGCATTTTGAAAATATTGAATAAAATTTTTCTAATTTTTTCTATATTTTACGTAAACTACTCAATGAAGGAGCTTCAAATTATGTATGGGAATTATTTATGATTGTCAAAATAAAATGAACTTTTGAAAACTAATTTTCTTTAATTTTCTTAGCGCACATTTAATTTTAGAGCATTTTGAAAATTTTGAAAAAATTTTTTATCTTTAATTTCTTTTCGAATGCACTAAAATCACTCGATAAACTTGCTAAAAAATTTTCATGCAAATTATTCACTATTATCTGAATAAATCAAGCTTTGGAAAACTTATTTTCTTAGCGCAGTTTTCATTTTAGAGCATTTTGAAAATTTTGGAAAAAATGTTCATATTTCATTTTTTTTCTATTACACAAAAGCCATTCAATAGATTTGCTCAAAAATTTTCATACAAATTATTTGTTATTGCCTAATTAAAGCAAGCTTGGAAAAACTTATTTTCTTAGCGCAGTTTTAATTTTAGAGCATTTCGTAAATTTTGAATAGAATTTCACTTATTTTTTGGTATTTTACGTAAACTACTCGATGAAGTAACTTAAAATTATGTATAGAAATTATTTACAATTGCCTAAATAAAATGAAATTTTGAAAACTGGTTTTCTTAGCGTAGTTGTAACGTTAAAGCGTTTTGAAAATTTTGAAACAATGTTTATTTTTCAATCATTTGGTATTTTTTGTAAACTATTCGATGAAAATGTTCCAAAATTTGTATGCAAGTTATTGGTTATAGTGTTAAGAAGACAAGCTTGGGAAAATTAATTTTATAAACGCATTTTTAATTTTAGAGCATCATAAAATCACATTATGCAAATGGCAAAAGTAAGAAAGAGTAAAATTCATATAGTTTTCGTAGGTATTAAGACAGCCTTCAATACAGAGGATAGGGACATTTATATTAAAATCGTACTTAAAAAAATAAAATCAAATTACTCTAACTCAATGTGCTCTATGAGAAAGCACTTGGCAGCGTTTTTTTTTTATCTGAATTAAATTTTGAAAATGCACTTTTAATGTTATTTAAATCTAATGGTAATCTGAAAGTTCAATGACTTGTTAAACCTTTAGATAATAAAATTGAAGCTCATTTAATTGTTTATACATTTTATTAAATTTTTTTCCACTAAAATCTATAGTTTCATTATTGATTTCTTCATTTTCTTCTACATACGTTTTACTTGGTTCTGGTAAACCAAAATTTTCACATGACATATCTTCTAAATTTAATATTTCATTAATATGTGATAAAGCTTTTTTTTGTTTTCTTTAAAATCTTCTGTAAAAAATTTTTTATATTTGTCCCAAATAATTTTACCTTGAATATTTTCACATAATAAAAAACATGCAAAAAATTTACGTAATTGTATTGGTAACATAACTTGACATGCTTCTTCAAAAATATAATAGATTTGATTTTCATGTTCAATTAAATTCATTGCTAAAGCTGTTTCTTTATAAGTATTATAAGTTATATTTTCATGAGTTCGTGAATCGATATAAGATGTTGCACCTTTTATTCTGTTTAATATTAATTTAAAAAAATAAACGTTCACTATCTTTTGGAGATACTACATTTAATCTACCAATAGCTACGTTTTTTCTATTCTTTGATCGTTTTATCCAGGATTTTGTATTATGATTGAAAATATAATATTGTGGTATATTAACATATTTAATTTTTTAGCAGAATAATCTTTTTTATTTAAATTGAACCATGCAGTTAATATTGTTTGGTATTTATTTAATGCTGAATGTATATCATTTTCATCGAAAATTATTCTTTGTTGATTTTCTGTATGAATACTTAATCTTATTACGGAATGACTCCTACCGCATAATGGTAATTCTTGTAATCTAAAATGAAAATTATATTGTTAATGTAAAATTTTATCTTTTATACTCTTAATTATTTATAATTATTACATTATGAATACATAATGAATACATAATGTAATAGATCAATAATGAATAAGTAAATCACTATAAAAAAAGTGATATCACAGATACAAAATAAAAAAGTAAAAGTCATGTAATCCTATAAATTAAGAGTCAGTCACAGGATATTTATCAGTAATAATATTTAAAAGATTTTATAAAAATACAAAATCAAAATCAATTTTTCATTTTAATATGTGAAGAACAACACAAAGTATCTCCCTTTGTGAAGAACAGCATAAAGTATATGGTGTAAAGGGACAATAAGTACATATGACAGAAATATATTTTATGATAATTTTTTTCCTATATTTAAAAATTAACAAATAAAAATGAACAGACTAATAAAATTATCCAGTAATATCATGTTATTTTAAAATCAAAGAAAAAGAATAATCATAAAATATGTTTCCATTGACTCCCATATGGAAAAAATTTTTAGATATAATTGTAAATAACTGTTAATAACTGTAAATAAATGTAAATAAATATAAACAACTGTAAATAGCTGTAAAGAAAGTGTTAAAAAAAGTGGGAATTGAGACATAAATAACAGTTATTTACAATTATTTACAATTATTACATTATGAATACATAATGTAATAGATCAATAATGAATAAGTAAGTCACTATAAAAAAATGATATCAGAGATACAAAATAAAAAAGTAAAAGTCATGTAATCCTATAAATTAAGAGTCAGTCACAGGATATTTATCAGTAATAATATTTAAAAGATTTTATAAACATACAAAATCAAAACAAATAATGTAGTCAATTACTAACCATTCAGACAATAAATACAATCACACCTTAACCTATATAGGACATCACATTATAATAAATTACATATAAATAGAAAATAAAAATAAAATCATTTGAGGCCAAGCAAATATTTTCCGACTTAAAGTAGACTATAACATGGTTAATTTTCATCTTAGTGTTATTATTTCAGAAAAATACTTCGTATATTGTTAAAAGTCGTTATGTATGTGGTTCAAATGTGTAAATTTGGATTTCAAATAAACAGATAATAATAAATGGGATCACGCAGACGAAAGTCGAATTTTATTACTAAAGTTCAGCTTTTGTCGACGCCATTTTTCCTCCATTATCTTACCATTTTAAATACCATTTTCTAATTTAAAAAGTTTCAAAACTTATAAATAGATACAAAATAATAATTTTTATTTATAATTCTTTTAATTGAAAAATATTAAATTTTTCAATTATTTCAATTGTAACATAAAAGGATCACGTATAATATATAAAAATAAAAATATATAAAAATATGATAAAAAAATTAAAGTTATTGGTGACGGTAATTGTTTATTTAGATGTTTTTCGTATTTTTTATATAAAAATGAAAATCAACATATGATTATAAGAAAACATATAATTAGAAATGTTGTTAATAATTGGAATAAATATAAACAACATATAATAGGAAATAAATATTATATGAATATAATAAATAGTGATAATTATTTTGAGTATATGTCAAATAATGGTACTTTTGGAACAGAAATAGAAATTCAAAGTTTTGTAGAATTTTATAATGTATATGTTAAAGTATATTTTAAAAATAAAATACTAACGTTTGGAAACTTTTCTGATCATTTTCAACTATCGTTAATTTTTACTGGATCATATGATGCAGGTCATTATGATATTTTAAATTATAAAAATAATAATAATAATTATAATCTTAAAAGAAAATTAAAACATGAAGAATTTAATGAAACAAATATAATCAAAAAAATAAAGACAGAAACAAAAAAAAATAAAAATGAAAATAAGCTTTATAATAAAATAAATAAAAATGAAAAATTGTCAAAAAAAAATCAATTAAAAAATTAACTTTAAAAAATAATATAAATAAAAATTTAAAAAATTATTTAGGTATAATGAGTTACGAATGTAAATATTGTAGTGCTTTATTTTGGAAAGAAGAAATAAAAAAGTTCAATTGTTGTCAACAAGAAAAAATTATTTTATCGCCATTAACTAAATATAATGAAAAATTGAAATATTTATTATTACATGATAGTGTTTTCAGAAATTTAATTAGATATTATAATAATCTATTTAGTTTTGCAACTTTTAATGCAAATGTCATTTAAAACCAAGGAAAAGCTATATATAATTTCAAAATTCAAGGACAAATCTGTCATACAGCACCTAATACGTTAATTTCTACTAATGACATTAAACCTACATGTGGACAGTTATACATTTACGATAATACAGTAGCAATTGAAAAACGATTAAAAACTAATGAAAAATTAACAAAGGAACATATGTTAATTTTAACAGAAATAATGAATGATAATCCCATGGCTAAGAATTACAAAAGCTTACATCAATTATCAAACATACAAAATATTCCAAATTATAAATTGTATTTTATGCGAAAAAATGATAAACAATAACATCGTTATAATAACCCACTAACTTCTGAATGTGGTGCTATCATAGTATCTAATTCAGGAATTCCAGATAATTATGATCTTTGTGTATATCCGAAATTATCTTCTGAAGATGAAATTACTCATACTTATTTAAATAAATTATCTCATCACGTGGATCCAATGGTTTTTCCTTTAATGTTTCCAGCAGGAGATTTAGGTTGGAGTATAGGATATAAAAAAAATGAAAATATTGAAAATAATGATTGTCTTACAATACTACAATATTATTTATATAGAATCCATTGGAGACCAAATTTAAAAAATTTCAACCCTATTTTATATTGTGGAAGATTAACACAACAATACATTATACATGCATATGTGATGGTTGAAAGTAATAGAATGAATTTTTTTAGAAATAATCAAAACAATTACGTATAGAATGTTATCAAGGTTTATTAGATCATGTAATGAACAGTGCTTCAAATGTTTCAACAAATTTTGAAAACAAAGAAAGAATTGGAAATCTTTTTATTTTACCCTCATCATACATTGGTAGTCCAAGATATATGCAGCAATATTATCAAGATGCCATGGCAATAATGAGAACAGTAGGAAAGCCAGACTTATTTATAACAATGACGTGTAATCCTAAATGGAAAGAATTGAAAGAAATTAAAAAAAATTTTCCAGAAGCAACAACTCCCAATGACATACCAAATATCACAGTAAGATTATTTTATATAAAATTTAAAATGTTATTGAATGATATTATAAAAAACAAAATTTTTGGTCCTGTCATAGCTTATGTATTTTCGATTGAATTTCAAAAAAGAGGGTTACCTCACACGCATATTATTATAACATTACATCATAATCATAAAATATTAACTCCAGAAAATATTGATAAATATATTTCAGCAGAAATACCTTCATCAGAAAATAAATATTTACAAAAATTAGTAATTAAACACATGTTACATGGACCACATACAGATAAATCACCTTGTTACGAAAAAAATAAAAGTAAATGTAAAAAAAAATTTCCAAAATCATTTAATGAAAGTACGATAGTTGAAGAAAACAAATATCCACAATACAAAAGAAGAAATAATATTTTAGATAATCATACATATAATTTAAAACATAATAAAAAAATTATACAAGTTGATAATTCTATGGTAGTTCCTTACAACAGTTTTTTGTTAGCAAAATATAATGCTCATATCAATACTGAACTTTGTATGTCAATACAAAGTATAAAATATATTTATGATTATATTTATAAAGGTGTAGATAAAGCTTACTGTAAAATAAAACAAGATAAAAATGAAGAAAATAATAATGATGATGTTTATGATGAAATAACTCAATACATAGATGGAAGATATTTAAGTCCAATGGAGGCTGCAAGGAGATTACAAGCATTTCTTCTATGCGGTAGAAGTCATACAGTAATAAGATTAAATATCCATACAGAAAATCAACAAAAAATAATTTTTGATGAAAATAATATACATTCAGCATTAAACAAATGCGAAACAACATTGACTGCATGGTTTAAATTGAATAAAAAAGATGATTTTGCTAAAAAAATTAAATATGTTAATATTCCACAATATTATATTTTTAATTCTAAGACTAAATCTTGGATTAAAAGATCATAACTTAGAAAAAATATAGCCATTGGTAGATTAAATGTAGTATCACCAAAAGATAGTGAACATTTTTTTTTTAAATTAATATTAAACAGGGTAAAAGGTCCAACATCTTTTAAAGATTTACGAACTTATGAAAATGTAACTTATAATACTTATAAAGAAACTGCTCTTGCAATGAATTTAATAGAACACGAAAAACAAATTTATTATATTTTTGAAGAAGCATGTCAAGTTATGTTACCAGTATAATTACGTAAATTTTTTGCATGTTTTTTATTATGTGAAAATATTCAAGGTAACATTATTTGGGAAAAATATAAAAATTTTTTTATTGAAGATTTTAAAGAAAATAAAGAAAATAAAGCTTTATCCCATATTAATCAAATATTAAATTCAGAACAAATGTCATGTGAAAATTTTGGTTTACCTGAACCAAATGAAAACTATATCGAGGAAAACGAAGAAATTAATGACGAAATTTTAATTTTTAGTAAAATAAAATTTGATAAAATGTATCAACAATTGAATGACGATCAAAAACATATTTTTGAACAAATAATAAATAATAATCATAAAATTTTTTTCATAGATGGACCAGGAGGTTCTGGAAAAACATTTTTATATAAAACATTAATATATTATTTTATAACAATAAAAAAAAATTCTTATCAATGGCTTGGACAGGTATCGCTTCAATTTTACTACCAAAAGGTTTAACCAGTCACCGAAGTTTTAGATTACCATTAGACTTAAACAATATTAAAAGTGCATTTTTAAAATTTGATTCAGATAAGAAAAAATTAAGAGAAGCAAATGTAATTATATGGGACGAAGCATCAATGATTCCTAAAAAAGCTTTAGAAATAGTTGACAAAACATTAAAAGATGTCTGTAATAATAATAAAATTTTTGGAGGAAAAATCATTATTTTAGGTGGAGATTTTCGTCAAATTTTACCTGTATTAAAACATGGAAATAAAAATACAATTATAGAACAAACTATAAAATATTCAATCCTATGGCCCATGTTTCATATTTTTAAATTAAAAAAAAATATAAGATCTAATGATGAAAATTTTTCATCATTTTTATTAGATATCGGAGAAGGAAAAGTTGATACATTTATTATACCAGAAAAATGGAAAACTAATAATGTTTGCAATAAAATTTATCAAAACATTAACAATAATTATAGTTTTTCGAAAAATGTTATTTTAAGTACGCATAATGAAGATGTGAATATTTTAAATAATAAAATATTGAATTTAATTAATAATGAAACAATGACATATTATAATATTGATTATGCAACATATAAAGGTGTTGATCAAACAGATGATAATATTCATTTAAATTATCCAATAGAAATGTTAAATAATATAAGAGAAGGATTACCTCCGGATGAACTTAATTTAAAAATAAATGCCATAATAATGCTAATTAGAAATTTAAGTATAAAAGATGGATTATGCAATGGAACACGATTAAAGATAACGAGATTATTTAAATACAATATAGAAGCTGAAGTAATTACAGGCGAAAATAAAGGAAATAAAGTTTTTATACCGCGTATAACATTAAGCACAAATGAATCATCGTCTTTACCATTTATTTTATATAGAAAACAATTCCCTATTGTATTAGCTTTTGTTATAACTATAAATAAATCACAAGGTCAAAATTTTGAAAACGTAGGAATATTCATAAAAAAACCTTTATTTTCACATGGACAATTATATGTTGCTCTTTCTAGAAGTAAAAATCCTTCTAAAATACATATTCAAAATGAATTAGAAAATAAAAATGAATTAACCAATATAGTATGGAAAGAAGTACTAGAAAAATAATTTAAAAAAAATTTTTATTTTTTTAATATTAAAAATATATTTATATTTCTTACATACTAATAAAACATTTATTTTTTTCAGATATAACATAATAAAACAAAAAATAAAAACATACTTTAAATTTTCTATATAAAAAAATTAATTTAAAATAATAAAAAAGAAAATAAAAACAAACTTCAAATATTATATAAAAAAAATATAATAACAAAGTTATTTAAAATATAATTTAATTAATACTAATAATAATCGAATCATTATAAAATGGAATGGAATCCAGTTTCAAATGAATACATAGTTGTAGAAAACTTACAACATCAAGAAGAATTAGATGATTTAAATAACCAAATAAACGAATTTGAACGGTTTCAAGAGCAGTACGAAGAATATATGGAAAATTTGAATGAAAATACAGATTTATCTAAATTAAATAATGCAATTAATAACTATATCGGTATTGAAAATAAAAAATTTCATTTTGAAAATTGGAACAATGTAACATATTATTATAAATATATGACAAATAAAATCATTCAATATAAGTTAGAAATACATGATCCAATAATGGAATATTATATCACAACTCATAATACAATATATTATAAATATTTATTACGTATTGCTAATATAATTTTTTTATATTATAAAATATAATATAAAATATATTTAAGTAATAAATTAATAAAAATAATAAATATATCTTTTATAAAAACAAAAAATTAATCAAATATATTAAAACAGTAATTTAAAATATATTTCATACATCAAAAAGACTTAATTGCATTAAAATATATTTGAAAAAAAATAAATAAAATTTAATAAAATACTCACTTCATAATTTTATTTATAACGTACATGAATTAGTAATTAATTGTATTAATATTATTATAATTATGATACAGGCATTAAACGTTAAATAAATCAAATAAAATCCTATTATAACTTAAACATTTATAATTGAATTTAAATATAATAAAATGTTTAAAGGATAAATAAAAAATTATTTTATGAAACAATAAAAAATTAATAAAATTCATATCATTATGTATTATATTATATTGATTTTTTAAATTAATAAATAATATTAAAAATTATTTATTAATAAATAAATAATCGATAATTTAAAAAAAAAAACAAACATGAAAATACATTCTATTAATTTTGTAAAAATTATTTTAATATATCTTTTTTAATACTAGCAAAAAAGTCAAGGATATTAGAAAACAATATAGATATATATTTTATACATCCAAAAGACTTAAAAATAAAATTAAGATATATTAAAAATAAAATTAAAATAATTAATAAATAAGTGAAAATCATATTATTTAATTTTATCGTTTTATTTATGAAATATATTAATTAATAATATTATAATTATCATAATGATATTGAAATTTATTGTAAAATATATACTTTGAATAAAACTAATATTTAAAAAAAATAAAATATATTAATTTCAAGTATATAAATTAAAGATACTAAATGTTATAAAAAAAATAATAATAATTAA
The DNA here is from genome assembly GCA_017163975.1 of Anastatus disparis. Taxonomy (NCBI): domain Eukaryota; kingdom Metazoa; phylum Arthropoda; class Insecta; order Hymenoptera; family Eupelmidae; genus Anastatus; species Anastatus disparis. Next base: position 1,428,120 of record JAFFSR010000024.1, on the reverse strand, counting down.
TATTCAAATATAAGAAATAATTATAAAATTTTTAATAATAATAATATTAAAAAACATAGAATTCAATGAAATATTAAATTTTAAATATAGAATAATTATAATAAAAAAAATTTCGGTTCTATATTATTGTAAGACATGTTACAATAATATTTAATTGAAAAATATCAAGTTATAATAATTATTCTAATAAACATACTTAAACAAAGATTTAAAAGAGATAAATATTAATTGAACAATTGTTATATAACAACAATTGTACAAATTATAAAATGATTTTAAAACTTTGTTTAAATATGTAATACTGAAGGTGAAGGATGGATTGTAAATAGAGTCTATGGTATAAGGAGGAAGGAATATAGACTCTCATGGTTGTGTAGGGCTACAGGCGAAGGTAACCATGGTTTTATTTTGAATAATTTTATTAAAAAAAAGGAATAATTTTAATTAATTTTAACATGTCTTAAAATAACTTAAAATTATTATAATTGATTTTATATAATTATTAAAAATAAAACAAAAAAAAACCAACGCGTCGTAATACCATACATTTTTTATTTAATTTATATTATAAACTATTAATTGTAAGGTATTATTGACAGTACCTCTTCGGGTGGTGTGGAAATCTGTCTGAGCAAATATATAATTAATATAAATTTTATAAATAATTTTTGTCAGTACAAATTTCATTACTGGCTGACATATTGTAAATATAAACGGGGGTTGGCGAGCAGCGCGAGCAGGGGGGAACCCCCCCTAGTATATATATATACATATATATGGGTCAATCCACGTCAAACGGATAATGGCTCTGTCCAAAATTGTAGATTAACAAAAAAATCGTGTATAGGCTCAAAATTTTCGTCTTACACTCTACTTTCTATTGCAATGTGGTGATTTTAAAAATTCAAAATGGCGGCTCAAACCTAGAGATTTCATAAAAAATTTTCGAAAATTGATTTTAATTCATTCAAATGTGATAATACGTATTCTTTTATATCAGAAATCAATTCAGCGTTCAATTTTACATAGAAATATAGTATTGCACTGGAGGTAAAAAAAATTTACAATGTCATCGGAAGGTCATATCGGGAAATAATAGTTATTTCTCGAATTACTCATTGATCAATGTCGATTAGTGAGGGAATGAAAATACTGATAGGTAACTAGAGTCACTGAATCCAAATCTGATATCCGCTTAACCCTACCAGTCTCCATCAAGGTCATTTGAAGGTCAAATCGCGAATATCTTTTATTATTTGATAAGATTAAGACGCCTTTAAGTTTTACGTGATGCTGGATCCGAATTCGAGGCCCGTTGGAGTGTCAAACGACGTAATTACGGAAAAATTCGTTTCAAACTGTGGTTTCTTGGAGAACAAAAATTTTCCGTTCCTCAATATTTAATTAATTTTTACGTAATTACGTCGTTTGACACTCCAACAGACCCCGGATTCGGTTTCAACGACACGTAAAATTTGAAGGTATCCTAATCTTATCAAATAATAAAAGGTATTCGCGATTTGACCTTTAAATGACCTTGATGGAGATCTTGTATACCCTATAGGGTTAAGCGAACATCAGACTTGGATTCAGTGACTCGAGTTATCTATCAGTATCTTCATTTCCACACTAATCAACATTGATCAATAAGTAATTCGAGAAATAACTATTATTTCCCGATATGATCTTCCGATGACATTGTAAATTTTTTTTACCTCCAGTGCAATACCACATTTCTATGTAAAATTGAACGCTGAATTGATTTCTGATATAAAAAAATACGTATCATCACATTTGAATGAATTAAAATCAATTTTCGAAAATTTTTTATGAAATCTCTAGGTTTGAGCCGCCATATTGGAGCCGCCATTTCGAATTTTCAAAATCGCCACATTGCAAAAGAAAGAAGAGTATAAGACGAAAATTTTGAGGCCATACACAATTTTTTTGGTGATCTACAATTTTGGACAGAGCCATTATCCGTTTGACGTGGATTGACACACATACATACATATATATATATATATATATATATATATATATATATAGAAAATACAAGAATATATATCTTTCAATGATTTTTTACATCCAATGGATAGTATTTTTCTATATTCAAAGAATATTATTAAGAACATAAACATCCTGCTCAAAATATTATACAATATATTTTTATTACATCACGGTGCGTGTGATTTTTTCTGTATTATATTGATATTAAATATTTTATTTAATATTCAAAGATAAAAAACAAAGATACATCCTAATACAATAAACAAAATTCTATTTTGAGCTCGAAAATTATTTTTTGTAATGCATGCGATGTAATACGAAAAAAAATTCTTAGTTTTCTCTTACTTATCTTTACTGTATAAACCCTACAATTTTCAACTACACCATAAAATATTAACCTTTAGAGGACGGAGATTTGGGTTTACTGTTTTCTCTCACTTTTCTATAGAAATCGAGTTTTTGTGATGTCTCACATCTCAAAACTAACACATGTGAAGGGTCGATCATGGGCATGGCCCGTATAGGGGCCATTCCGTCCTCTAAAGGTTAAACCGCGGGCCTGGCAAGCTATTTTGTAGATATTTAGTATAATTTAATATATTTTACAGCAATTCAAAATAAAAAGATAGTGTAATGAGATAGAGAATGCATAATTTCATTTTATTAAAAGTATTACAATTAAAATGGGTATCTTTCCTTCCTGAAAGTTTTAAAGAAGCATAAATAATTTTGAAGTTGATGACAGCAAATTCTCAAATATAAGTTGCTAGAAGCTAATGGCTCTTCTGCCAAAGTTTTAGAAATAAAATTGCAAATATGTCTTTTATCAGGAATAAAAAAAATATCTATCATTAAGATCAAGTATAGTTCATCAATGTTTAAGTAGTAATATTCACTCATAAATAAAATAATAAGTTGATCTGATATATCATTTCATTTTTTCAATTTTGATGTGTACTATCATCGCTATCTTTATCTCAATAATCACATTTCACCTTTCAATAATCACTTTTTTTCATAAATTATTTGACAAAGTTTTCCAAACATTCGTCTATCAAAGAGAATATAAATTGAACATTTTATGAATTTTATATTATTAAAAAGAAAGAGTTGAATACAGAAGTGCTCGACGATTGCTTGATTGATTTCAAAACTTTCTCTAGCCAAAACTGTAAACATTTCATGAATTTTATATTATTAAAAAGAATGAATTGAATACAGAAGTACTCGACGATTGCTTGATTGATTTCAAAACTTTCTTAAGCAAAAACTATAGATAAATCTAGTAAAAGGTATAAACTTATTAATAATTACATAATTCATTTCAGTACTTTCAAGAGCTGAAATTAAAAAAAAAAATGATGTATGTAGTAAAAAAAATGAAATATTTAGAAAAAATGTTCTAAAGAATACTACACGGAGAGAAATGTATGATTAAATATTAGCACAAACTTAACCCTTTCAGAACCAATGTACATTACAATGTACATTGACATTTTTTGGTTTTTTTGAAATTGTGCAAAAGTGGCTCCAAATTTTGTAAGAAAAAATATGTGTATTAGATTGAAGTGGACTATTTCCGATCTCAAACTGGGGGCCTAAGAATTTATATCTTTGATAGAAACTGAGAAAACTTGAAAAGAAAAAAAAAAAAATTTTTTTTATCGCAAAAATTGCTTAATAAATGAACACTTATCATCGCTAAATGGTTATCAGAACTTTTCATGATGAAATAATAATCCCGTTCTGAAAGGGTTAATGAAAAAATTACTATACTGTATAACATCGGAGAGACAAACTCGATATGTATTAAATTTTAGTATATGTATATAGTAAAATTTCAAAGCATCAAATTTTACTATACTATATATCAAATTTTTCTACACCTTTTAGCAAATTTTACTATACTGCATATTAGATTTTATAAATATCATGTATTAAATATTATGGATATGAATTTTTTTTTAAATTCTAAAATAGTATATTTCGGTACTAGTGCGATAAAGTGATTTTTTACTCGTGTGGCGGTTTGTGCCCGAGCGAAGCGAGGGTGAAAAGGTCACACGAGTAAGAAATCACTTTCTCGCACGAGTTCCGAACACTATTTTTTGACACGACGTGTGAGAAGCTCCGTTTTCGGACGTGTCACTTTGTACAGCGTGCGTGAAATCGAGCTTCTCGCACGGAGTGTCAAAAATATTATTTTCCGATGCTCGTTGACGTTCTGAGAATTTCGCTTGTGTTTTCAAATTCAGTTGAATTATTTTGTTTGTGTGTTATTGTTAGAAAGACACTTTTCGCAAATTATGAAACGCTCTTTTCGAAGTTGTATATACTACATTTATCCTTAATTACACACTTTATAACAAGTTAATCGCACTCACACGCTACACCTAACGCATATTCTACCTAACGCGTATTATCACGAACGCGAAAATATTTAAAAGCCTCTGTTTCAAATTCTCTTATATACCAACCAAGTACTTCTCTTACCGCTCGCAGATTGAAAAAATGAGTCGCCACCTAGTGATTAAGCGCGGCAACAGCAGTCTCGTTGTGTCATTCTCTGTATTCATAATTTTTACGATACTGAATAGCAATTTTTGTGAGCGCGTATATCATAAACTCGTAGAAGTATAGTAAATTTTCATAAAAGTATGTTAAATTTCCTGCATATGTCGAGTTTGTCTCCCCATTAGTGAAAAATATAGTAATTTTTAATTATATATTTTTCTCAGTGTATACTATTTATTACCTAAACTCGCCTAAATAATACTTTTTTAAAAGTAATAATAAAATAATAAAATAGTATTTATCAGTTTTAATAATGACATAAAACAAAAAATAACAGACATAATATTCAAAAGCTTTGAAGAAATTTTATTATATTCGAAAATAAAAAGATAGTGTCATGATATTTTTATGAATTTAATATTATATTAAAAAGAATGAATTGAATACAGAAGTATTCGACGGTTGCTTGATTGATTTCAAAACTTTCTTAATAAAAAAATTATAGATAAATCAAATAAAAAGTATAAATTTGATGATGATAATAATTACTCAACAATTCATTTACTTTCAAGAGCTCTATAAAAATATGAAAATATGATGTATATAGTAAAATAATAATGAAATAAAATAATAAAATAAAATATTTAGAATAAATGTTCTAAAGAATACTATACTATTTAATACCTAAACTCGCCTAAATTATAGTTTTTTTAAAAGTAATAATAGCGATATAAAATACACATCTAATTAAGAAAAAAAATCTTGATGATATTATTATGCCAAACAGAGATGTTAATTTTCTTATTTTAAAATATTATTTTACGAAAACAAAAAAATTCATTTATCAATTCATTTTTTTTATCTGTGTGCAAGGCCATATCTTCTAGAAATAGTACATAAACATCTTAGCGCATTTCGGCCATGATTTTATATATATATATATATATATATATATATATATATATAAACATATCTATGCGCACGTACCATAAACATTAAAATATATTATTAAGCATCTATCTATATTCGTTGATACTGCGCATTTCCGGTCGCGCAGTTTATGCTGGCTGAAAACGATGAAGGAGAAAAAAAAATAACGAGAATACGACATTTCGAAATTTCAAACTGCATTTTCTCGTGATTGCGTGAACCGATTGTAATCAAATTTTTTTTAAATTAAAGATAAGGAAAATCTTTAAATATTATTAATTGTATTTATGTGTATATATTGATGCATTTTGATAGGATTCGATTTTAAAATTTTTTTACTCATAAATGGAATAATAAGTTGATCTGATAAATCATTTTTTTTTTCAATTTTGATGTGTACTATTATCGCTATCTTCATCTCAATAATCCCTTTCTTTCAAAAATTATTTGGCAATGTTTTTCCAAAATTTCGTCTATCAAAGAGAATATAAATTGAACATTTTATGGATTTTATATTATTAAAAAGTAAGAATTGAATACAGAAGTACTCGACGATTGCTTCATTGATTTCAAAACTTTCTTTAGCCGAAACTGTAAATATTTCATGAATTTTATATTATTAAAAAGAATGAATTGAATACAGAAGTACTCGACGATTGCTTGATTGATTTCAAAACTTTCTTAAGCAAAAACTATAGATAAATCTAGTAAAAGGTATAAACTTAATAATAATTACTCAATTCATTTCAGTACTCTCAAGAACTGGAATTAAAAAAAAAATATGATGTATGTAGTAAAAAAAAAAGAAATATTTAGAAAAATGTTCTGAAGAATACTATACTGTTTAATAACTAAACTCGCCTAAAATATATTTTTTTAAAAGTAATAATAATATAATAAAATAGTATTAATCAGTTTGAATAATGACTTAAAACAAAAAATAACAGACATAATATTCAAAAGCTTTGAAGAAATCTTATTACATTCGAAAATTAAAAGATATTGTAATGATATTTTTATGAATTTAATATTATTTTAAAAAGAATGAATTGAATACAGAAGTATTCGACGATTGCTTGATTGATTTCAAAACTTTCTTAATAAATATTAATATACATGGAAAAAATTGTCATAAAACGTCCAAAATATATATATATATATATATATATATATATATATATATATATATATATATATATATATATACCTGTGTGTATGTGGGCGCGCGCATGTGAATTGACGTAAAATATCCCATGTATATGTATATACATATATTCATAAGCCCATATGTGTGCGTGCATGCGCTATGACAGGAACAGTCCCATATATATATGCAGAAAAATATATATAAACTCAAGTAAGTGTGTCATGCATGTTAATTGACATTTAATTATACTCCAATGAATGTATATATTATACTAGTTTATTTTAAAAAAAAGTAAAGGTAAAAGAAACTACTGGTGTAACTGTCAACTGTTTTATTATCTATGTAAATATATGCGACGTTTTAATTCAATCCAAGAATCCTTTCCAAAACACTATACGAAATTTTTTCGAAAAACAAAATTAACCAATAATCAAATACGATTCAAACATGTTAACTCAAGTACAATTCAAAGGTGTCAAATACACTTTCTTTTTCTATCATTTTAATCTTACTTAACAAGAAATTCAACTTTACTAAGCTTTGCAAATCAATTGTGTGTGTCCGAAACTTAAAAAATTAATTTAAAAAGTTTCGGACACACACAATTGATTTGCAAAACCAAGTAAAGTTGAATTTCTTGTTAAATAAGATTAAAATGATAGAGAAAGAAAGTGTATTTAACATCTTTTAATTGTACTTGAGTTAACATGTTTGAATTGTATTTGATTATTGGTTAATTTTGTTTTTCGAAAAAATTTCGTATAGTGCTTTGAAAAGGATTCTTGGATTGAATTTCAACGTCGCATATGTTTGCATGGATAATAAAACAGTTGACAGTTACACCAGTAGTTTCTTTTACCTTTATTGAATTCACACTGTCAGTAGTCTCAATTAAACTTAAAAAATATTTAAAAAGAAGTTTGAGACCTAAACTTTAAGGATGTTCAATGGTTACGTAAAAGTTAACAGAATGCTTTGAAATTTTAAAATTTGATTTATTGTATTAAATTAAAGTACCTCAATTTTTTCCATATTTCATTCCGCATGTTTTTTCAAAAAATTTAATGTTAAAAATACGAAAAATAACATGGGCTCTCATGGGCAATCTGAGAATCGATTGCGTTTTATATAAATTTCTGTCACAAAAGTTAAGGCGACTACGAAAGTTGGGTTTGATTTCATTTTGTAGTTTACAAATTACTCTTTCAGTTTCTAAAATTTTTTGAATTTTTTAATTTTTCACCATTTATTATAATCCGTAGAATGGTGGAAAATTAAAAAATCTGAAAAATTTTACATATTGAAAGAGTAATTTGTAAACTTAAAAATAAAACCTAACCTAAAATCCGAAGTTGCCTTAACAGATCAAATTAAAACTTAGATATTATGAAAGTATATTATCTAAGGATTCATTTCATATAGTTTTTTTATATACCTTTCAGGAAAATTGACAGAGATTTCCAAAGTTAAAGTTATAGTAAGAGTTAATTTTTGAAAACCCGCTACTGCTACGTAAGAGATTTGGCAACGTTACGTATATATAACATAAGTTTTGAATTGAAAGATAATATTTTTCTGCTAAACTTAACCTAGAAATAGAAGTGCTGCGTTGCCAAATTTCATTCAACATATTACCGAATTTAAATTAATTTATGATAAATTAAATAACATTTTTAAATATTTTATTTATTAAATAAAAACGTTTAAATGTAATTTGAATAATATATTTCATCTCTAAATGCCATTCAAAGAACTTTTTGTTGAAAAATATTTCATTACTTTAAGTTGGCAACAATCCTTCTTTCCTATGTTAAAGCATAGGGTACCCCTCTGACTCTTCACTACACCGCATGACACCATTGAACATCCTTAAAAAAAGATCAATTTCTTTCTTCGCCTATGTAATAAAATTAATAATTGAATTGTCTATCAATTCCTATACCTACAATCGTTATTTTCTCAATTATTATAGCGTTTTATTATTATGAATGTTTTGCATCCAGAGATTTATTAAATCTCTTACTTGGTATGAATGGTTGCTATATTATTGTTGTATGAAATTGAGTAAGAATTAGATAATTCTTTGAATCAAATATCGTCCTTTTCGATACTAGTGCGTTAAATTATGAATATTCGTGTAACGGATATGCACGAAGGTCGGCAAAGCCAGCCCGAGCGTCATTACAATCGCATGAGTATTTATAATTTAATACACTTGTATTGAAAAATATTTTTCAACGCCGAGTGCGTAGAATTGCACATCAAGAATTTAGTTGCGTTTCATTATATGCAATTTTACGCACGCTGTGTCAAAAAGTTATTTAAATCTAACGCTTTTCATAATTAAAGAAAAGTATTAACACACTTTTTTTGGAACTATATAGGTATTATTTTTTTCAGATTCAGATTGCCAAAGATCTTTGGGAAAAAGCTATTATTATATCAAAAGAGCCACTGCCTGTGATTGAAGATTAGTTCCTAAAAATTAATCTATTTTTAGGAAACAAGAAAAATATTTGACTTGAAGTACTTTTATGTTTCAATAAAAAATTTTCTACAGTCCTACTGATTTGCTGTTTAAAATAAAGGACCTTTAACTGCATTTTGATTAAAACTGAGAAAACAGCGAAAAACTTTTTATATGAAAAAATATAGTATTTTAAATCGAAATATTTTAATAGTGAGTAAAATTTGATGAATCAATGGTCATTTAGAACATCAAATATTAAAAATTTCATTTTTATTATTAAAAAATATAGTTAATTGTTCTTGCTTCTTGAATATACTTGATAAAAAAAGCGTTCATGTTAATTAGTCTTTTATACCTAAAATCAGCTACTACAAACTAACTTAAGAGGCGGTCGGAACCATTCGCCGCTAAGGACCCTCTAGAAAGGGACCGGAAACCTCGTTCTGCGTTTTCTATTGGCTGTTACAAACAAGAGATCTAAACCGGAAACTACATAAGAAAGTAATATGTTAGAAAGAGACAGTAAATATTCCCCACGAAGACGACCCGTGATGTTTTCTATAAGCACTTTATCCGTTCCTTTCTGCTTTACATCAGTATAGCGGCAAAATTTTCTTGTTCCTTCCTAGAGGGTTCCTATTCGCCGCTTGGTGGTGCTACGGTCAGGTGAGAGAAAAATATAAAATATTTTTTATACAGCAATTTAAAATTTACTGAAACAATAATATACTTTTAATCTTGTCATTTCCTCTAGCCATATATATGTAGAATAATTATTAATATTAATCTTGTTTGAAAAGTCTAAAATATTGTTATAAAGCGAAAAATGCGGCGCGAGGTAGAGCCGACGTAAACATTAGTATGCATCATTCTTTAGTATTGCTCTCTCTGTCGCACTTAAGGAAGGTGCACGCATGTTTACATCGGTCCTGCATTGCATTGCATTTTTCGCTTCATATAGTCTAGGCGCCTAGAGGGTTCCGTATGAAGTTAAAGGTCCCACCAAGCAAGCAGGTGGTTTATAAGTATTTTGAGCCGCTGAATCCGAATTTGCAACGTGCTTTTCGCGCAAGTGGTCGAGTAATTTGTCATGAACAAATTAATTGTTTAAATGACTATAGTTTATGAACTATAATAGATGCAGTAATTTTCTCTGCGAAAACTTGTTCTTTAATAAAAAAAAACAAAAAAAATCATTTATGTTGCATTTTTATTTGATAATTAGAACCAGAGATATGGCAAATATAATGCAAAAAAACATAGAGACGTAGCGCCAGCGCGGAACGCCCTGGTAAAAAACCTTATAACTCGACTACTAATTGATATTTTTTGAAGTTCAACATGTGTTTGAAAAATGTCAGAGTCTCAGGTTTAATAATGAATTGTTATATATTACTTTCAAATGTTGATAAATAAGCTAGAATGATTTGAAGCAGAAAAAATTTTCAATTTTTCAGAATTGTGTTTGTTTATAGCGAAATAATACAGGTTAGCGAACAAAATATTCTTATATTTTTCATATAGAATGATAGGAAATTTAATCTTATTTAAGAATCTGTCCGGTTTTTCAAATTTAAGTAAGTAGGACCTGAGCTATCGCAAATTTAAGCTGTAGCGCCAACTCCTTGCAATACGACATATGTGTGCAATATAGCGATCGCTTTCCTTATTAAAAATTCTTTTATTGTAAGGTAAGTAATCTGATCCTTTTTTAATAAAATCACTTTTGACTCGACTCTATTTTATATACTTTGTCATAATATCAATGATGTTTAATCTTCGAGCATATACTACTGGAGCAACCCTTCCAGCTATTAACTACATTACAAGGCGAAGAGAAAAAGCCTCTATTTTGGTACGTGCTATCTCTCTCTCACTTTCTTAGTGGGAAACAGAAGCAGCCAATCAAATCAGGCTAGAGTGAGACAGCACGTACCAAAATAGAGGATTTCTCTCTCTGCGCCTTGTAACGCTTTCTGCCATTCAGAGGCTTCCTCCAATAGTATATGCTCGAAGTGTATAATACATTTAGATGAAATAGATTTAGGGTTTTAAATAATCATTGATTTTTCTACTGTAATAATAATGAAAAAAATTTGTTTTAACCTTCCGATTTATTAGAGTCATCTATTTTTAGCTGAATCCTTTTTTATTAAATTTTTATTTAATTTCCTAATACAGAGTTAAAATTAATTTTATTACAAAAAAATGAAATTACTTACCTTATTATAAAAGAATTTTTAATAAGGAAAGCGATCGCCATATTGCACACATATGTCGTATTGCAAGGAGTTGGCGCTACAGCTTAAATTTGCGATAGCTCAGGTCCTACTTACTTAAATTTGAAAAACCGGACAGATTCTTGAATTAGATCAAATTTCCTATCATTCTATATAAAAAATATATAAATATTTTGTTCGCTAACCTATATTATTTCGTTATAAACAAACAAGATTCTGAAAAATTGAAAATTTTTTCTGCTTCAAACCATTCTAGCATATTTATTAACACTTGAAAGTAATATATAACAATTTATTATTAAAGCTGAGACACTGACATTTTTTAAACACATGTTGAACTTCAAAAAATATTAATTAGTAGTCGAATTATAAGGTTTTTTACCAGAGCGTTCCGCGCTTCCGCTACGTCTCTATGTTTTTTTGCAATATATTTGCCATATCTCTGGTTCTAATTATCGAATTGACATGCAACAGAAACGATTTTGTTTTTTTTTTATTAAAGAACAAGTTTTCGCAGAGAAAATCACTGCATCTATTGTAGTTCATAAACTATAGCCATTTAAATAATCAATTTGTTTATAATAAATTACTTGACCACATGCGCGAAAAGCAAGTTGCAAATTCGAATTCAGCAGCTCAAAATACATATAAATCACCTACTTGCTTGGTGGAACCTCTAACTTCATACGAAACCCTCTGGGCGCCTAGACTAATAACAATATTTTAGACTTTTCAAACAAGATAAGTATTAATAATTATTCTACATATATATGGCTAGAGGAAATGACAACATTAAAAGTATACACGGAAAAAAGTTTTCACCGGTAAAACTAATGCTAAATTCGATTAGATGTTTAAATTCCAATGCTAGTGTGTTCTACACTAAAAAAAAAGTTGTGAATGATTCGGACAACATTCGCAGCTATTAATAACGGAAAATCGCAATTTAAGAGTGCGTAACAATATTGCAGCCAATCATTCCAACTTTCTGTACAAAAGATTACATTGATCGGAGCAGAGATATATATATATATATATATATATATATATATATATATATATATATATATATATATATATATATATATATATATATATCTACAGGTTCTATGGATTTAATATTATAACTAAGAGTATTATTTTATTAAAATTTCATAAAATGGAATAAAAGAATATATGAACGAAAATAATTTTAAATAAATTTCAAAGATATATTGGTACATCTTTAAAAGTTTAAGCTTTAAATATCACTTTTTTCAAACAATTTTTAAACAGTGACTATTCTATTACATTAAAAAATACACAACTGTTTGCGAATAAATTATTCTTTTTTGAAACTATGAAACAAAATTCATTTTTTTAAAAGCTATATTGCACGGTACCTTGAAAATTTCATCAATAGTATCAAATATTTTCGAAAAATGATATGAATGATTTTTGCATAAATGGTATGGAAAAAAGCAAATTTTCGAAGGTTCTTTCATTAAATATAATTTAAACTTAGTTTTATTATATTTATTTTATTTATATTTAGTGACGATATTACCAATAAATCTTAGTTCTACCAGGTTTTGAGTATTTTTTACTTGGAAATATTTATTAATTATTTATTATGTACCTGAATTAATTAAGAATTTAAAATAGCATAAAAATCATCTGTAAATATTTTCCCTTTTACGGCAAGTGAATACAACTTGCATATGAAATTTAGAACAATATAATTAAGGTAATCTAATGTTTAGTAATAACTTCATAAATTTTATTATCCATAATCACATAAATTGTTTGTTAAAAAAAGTTATTTTCTTTCTCAATTTTTTATTTATTTTATTTTTAGGTTTGTTAATAGATTTATTTGTTATTGATTTATTTTATTAGTATGGTTTTTTAACTATTTAACTTTAAATATGTCTCCGTAGACTACGGAGAGCCGTAGCGAGCAACAGAGCAGTTTAGTCGCTGGGCTTGGATTCAACTTTCTGTGCCGTAGACTACGGAGAGCCGTAGCGAGCCACAACGCAGCTCAGTCGCAGCGCTCTGCTCCGATCAATGTTATCTTTTATACAGAAAGTTGGAATGATTGGCTGCAATATTGTTACGCACTCTTATATTGCGATTTTCCGTTATTAATAGCTGCGAATGTTGTCCGAATCATTCACAACAATCGACTTCGCAGCGTGTGACATCGGCTTTTTTTTCAGTGTAAAGTAATGAATAACATTAATTTTTTTGGCTCTATTGACAGCACAAATGAAATTCATACCAGTGTAGTATTTTTTAGTGCTATAAATATTTATTTTCGATAACTGACGCGTGAATTTACAGTGCCACCTTTGGCACGGTCTTTTCGGGTGCCAAGCACGTTAAATAACGGCGCTGGTGTGTGTTTGTGTATACGAATTTTCGATTGTAGCAGTGTGCACGATTGTGAAGTTCTACACAAAAGTTTTTCTATTTATTGCATAGGAAATAAGTGCCAAATGGATAATTTTATACAAAAAATATTAAATGAGTGGAATCTCACTGAATTCACAAATCTTTTTAAGTGTAAGTATAAATTACCTTAAATAAATGATACTTTATTTTCGTTGATATATATATACATAAAAAGTTTCTAACTTAAAAATATTAGGCTACTGGAATTTATTATGGAAAAAACCGTGCTAGTCGTTAGAATTTCTCTGCTAATGCGCAGAACTTAAATTTTGATGTTGGCACTGGAAAAAACCGTGCTAGTCATTGAAAATCAATGTGCTGGACCTTAGAAGGTAAAATAGTAAAACTAGCATTGATTAAAATGATACTGTCATGGTTTTTTTCATTATAAAACACGCAATTTTAACCTTCTATTATCTAGCACTAGTTTTTAAGGTGAAAACTTTTTTCCATGTATTGTCGTCTCAGAAAATTGTAAATAGCTGTATAAAAAATATTTAATAGATTTCTCTCACCTGACCGCAGCGCCACCCTATATGTAGTGGCGAATAGACCCGACCGCCTCTTAAATACTTTATATGGTAACGTTAACAAACAAATTACCCTAGTTTTTGGATGCTTCTTTTTATTTTTCATGAATTCAATTCAAAACGAATTGAAAACATTATTTTTAAAATAAATGATGGTTGCAAGAGTTGATGAGTTCACTCGAGTTGACTTGTGGAATTGACATTTCTTTAAAGTTTTGCCAATTTTCGTTCTATCAAAATCTGAGTTTGCTTAACCCTTAGCTGCACCTGTGGGGTCCAGATGACCCCAGCGCTATTCAAATTACATTACATTCTATAGAAGTGTGTCAGTTAAAGGTTAAATATTTCAGAAGACTAAGAGATATTTAAGTATAGACCATTCAACATATTCAAATACATATCTTCATTAATGTTCAATGTTATATAATAAAATACAAATAAAGTAAAAAAAAACCCGGGTAGAAAATTAACCATTTGTTGTCCAAAAAATGGTTAATTTTAGAGAATTAACCATTTGTTGTCCAAAAAATGGTTAATTTTAGAGAATTAACCATTTTTTGGCCAACGAATGGTTAATTTTATACCAGGGAATTATTACAATTGTTTTATTCACTATTACATATAAAAAAAATTTTATTTTAAAATTTTAATATAATATAATTTAAACCATAATACAAAGTAAAGTAAATTTCATGCAATATATTAAGAAACAAAAATAACTTTATAAACAACTTATTATCGGAAATAATGTGTCTTTTTTATACTTTTTCTCTAACATTAAGAGCATTGCAAGAATGGTACTTAACAGAAACGTAAAAGGGTTAATTATGAAAATGGCATAAGCCACATCTTAACCTTTAGACGGCCGCAACGCCAATATATTGGTGTACCCCTGATCGCCACTTTCCCTATGATCAATCGGTGATATAAGATACCTTTTTTACCGGTTTTCTATGGGCGATATGCTACCTATAATCCCGGCCATTTAAAGGCTAATGGAATTTTAATCTTAAATTACATTTATTGTTTGAAGCTGTTCTAAATAAATTTTAAGTTTTCGTTTACATTATTGCATAGCCTTTGATGGAGGACACATGAAATAAATATGCTGTTTCGCATTCCTGGACAGCACAAACATGTTTATATTTATAAATAAGATTGCTATGTATAGTGCGGTGAGTAGTAATCAATTCAGTCACAGCTACTCGCAGTATTCGATATTAAGCAGTACATTTAAATTATTTCCAAATGACATGATTATTTAAATAAATTATTTCGTTAGATAATAGTTCTGATTATATTCCAAGTAGTGATTCAGAATCACAAAGTAATAAAGCGCATAATGGTTTCAAAAAACGACAAGCTGCTAAAAAAAAATTGAAAAAGACAAAGGAATCCCGAAAATTAGAATTCATTCCACTGGTACATCATAATTCTTTTTAAATCTTACTACTAGTAAAAATAGTCATAGTACCTTAATTTCTAATTAATCTATGGATTCCTGCACACTCGAGAAAGCAAGGAAAGGAAATCCAAAGGAAAAATGATTCCAAGCTGTAATACAGAATAGCGCAGGTTTTATTCGCTGCTCTTATTACAAAGTTTGGTTCGCCTGAGAATGGCGGAGGTAAAGAGTACTTATCTTTTAACTGGGTGAGAACGGTCTGTCTCTCGCTTGCTCGATGGAGCCGCGCTTCCCTTGTAGCGCTCAAATAGCGCTCTATGTCGCTCGCTTGAGCGCCGCTAGTTGCGCGTGGCACTTACGCGTGCCGTGTACATACATGTGTGTGTGTGCTCACAATACTCCCCCCTAAATAACCAAAAATGGTTATTTACATGCGAGTAGAATTTAATTACAATGTTGTTTTTTATTATTATTTTGCAGTTAATTATATTATTTTACAAAGTGTTATTACGCAATTAACATTAACAATTCCTCGCGCAATTAATAATACATGTTTATTTGTACTTTAGTTACAATTGCTAGCGCAATTAATAAATTCATACTTACAAATCATACATACTCGATTATTATATATATTCTATACATTCTTTTTTTTACACTATATTCATATATATTAGACATTTTTTTACTTACATGTATATCCTATATTTTCACATTTTTCTTTTATTTTTACATATTCATTCTCAGATAATTTTTACGCAATTTGCATACTTCTATTTACAATCATCTCGTTACATCATATTTATTTAACAATATTGCATTCTTACATGGTAATATTTTATAAATAATAATTTTGTCAATCGAACTTAACATTTTACAAATTTAACAATTCACGTGTATCGTATTACACGAAAGTCACTTACAATGATAACAGGTTTTTACAAAAGAAAATATATTAGTACAATAATTTATATAATATTTGCCTTTACAATTTTTTCTTAAATCTATTTACATAATTGGAGTGAGAAACTGTACTAAATCTAACTTTTTTCACGCTCGCTTTATATTTTTTTATTTTACATCTTTTTTTACCTATTAATATACTATTTATCTTTTTTCTTTTTAAAATATTCGGTATAAATTTTTCTCTTTTTTCTACTTTTTTCTCATCATTTACTTTATCATTATTTATGTTCTGTATTACTTCAGTTTCTACTCTACCGTCGTTTTGATTCCATTCATTATTTACGTCGTTATTGTTACTAAGTAACTCGTCATTATTACTGTTTCCTTCATTGACATAATCAATTGTGTCATAATTTACTTCTTGTTGTTCAGGTGGAGCTTTATTGTGAATTTCAACATATGTTGTTGTCACATTTCCTTCCTTATTTATTATATAAGTCGTTTCATTTTCATTGAAGACTTGCCTATCGTCGTTACTATTAACAATTTGTCCATCATTATTATTATCAACAATTTGTCCATCGCAGTTACTATCACTGTTACTACCTAGTTACCTTTGCTCGATGTTATTTGCTTCATCTTCCTCCTCTACTTCATTATTCAATAGATAAGCTGGTTTCAACCTCTCTTTGTTCACCGTCACATTTTTATCACCTTTCCTTATGACAAAATTACGGCCATTTTCATGCCTTGATATGACCTTATATGGTCCTGTGTACGGCTGAACAAGAGGAAGTTTTAGTGCTCTTATTCTCCCCCACATGTGGGAGAGAATTTCTCGAGGTCTTTAAACACAAATGCTTTCATCGAATGGTTATGCCTCACTGGTACAGGCTTTACCTCGTTTATATATTCTTCAAATTCAGATAGAAACAGGTTATGATCTCTTATATCTGTCTCCCTCTCATATGTCACCAGGTATGGTTAGAGTCGTTCCATATAGAAACTGCTGGACTGGCATCCGTGTCTTTCCTTATTCGCGTTCTCAACCCTAACAAAACAGTGGAAAGGACTTTAGTCGATTCGCGTCCTTCCATGTGACACATAAGTGCTGGCTTGAGATCACGATGCCACCTCTCTACCATACCATAAGCGGCAGGATGATATGCCGTAGTATGCACTCTTTTGCAGCCTATAAGTTATAACTGGTGCACCAAAGCGTGCCACCCACGTATCATAAAAAGGGTCATAAACGCTTAAGTCGCACTAAGCCAACATGAACGGGGGGTGAACCTCACATCTGGTTCACTAAATTTCATGGGCAGAAACTTGTTTTCCCTTGTTACTTTTGATCTTTGGGATTCAATACACGTTTTACACCAAGATGTTATTTGTCTGTTTATGTTTGGCCACACGTACTATTTTCGAAGGTGCGCCTTACTGTGAAAGAGCTCGGTGATGACTGTTCTCAGCGCCTCTAGAACATATGGCCTGAGTACATCTTGTGCGATTTCGCAATAAAATGGCGTATTTTTTGCGCCGTACTGCAGTTTAACCAACTTCAGCTGGTGCTGCGGGTCGTTTATGATCCGCTGCAGCTGCTGATCTTCTCTCTACTTCTTAGCTATTTCGTCGAAAGAAAACGTAGTAGAAAATCTAAAATCGTCAATCCTTGATAGCGTATCAGCTACCACATTGCTCTCCTCAGGTAAATAACATATCTTAACATTAAATTCTGCAATGTATGCAAGCTTGCGAACTCTTAAAAAGAGGCCGAACTATCTGTTTTTGTCTAATACTGTTTTTCATCATTTATGTAACCACCATTTGCTATAGCACGAAAAAATGGCAGGCCCCGCTAGATACTAGTATAATGGTTGAATTTCATAATAAAAACAAAATAATTTAATCACGTAATTTTTGAATAATATGAGACCTACCAAAAAAGATAGGTTATATTTTATATTTTCAGTAGGTCTTATATTATTCAAAAACCACGTCATAATATTATTTTGTTCTTATCATAAAATGTATCTATCATACTAATATCTAGCGGGGGCTGCCATTTTTTTAGTGTTACAGCCAATGGTGTTTGTATAAATGATGAAAAACACTATTAGACAAGGACAGATAGTTCGGCCTGCTTTTAAAGCTGGACGACTCTCAAGGCTTTATTCCAGCGCATATATCAGTAGCTTATGATCTGTATAAATTCTTATCTCTCTTCCTTCTAGGTAGTAACTGAAATATTTTATCGCTTCGTATATTGCCATTAATTCGCGATCATAGGTCAAATATCTCGATTATATAGGGGTGAATTTCTTTGAGAAAAAAGCTAAAGGCTCCCATATATTATCTACTTTTTGTTCAAGCGATGCGCTCATCGCAAAATTCGACGCTAATTCATTAGCTGATTCTTCTTTTATCGTGTTAAACGCCTGTTCTGCTTCTTTTGTCCATTCTACCGATCGTTTATCCTTCTTTTTTATATCTTTTATCATGCCAACGAGTGACTTTTGTATCTCTGAAGCTTTTGGCAAGCTTTTTCTATAAAAGTTTACCATACCCAGAAAACGTCTCATCTCATCTTTTGTCTTGGATTTTTTAAAGGCCCTTATTGCTTTGACTTTCGCCGGATCTGGTTTAAACCCACTCTTGTCTATTTGATGGCCCAAGAATATTAACTCATTCACTCCAAACTGACATTTATCAATGTTTAGCTTTAGGTGGAACTTCTCCGACCTTTCTAAGATGATCTTCAGATGGTTTTGGTGCTCCTTTTCCGATGAAGATGCAACCAAAATGTCATCTACAAAGGTGAATACAAAATCCAGATCGCTCACAGCCTGGTTGATGTAACGCTAGAACGTTTGGGCTGCGTTTCTAAATCCGAACGTCATCACTAAAAATTCATAAAGCCCAAATGGAATAACTACTGCTGTCTTCGGTACATCTTCAGGATAAATGAGAATCTGCAAAAATGCTTACGCAAATGGTAACGCTTGATGCTGTCGCCGCCTAAAATAGCATATGGAACGTCTGCTATGATAAACGACCATTTTATTCTGTTTGTAAACCCGAAATCTGATTCCCTATAAACAAGGCCATACGTGGCTGCTCTTGTATTATCCGCACCCGTATCAATCAAAAATACTTCATCGTTCAATTTATCTGTAACATGGAGGCGTATACTTTCCATAGCCGATGAGTTTACCTCCTCTACCCGCCGGTACGGAAGTTCAAATGTTTCCTATTTACCGATTGCTATGCGTTTCTTTTAACGCTGTTACTTCTAATTAAATTTCTCACAGGCGATTTCTGTCTATAATTATTTTCTTTATTCATGGGAGAGACTGATCTGTGCCTCTGCCCATGTTGCACCCAATCTCATGGATTGGTGCATCTGTCCACCCTGTTGCCATATTTTTTATGAAATTCGCAAACAATTCTATTCTGATTTTCCTTACTATTTAATCTGCGTCTATTCACTTGCCTATTTCTATTTTCATTTCTATTGAATCTTAATTTTGATCCTACTTTATCGATCGTTCTACCTACTATTGCTTCTATGTGCGCGTCAATATCTACTTTATCGTGATCTACTCCACGCACTTTACCTCCTTTACCGGCCTCCTTTTCACATTCGTTCTAATAGACTTCGTCAGCGTGGTTCACGACGGTTGCCTTCGTTAACTAAATTAATCGCGCTTACGAGGAACTTTTTAATTTTCGGTAGTAAATTAAACTTCCAGGCTTTTAAAACTACTTCCTGTTTGATGTTATTGCCTGCTACGCCTAACATTCCTTTCAAGGAATCGGACGGTTTTTCTTCTCGCGCCCGACATTTTCTAAATAATCCGTTAAAGCGATCTTCTTGCAATTGCCCGTATTTGCTTAGCAAGTATTCCTTCATGACATTATACCTCTGTTCTTGTTTCAAAGTTTTAACTAAATTCGCCGTTTCTCGAATTACGTCTCTGTCTAAATTGCCGGTTAACCTCTAGACCGCCGGGATTACGTCATATGTCGCGCACCCCTGACTCGCACATATCCACCCTTGATAGGGTCCTACCTAGTAGGCCTCAGAAGACTTTTCTATAGAGGAAATTGACTTTTCATTTTTTTAAAATCCCGGTGGTCTAAAGGTTAATAGCATTAAAGCTATGCTATCATCGCTCATGTTTTGCAGCGTCATCTGCTTCTCGAACAACTCGAACCACGTTTCTGGATCATGACTCCAAAACGGAAAATTTATTTGCCGGGTTTGTAGAAAATTACCTTGAACTAATTGCTGGTAATCTATTCTAGTGTCTTTACCTTGATTCTTATCACGAGTATTATTATCTGTGTATGCCGATGCTTTTGCGTTCTGTTGGTTACCGTTAACCTCTAATGCTTCTATACGTTTCTTTAAAAATTCAATGTTAATCTCATAATCTAACCAATCTAGGCAATCGTTTCTCGAATAATCCGGCATATTCGGTTCTTTTGAGTTGCTAGAACACTAAGAAATTTCTATGTTAACTATCCTGAGAAGGTCTGTTCACGAGTCACCTCTGTCATAAATAATACTAAAGAAGTGTTATTAAACGATTTAGATGAAACTTTGTAGGCTTGTCCGGAATCACACCAGAAAAGAGAATAAAAATAATTTGTTTTCCTACAAGATGGAAAATAATTCTTCTCATGAAGACTTCGAATACATAAATTTGGCTTTGAAAATCAAAATGGAGCTCAGACTTAATTTTACTGTTGTTTGACCCCTACTATTACCTACAACTCGAGACAATTTTGTTGAATTTTCTTTCCGAATCCGAAATAAAAGAATTAGGTGTTTTGAAGAAAACAGTGGACCTTTTTTATTTATTTTGGTTATTGGGTTTGGTTATTTAGGTTATTGGGTTATTAACCTCATCCTTGCCCGATCATTCGTGTGCATAGATGAAGAAAATAATAAATTTGACCCCTACATGACCTCAGAAGGGTCAACCGCATCCCACACATAATACCTCATCTGAACGTAAAATTTTTTGCTCTTTCTGAATCCGGGATAAAAAATGGGAGTTCCAATTCAAAAAATCACTTTGACCTTCAAATGACCTTGAAATTAAATCTCAAGGTCAAAACTGATTTCATAGAAAGATAGCCCCCATTGTCTGAATAACTTTCGTCGAAACAATTTTTTTATACAACGCTAACTGTCGAAAATATCTCGGTGGTTTCTTTAAAATGGGACACCCTGTATATATATATAATAATTCTGTATTTGGAATAGTAATAAAATAAATGTTTTTTACACAGTGTGTGTAAAATTGCATTCAATGAAATGCAGCCAAATTCTTGATGTGCAATTTTACGCACTCTGTGTTAAAAAATATTTTTTGTTACTAGTGCGTTCGGGAGATTGCTATGGCACTTGGGCTGGCTTGGCCGATCCTCGTGTATATCAACCGCACGAATATTTATAATTTGATGCACTAGTATCAATAAGTACTATTGTTAAATTGCCTTTAAAAATTATAATATTATATAAATATGTATTTAATTATTCAGAAAGGTTTGTTGTAAATAGAACAGAAACATCATTATTTTTAGTTACTTATAATAATTGCATTATTCAGAATTATTTATAATTATTCACAGATATTCACGGTATTAACATTTAAAAACTGTCAAGAGGAGGTCACGTATCTCTGTCCTTTTCTAATCAAAGAAATGATTTTTTGACAAAAACTAATAACTTTATCAAAAAATGAAGAGAAAGCCGCATCTTGTATCAAAAAAAGCAATATTTTCTTTGATAAGAAAAAATTAATTTCATTGCTTCGTTTTCAAGAAAACCTTGAAAAACCAAATTGTCCACCCTAACCTCTATGATTTAAGTTTTTTTTATTACGAAATGCGGTTTTCTCTTCATTTTTTGCTAAAGTTATTAGTTTCTGTAAAAAACTCAATTCTTTGATTAGAAAAGGACAGAGATATGTGACCTCCTCTTAAAGGTACCAGGATGGATTTTGAGCCTGAAAAAAAAAAATTCAATTGTGGTCATAATTTTTTTTTCTAATAATATTAATTAATAAAAATTCTTTTTACTTTAAATATATATTAAATATAAGACTTTGATTTATTAATAATTTTAAAAAACCTCATCCGATGTTTTTTGTTATGTATATATATAATTGCCGAAAATAACCATTTATAAATCGTTATATCATTTTCACAGATTTAATTATAATTTTTTATCTTATTACAATTAATTCAAAGCACTTTCCATAATTTCTTATATTTTTCAGCTTTTGAAAGTAAAAATACACTGAATTAAATTAGTTAATATAAAAGCAATTCTATTGTGAATATTTTTAAAAAAAGTTCATTTAAAAGAAATAAAAATTTTTAAAAGATTTTCAATTTCTAATAATGGGTTTGACTGAGAAAGATAAATTGATTGTCAAAGGACAAGAATTGTATAGTGGAATAGCTTAAATGTTCAATGATATTCATAAATTAGGATTTAATAATCTTTGAAATCGGTGCCCCTCATTTAATATGCAAACCTCTTTACCAATTCAAATACCGCGATATATTAATTTAGTACCGACTGATGAAGAAGCATTGTTTTCCAGAAATTTTGAAAAAGGTCACTGGATTTGTATGTATTATGATAATAAAATAATTCATATATATGACAGTTTAAATCTTAAATATCTACAAGATGAGCATAAGTTTTATATAAACAGATTATTTCCAAACAAATCAAAATTGAGCACAGTTTTTGAAACAGTACAATTACAAACGAATAATTATGATCGCGGCCTTTTTGCAATTGCTTTTGCTGTTGCAATACTTTATAATTTATGTCCATGTTTTTCCAGGTATGATATTTCTCAAATGAGATTACATTTATTAGTTATTTTTGAAACGCAACAAATCAGAATGTTTCCTTTTCAACATAATTATAATAATAAAAATATTAATTACGATAATCCATCGGACATGATGAGAAATTTTTGTCATGAACCATGTTTCAATAAAATACCATTAAATTTAGATATCGCACGGTGCTTCCGAGGAAGTTTGAATACAAATTTAATGTGACTTCAAAATTTCATCTGAGAATGATTTGTAGGCCCATTACATGATTCAGGCATCACTTTTAAAATCATTTTACATGATCGATTTGGAGAAAAATAAGTAAGAATGAAAAAAAGATTCAAAACCAAATCATTTTATTTTATTTATAAAACAAATGCTCAAAAATGTTTGGAACATCAGTGTAATAGTAAAAATATAATAAAATTAAAGCATATCTGCCTTATGTTATGTAGCTATTTAGCTCAAATATTTATTAAAATCAATGTCGAAAAGGAGTTCTATAGCTATTTACGTATAGATACATAGTATTCAGAGAACGTGAATTCGATGACGTATGTTAATATACACTTTAAGTAGTCATTTGAAACTTGCATAACTAATAAGGAGAAGTCTCCACACCTCAAGGAAACCGATTGAGCTAATACTGCTGGTTATGATTTTTTGATCAAAAGAATGAATCCGTGTTGTTTCTTTTCCTATAATCAGCCCAGCGACAAAGATAAGGTAGTTTCTTTCAAAAATATAGTATCAAGAAATGCTTATAAGAACTTTAATAACCAAAAAACTAAAACTCTAATAAAAAAGTGCATGAAAGATAAAAAAGTACAAGTTGAACACTTTACTTTTAACCTTATTGTGTTAAAAAAGTTTTTGTGGTTCGGAAGTTATGCTGAATTAAATATTGCTACATATTTTCTTAATATTTTTAGCATGTAACACATAATGAATTCTTACACTATTTAATTAGCATATTTTAATCATCTCGTACACAACATGGAATATTTATCGAAGCTTCCTGGAATAATGGCACGAAAGATTTAAAATATTTCAGGAATCTTCCATGGAATATTCCTGTAATATTCGTTGATTCTTCTTATATTGGAATATTCTATAGAATACTGTTGGAAAACTCCAAGAATATTTCATTGGAAGATTTGGGTCATCTCAAATCTTTCATTGAAACATTTTAGGAATCTTGCAGGAATATTTCATAAAATATTTCGTTGGAACATTCATGGAAGATTTTCGGAATATTGAAACGGAAGATTTGAATCATTTCATAAACCTTTCATGGAATATGCATGGAAGATTTAAGAAAACTTTCATAAAATATTCCATACAATATTTCTGGAAGATTTCAGAAAACCATTGTAAAATATTCCATGGAATATTCTTGAAAGATATCAAGAATACTTCAATGGGAGGTTTGAATAATCTCACATCTTTCATGAAATGTTCCTGGAAGATTTTTGGAAGGTTTCGATGAAAGATTTAGGGTTTCAGATCTACCACAAAATATTTCTTGCATATTTTATGAAAGATTCAGAAATGCTGAGATGGGATAGAATATATATTATATAATAACACATTATATTCATATATCAATACATATATGCATACATAAACATTGACATTAAGTAATAAAATCGCATTTACATAACCGCTTCGACAGTACGCAACAAAGCGGCGACCCTTTCGCTTATATAGTGAGTAAGGTATTGCCCAACCACTTAGGGATAAAACTCCCATTTAACGAACATCCCCCTATCGGCGTCACTGGAAATCTCCCGTAACATTCCGCGCAAGCTTTCAACGGAAACTTCATGGAATCCTTCTAGAAAATTTGATACAATATTCCACTGTAAGATTACTTAAATCTTTTTATAAAATATCCCGTGTAATATTACTAGAAGATTTATGTAATATTCCGCTGTACGATTTTGAAGTTTTTCGAAATCTTCCAGCGAAATATTTATGGAATCTTTCTGAAATCTTTTATCGAATATTGCACCAAAAGATTACTTAAATCTTTCTGTAAAATATTTCGTGAAATATTTCTGGAACATTTATGTAATGTTTCGCTGTACAATTTTAAAGTTTTTCGAATCTTCCAGCGAAATATTTGTGAAATTTTCTTGAAATCTTTCATGAAATATCCCACTGTAAGATTACTTAAATTCTTCTGTGAAATATTTTATGGAATATTTCTAGAAGGTTTGTGTAATATTCCGCTTTACAATTTAGAAGTTTTTCGGAATCTTTTAACAAAATATTTATGAAACCTTCCTGGGATTTCCCATGAAATATTCCACTGGAATATTTGATAAATATTAAATGTAATATTTCATAAAATATTCTAGAAATCTTCCGTAAATATTTCATGGAATAATTTGAAAAAGTTTTCGAATATTCCTTCGAAATATTCCATGAATGTTTCTGGAAGCTTCCAATGGTAGATTTCAGTGGAATATTTCGAAATATTCTGTGAAGACTTCCTGGAATCTGCATGGAAGGTTCCATTGAGATATTTTAGTGGAAGATTTTGCAATATTTTAGTGAAATTCTCCATGCTGTGCTAGCTATAACTTTGGAATTAGGCAAGACTTTCTGATGCAATAAAGCTCAAATCAAAGTATTAAACTTATACTTCCTTTTTTATATTTTGCTGTGAGAGTTTTAGTTCTTTGGTTAATCAAGGTTTTATAAGCGCTCCTTCTTACTATGTTTTCGAAAAATGGCTTTATCTTAGCCTCTGGGTTTATTAGACGAAAAGAAAGAACCTGGGTTCATTTTTTTTATCAAAGAATCATAACCTGAAGTATTAGCCAAATTTGTTTATTAGAGGTGAGGACCTCTCCTTGTTAATTAAGCAAGTTTTGAATTACGACTGAATTGCTTAAAATCTGACATGATATGAGCTTAAACAAATGAAAGAATATATTAGAGGATGGCATCAATGTAAATATCTACATTCTTTGAATACTATGTATTCATACGTAAGTAGCTATAGATGAATACTATGTATTCATACGTAAGTAGCTATAGAATTATTTTTTGACAATATTTTAAATATTTGAGCCCAATAACTCCATAACAAAGCCAATATTCTTTAATTTTGTTATATTTTTACTATTATACCTACGTTTCAAACTCTTTTGAGTATTTTTTATAAATAAAATAAAATTGTTTGGTTTTGAATTATTCTTTTTATTCCTATTTTTCTCCTAATCAGCCATGTAAACCAATTTTAAAAATGATGCCTAATTGTTCGCAAATCATTCTGAAAAAGAATTTTGTAGTGACATTAAATTTTTATTTAAATTCACTCCGAAGCATCGTGATTGCCGAGATTAAACTTCTTGAAAAAAACTGACAAATGGATTTATTAGCATAACAAAGAAATATCATGGAAATGTGTCGTGATTAAAAGAATTCAAATCTTGAAATGATCCAGATAGAAATTGACAATGACATATCAGATACAATTTTTTTTAAACGAAATGATAAATTAATGGATTTTGATGATATCCACATAAATTATAACGATATTAAAATTAAGACTGATGAGATTACATTAAATGAAGAAAAAAAAGAATTAGAAGAAATAGACGACAAAGAGCTTTATGTATAACACGATTTAATATGAAAATGGTAACAGTACTATCGAATGAATATAAAGAAAATTCATAAAAAGACATGATTATGGAAATGCAGAAAAAAATTAATAATAAATTAGAACTAAGGCGTATTCATAGTGTTTGAGTAAAAGAAAATTATATGAAAATAAAAGAAGATAGACCATATGAATATAAAAAATATTAAATCATAATAAGATAATAAAAATGAAAATGAAAAAAAAATACTGGTGAATTAGAACAAATACGTGCAAATGAGGCTTTAAGAAAAAAAAAGCTTATATTTAAATGAAAAAAAAACAACCAAACAGATATAAAAAAGTAAGAAAATACAAGGATAACGAAATTAAAATTCAAGAAAGAAAAGAGTACTGATGAATTGGAACAAATGCGTGCAAATGAGGCTTTACGAAAGAAAGAAGCTTATATTAAAAAAAAAAGTACAATTGAATAAATATAAAGAAAAGTTAGAGAATACTAACAAGGAGAGTTCCCCACCTCCGGGAAACGGATTCGGCTGGAACTGCAGGAAATGATTTTTTAATGAAAAAAAATGAACCGTGTTTTTTCTTTTCATTGAATAGGTCCCTTAGACAAAAATATAGACTTTTTTCGAAAATGTAGTAAATAGGAGCCTTTGTAAGGATTAAAATATCCAAACAACTAAGACTTTTACAAAAAAATACACAATGAAAGAAGTAAAGTGGGAATTGAATGCTTTACTTCAGGCTTTGTTGCATTAAAAAAGCTTCAGTGGTTCAAAAGTTATGCTTAATTGAAAATTAATACATATTTGTTAATTTTTTAAGCATATAAAAAATAATGAATTTTTTATGCTATTTCATTAGCATATTTTAATTACCTGTAACTTTTGAATAACTGAAGCTTTTTTAATGCAACAAAGTTTAAATCAAAGCATTTGATTTGCACTTTATTTCATCTTGTATGTATTTTTTTGTAAGAGTCTTAGTTGTTTGGATAGTTTTATAAAGACTCCTTTTAACTATATTTTCGAAAAATGCCTATATTTTTGTTTAAGATGTCTATTCGAAGAAAAGAAAAAACACGAGTTCATTGCTTTATCAAAAAATCATATCCTGCAGTTTTAGCCGGATTTGTTTCCCGGAGATGGCCTCTCCTTATAAGATAACGGAAATGAAATTCAAGGAAAGAATGAGTAATGATAAATAGGAACAAAAACATACGATTGAGGCTTTACGTCAGAAAGAAGCTTATATAAAAATTAAAGAAAAACAAATAAATATAAAGAAAAATTAAATAATACTAGAATAATAAAAATGAAATTAAAAAAGGGTACTGATAAATTGAAATAGCAAGAGAGGGTGAGAGAGGAAGAGAGACAGCAAGAAAGGGTGAGAGAGACATAGACATTCTTTATTTGGCTTTGAGGTATATGCCCAATCTGGCACTATTAGGTAAAATACAACGACGTGTAAAATTATTTATTAAATTAATTATAAATATTGGGCCCAAAAATAAGAAACCCAAAAAAATATGAGGCCTGAAGAAAATAGGACTCAGAGAAATGTAGGGCCCGAAAAATATAAGAATCGAAAAAAATTGGGCCAAAAAAATAATAGGCCCAAAAAATAAGACCCGGAAAAATAAAGGGCCCGAAAAGATCCCACGCAGCATGGAATATTTATGGAAGCTTCTTGGAATATTGGCACGGAAGATTTGAAATATTTTAGGAATCTTCCATGGAATATTCCTATAACATTCGTATGTCCTTTATTCTTGCTACATTGGAATATTCCATGGAATAAGGTTCAAAGAATATTTCATTGGAAGATTTAGGACATCTCAGATCTTACATTAAAATATTTCAGGAATCTTGCAGAAATATTTCATGAAATATTCCGTTGGAACATTCATGGAAGATTTCCGAAATATTGGAACGGAAAATTTAAAACATTTCATGAACCTTTCATGGAATATGCACGAAAGACTTAAAGAATCTTTGATGAAAGATTCCATGAAATATTTCTGAAAGATTTTAGAAATCTTGCGTAAAATATTCCGTGAAATATTTATGGAAGATTCGCAGAATATTGGCACGGAAGATTTGGAATATTTCAAGAATCTTTCATGAAATATTCCTTTAATATTCGTATGCCCTTGATTCTTTCTACATTGGAATATTCCATGGAACATTCTTGAGAGATTTCAAGAATATTTCAATGGTAGGTTAGGTAATCTCTCATCTTTCATGAAATGTTCCTGAAAGATTTTTGGAAGATGTGAAATGCTGTCAGGGGATAGTATATATATATTATATAATAACACATTAAGCTTATACATTAATACATATACGCATACATAAACATTTAGTTATAAAATCGCATTTACATATACGCTTTAGTCAAACTGTACACATTAAAACGCCGATACCCTTTCGCTTATATAGTAAGTGAGGTATCTTTCAACCGCTTGGGGATAGAACTCCCATTTAACGAACATCCCCCTATTGGCGTCACTGGAAACCTTCCGTAACGTTCCGCGCAATCTTTCAACGAAAACTTCATGGAATCATTCTAGAATCTTTCATGTAATATTCCACTGGAAAATTACTTAAATCTTTCTGTGTGATATTTCGTGGAATAGTTCTGAAAGATTTATGTAATATTCCACTGTACGGTTTTGAAGTTTATCGGAATCTTTCTGCGAAATATTTATGAAATCTTCTTGAAATCTTTCATGAAATATTTCGTGAAATATTTACGGGAGATTTATGTAATATTCCGCTGTACGATTTAAAAATTTTTTGGAATCTTCCAGTGAAATGTTTATGGAATCTTTCTGAAATCTTTCATGAAATATTCCACTGGAAGATTACTTAAATCTTTTTGTGAAATATTTCGTGGAATATTTATGGAAGATTTATGTAATATTCCGCTGTACGATTTAAAAGTTTTTCGGAATCTTCCAGCGAAATTTTTATGGAATCTTCCTAAGATCTTCCATGAAATATTTTACAGGAATATTCCATAAACATTACATGGAATATTTCATGAAATATTGCAGAAATCTTGCGTGAATATTTCATGAAATATTTCGAAAAAGTTTTTGAACATTCCTTTGAAATATTCCTGAATTATTCCTGGAAGCTTTCAATGGAAAATTCCAGTGGAATATTTTGAAATAATCCGTGGAGACTTTCAATAATCTGCATGGAAGGTTCCATTGAAATATTCCAGTGGAATAATTCGAAATATTTCAGTGAAATCTTCCATGCTGTGTGGGATATAAAGCCCAAAAAAATATGGGCACCAAAAAAATATTGGGCTTAAAAAATATAAGGCCCGAAAAAATAAGGCTCAGAAAATTATAAAGCCCAAGAAAATATAAGAATAAAAAAATAAAAGGGCCCAAAAAAATTGGCATTGATTAAAAATATAGGGTCCAAAATAATATAAGGCCCAGAAAATATGGCCCAAAAAAAAGCTTTCGACTAATGAGTACTAATTATATAGGACCCAATAAAAAATTTCTACTTTTATTATGAAAAGATTAGACACATTTAAAAAATGCGGAGAACCGGAGAAACGGAAAAAAAGTGGTTCCACTTTAATATAATAGAAGATAAATAAATTCATATATTTTAGCCAACTTTTGATATTTATTAATTTTATAAAATGGAAAAGAAAGGCCTTTTCAAGACCTTCAATTTGAATTTTTTAAAGTTTTCTATCGTAAAAATGAAAAGAGTAACATTGCTTTTACTTTGACTAACAGTTGCGCCATTGTTTTTAAACATTTTGACTTGTCTCAAAGTTTAATAGCCAGTTTATAATATAAATTATTTATTAGTAAAATAGCATTAATGTATACAAAGTAGTTCTTATATATATATATGTATATCGTTGTTTGAAATTTTTTTTTTACGCATTACATTGAGTGCAAATATCAGGTAACAGAGTATACAAACGGCCAGCGTGCATGCGCACGATGGTATCTTTTACTTCACGCAAGAACAGAAAAAACTTTTCAAAAGTTAAAATTGATATTGCATATGAAAATAAACAATATCTCTGGTAATTATGTTCCGATTTACATGTTTCTTTTTTTAATCTAGGGTAGCGCGTGAAAATAATAATAACTTAGGTATAAGTTTTCAGGAAATTCTGTATGCATTTGTAATAAATAATGATTGTAAATAAAAAATCTTTTCAAATTATTTGCAAAATTATAAGTTTTGGTAAAGAAATTTGAAGAAGAATTATGTTTTTATTAGAAAAAAAAGCGACCTATTTTTATTAAATAGGTTTTTTAATAAAAACGAAATTATATTTTCAAAATATTTGTAATATAATATTAAAAGTTTTTTATTAACTCTAGAATCGTAAGTTTAATCAAACATATATATATATATATATATATATATATATAATGAACCCTACAATGTATTTTATTATAAATTATATCTTTTTGGGTAACTTTTCACTATTTTAAATTTTTAATAAATTATAATCGCACAAAAGTAAAAGATTCTTTTGCTACAAATCAATATTAACTTTATCAAATTAAGTACCTAATATTTACAAACATATAAAAATAAAAATACTGATTGTATAATTTTTAAAATACTACTATATTTATCATTCCTTTTATCATTATGAATTTCTCTATCTTAAAAATACATTTTCATATAAAATAAATCATCAAAATCAATAACATATTATAATAATTATATTTATATACTTACCTACTATTTAGATTGATGAAGCCATGATTATTTAATATATTAACAATCCATAACTTTTTTTTACCTCATATGTAATAATAAAAAAAAAGCTATGAATTATTAACATATTATAATCGTGGCTCCATCAATCTTAATAGTAGATAAGTATGCAAATATAATTATTATAATATGTTATTGATTTTCACAATTAATTTTATAGATAATATGGATTAATTTTGTATAAATAAATATTGAATTTTAGAACTTTGAAGAAAAATGAATATTAAAAGAATGTAAAATCAAATTTCTATAATCGCAAGCCTGGATTTAATTCGTGTGCGCTTGAAAACGCGGAAACGATAGTTCAAAGAGATCAAAGTTTAATTTTCATAAAATAGATTTTTTTAAATATGATTTTGTAAAACTTATCAGGTTACAACATTTTAATATTTACAATTTTTTATTTAATGAATTCTTATATTTCTAGAAAGAAAATTAAGAACGAAATTTTTTGTAACATTAATATTTAAAATTTATTCAAACAATAATTGTCATAACTTTAACGAATATTAGTAGATTTTCAAAAAAATTTATATTAATTTTATAGTATTAACAATCTAATCTGTTATTCAACTATTTATATCGCTAACCTATTAACAAAATACCAGTTTTAAAACGAAAAAATGGAAAAAAGTTTATTTTAACTTTTCAAAGTTATTGAATAGTCAATATCTTGGCTCGAATTACAGATTCACCAAAAGATCAGAATATTGTAAATCAGAAAATAGTTTAATATATGTTAATATTGAAAATGTTATATTGTATATTAAATAAAACATTAATGAAAAATTTTATTTTATTAATTTTATTTTTAATAAACTAGAGAGAGATAGATAGATAGATAGATAGATAGATAGATAGATAGATAGATAGATAGATGGATAGATAATTAATTTATTATTGTACAGTATGTTGTACAAAAACAATGAGTAAAAATACATAGATAAAATAAAACAAGAATATATATACATACGAAGTTAATATAAATCAATAATGAAAATTTGAATTTATAAACAAGTACATGAAAATAAAAATAAATTCGAATTTAGCACTTTAATTAGGCGGCAATAGCCCACTCTCCAAGGATAGGTAATGAGAGAATGACAATGCTTTGAATGTGAGGAATGAAGATGACTCGCGAAGTGTAGTTGGGAGATCATTCCATAGTCGTGATGAAGTGACCAGGAATGACCTTTGATGATATTCAGTGGATGAAAACGAAATGGTCAATGGCCTCACATCACCCCTCAGTACCCTCACAGGACGGCTCCACAGATACCGCAGAAACGCAAGTTATGGAGTTGTCTCGTTGTTGGTATCCACCAGTGGAGTTGTCTCGTTGACAGTAGACGCCAGTGGAGTTGTACTGCTGTTGGTAGACACCAGTGGGAGCTTGGTTGTAAGCTTCCTTAAAAAATCTTCCAAATCCTCATCAGATGTAATAAGAGTGCTTGTGTTGCTCTTCTTCCCACGGGCGTAGATGCGACCATTTCTCACAAAAGTAATGTAACCATTCTCCTTGTCCCTTGCCCTGGCCAAGACACGCAGCTTAAGCTGATAAAGTGCAGGAGGCAAGTACTCATTAATATTAATGAGCCCAGAAGTTATTGCATGAGTTGGTTTAGCAGCATTCAGCAGATCCACCTTGATTTGGGAGGTATGTAACTTCTTGACACCAATCTTGGCAAGAATGAGCACTCGAACCAAATTAGGGCTTTTAAGAGAAATCAAGAGTGGAACTGATTCCCTTGGCACAGACACAGACGTAGAAAGCACGGTAGAAGTATCACACGCAGCAGAGGCAGTTCCCTAAGTAGAGTCACCTGCAGTTGGCAAAGCAGGAACACGGGCAGCAGAGCGTCGTAGTGGTCTAACAGAGACTATACCCTCCAGAAAAATAGAAGAATCAAGGGTGGCAAAGATGGCATAGACCGCACGCTTCAGATCCTCGAACTCAGACGGTATAAGTCCATTCAATACTAGATCAGCAGAACGCTCAAGACGCTGTTGCTGGGCAGCAAGATCCCTGCATTGCTGATTAAAAGTCTTACTGAGTTCATCGAGTCTTGCCAAATTAGCTGCATCAGAAGCTAGAAGAGAAGATGTTGTAGTGGCTGAAGCAGTAAGTGGTGGAGCGGCCAACAGTTGATCCACCCTCTTTACCAAGTCTGAATGGTCTCTCTGAAGAGCATCGAGACGCGCCTCACCAGCATCTATGCGCCTCCCCAAGGTAACATTAATGTCCATCATTTGGGTCTCCAAAGAAGAAAGCCGTGAATCAATAGACGACAATGATGTAGGAACCGAATCGAGCTTATTCAATTTCTCAAGAATAGCATTAAGAGTATGCTGCTGAGAACCAGCTGATACCGGCGTTAAGGCTCCTGACAGAGACTCAGGTCGAGTAAACGACTGGTTAGAACCCACTGAACTAGATCTTGAGCGATTAATAGGGGCGTTTGCTTCCTTGAGACAAGGTTGACAAACCTTTAACAAGGTACCATCCTCCTTGCGCACTGACATAAGCTCGGCCAACCCAGTGGCACACGTAGTGTGAAAGTGATTACCACATCTATTACACTCAAGGGGCTTTGATGTAGAATTGAACTTCTTGAGGCAGATAGAGCACTTCTTAGCCATGATAAAGAAGAAGAAATGAATAAGTCAGTACTTAATCAGTAGTAAAGTAAAGTGTGAAGAAAGTGAGACCTATAATTGTATAAAGGTATAAAGGTGCAGTGTAGAAAACCTTAATAATAGTTCAAAATTAGAGAAAAAAAGATATAAGAAGAAATATTTACAAAAGTAAAAACACCAAAAGTAAGGTTTAAGATGGTGGAAAAACACCACAATTTTGTAAAGCACTAGATAAGTGCTGGTGAGAATCAGAGTGCAGGTGGAAACCAACCTTAATAAGAAAAGCCTACTATGAGACTGATAAGTTATCCTAACAGTACAAGATAACTAAGTACATTAAGGAAACAAGAGATGACGCCGCTTGTACCAAAAATCAGCAAAGATCCCGCGCAAATTAGTAAAAAGAACAAAATATTGAGGTTAGACTGATAAGTTATCCTAACAGTACAAGATAACTAAGTACATGAAGAAAACAAGAGATGACGCCACTTGTACCAAAAATCAGCAAAGATCCCGCGTAAATTAGTATGCAAGAACAAAAAATTGAGGTTAGGTTACTCTAATGCACAAGATAAATTAATATATTGAGGCACCAAGAATAAAAAATGCACTTAACGGGATGTCGGAGCTGCAGCAATCGAGTTTTGCTTTATTTATTCTATCAATATCTCTTCAAATTTATAAATTAGACAAATATAATAACTTGTCCGCACTAAAACTATACTAAACTAATAATTTTTATTAAAATAAAAAATCATTTGGACTTGTTATTTTTTTATGAACTTGGAATGGAAAATAGATGTCAAACTCGACAAACCTAACCTTAAAATACGATACATTGAAAGTTCTTATTATAACTTTTCATGTATAGTTTTTTGGTGGATTTCTTGAGTTGTCCGCACTAGAGTTTTATGTTACTAATTTTTTCTTTTTAGCAAAAAAACTCGATTAAACGCACCGTTTATTAGTAAGTTAGGATTGCAAATATTATTAGAAGGCAAGTAGCTCCGTCATGCTCTTAATACACTCCACCAAATCACACTATGAGTAACAATCTATGTTCTCAGGAAACTGGTTCACTCCAAATCAGCTCACGAATGCAACGATCAACAGCATACAATGGAACACAGCAAATGCATAAAAAGTCGTCCTGGGTCTGAAATGCAGGCAAATGCAGCAGAAGCTTCAAGACCCAGCAGTGGACGACCTCCTGCAAAAAGATTCACTCGGCAGAGTGAAAAAATGAATTAATAAGCGAAAAAAGGCAGCAGGAAAATTTTTGCGTGCGATCGCTCCTTACCGACCGATAGATTGATTGATTGATTAATACATTTATTTCAGGCCATGAGGTTCAACCCCGTATGGCCCATACGTAATTACAAATTATATACACAATATGTAACAGATTATAACATAAGCATATAAGATATTTATTTTATATGACTCGATATAAAGCAAAATAGAAATTATTTTATAATTAGATTACTATTTTAAGTAGACAATTAAGTTTATCACATAAAGATGAAAGTAAAGTATTAAATTTTGAAATAAAGGTCAACAATAAACCCATGCAACATTTTTACCATTATCACTTTCGTACCAGCGCAGAAAGCAACCATTAAGAACTACATTTTATAACTGTAGTAGAGCATAGCTTGAATACATAGACAACGCTCTTCAAGCATCCAACGTGCCATGCCACTCAGTGCGCTCATCATTAAGGAACTTGCTCATTAGTCTCGGTTTGACGACCCGGGTCAACCCAGCTCCAAAACCAGGAAATAGATTGACATTATTATTTATGGAGTTAGATGCTGAGGAGACAAAAGAATTTAACATCGCAGCAGTGCGTACAACCGGGCAAATGAGCAATCTCGCAGGAAGTCTATTTGATAACCTAACCTCTGTATCTATGTTTGCACGGAGGAACTTAGAAGCTAAATAAGGTGGATTTTGATAAGACACAATAGCATGAGCTAGTGCCATTTTGAAGTAGAGCCGCCAACCAAGTTCAAGGCGAAATGGAGTGACCCTATCCTGCCTCCCAATATTACCGAATACGAATCTGACGCATTAAGAGCACGACGAAGTTTAAGATTCAGAGTTTGAGGAAGATCATCATAAACCACACAACAGTAGTCAAGAATCGGAAAGATCAACGCCTCAACCAGTTCCTTCCTAACCTTTCTGGATAATGCATATCTATGAAACTTAAGAGACTGCAGAGTACTAAAGATTCGACCAATTATCGAGTTAACTTGTCTGTTCCAGTTTCATGTACTGGTTACCCAGACTCCTAAGTTTTTAACGATATCTGTGTAAGGAATGGACACACCATTTAGAAGAATAGGTGGGCATGACAGTCGATCAATTCTAGCCATACATTGTTCACTGCCCAAGAATATAGCCTGCATCTTAATAGGATTCAAAGTGAGTTCATTGTCATTCGCCCACTTGACCACAGCAGCAACCTCATGGTTCACGAGGTCAATCTCCTTCTCCAAATTTGCCGGTGGAAACGAGTGATAAAGCTGGAGATCGTCAGCAAAAAGAATATGTTTAGCCTTATTTAGACTCAAAGAAAGATCATTGATGAATATTGAGAACAATAATGGACCAAGAACACTACCCTGTGGCACACCAGCCGAACACGTGACCCAATCCCCAATTTGGTTCTTTAGATCAGGAACAGAGTAGTATCTATTCCTTAGATAAGACGCAAACCAGCGTATAACCGTATCTGAGGAATTAAGAGAACGAATTTTATGAAGAAAACGCAAATGAGGTACTGTGTCGAAGGCTTTTGAAAAGTCAAAAAAGAGTAGTACAGTTATCATTCTCTTGTCGATCGCAAGACGGACATCTTCCAAAAGCTTTAAGAGTGCTGTCTGAGTGCTATTTGACCTTCGAAAACCTGTCTGGAGAGAATCAAGCAGGTCATTTCTCTCTATATGAGCATACATTTGTAAATGAACAACTCTTTCGAGAACCTTAGAAATTTCACAAAGCTTAGCAATAGGTCGCGTCTGGGAGGGAGAGTCAATTTTATTAGACTTACTAGGAGAGTATCACATCTCCGGATCACGGATTTTGCTCTAACTTTGAGATAGGTTTTCGGATGTCAAAATATGGAAAAAGCCAGAGTTATAGACCCCAACGCTCAATATTTCTCCAGTTGCAGGCAATTAAAGAAAATCACTAAAAAAGTTACTAGATTTTTAAATGCTTATAATTCTTTAGCATTAATAGCTAGATGCTTGTAACTGTTTTTAAATGAAAGCTACGTTCAAATCCTTTCGAAAAAGCACCTATAGCATATCAAAATATTATGTTTTCCCAAAGTTACAGCGTTATGAAAATTGTACTACATTTTAACATTTATCATTAATTAACATTCTTAAAAGGAAATTCAGCTCAAATTCTTATAACGCTGTAACTCTGAGGAAAAATAATATTTTGATATGCTATAAGTGCTTTTTCGAAAGAATTTGAACGTAGCTTTCATTTAAAAACAGTTACAAGCGTCTAGCTATTAATGCTAAAGAATTATAAACGTTTGAAAATCTAGTAAATTTTTTAGTGATTTTCTTTAATTGCCTGCAACTGGAGAAATATTGAGCGTTGGGGTCTATAACTCTGGCTTTTTCCATATTTTGACATCTGAAAACCTATCTCAAAGTTAGAGCAAAATCCGTGATCCGGAGATGTGATACTCTCCTAGTTAGCCAACGGCAGAAGAAATGCTCTTTTCCAAGCATCAGGAAATATACCAGATGACAAAGACAGGTTCACAATTGAGTTTAGGTGTGGAGATAAAGAATCCTGAGAGATTTTCAACATATCAGTCGCAATATCATCAAGGCCTACTGCTTTAAATAAAGCAAGACGTAAAAAAGAGTCAGTCACAGAGCAGTCAACCTCTGCGAACTCAAAGACAGGTAGGTCGTTACGTATTGGTACATCAAGAACTTCATTATTCTCGCTGTCTGAGAGAGCCGTTGATGATGACGAGACCGACGTATAATGAGTCAGAAGTGTTTTAGATGAGAAATACTGTAGTGGTGAGGGAAGAATCTTACTAGAGAGCCCAATTTTGCGTAGTGTTATCCATCGATTTGAAGAGTTCAACGAGGTAGACAATCGATTAGATATGTATTCGTTTTTAGCCGTGTCAAGGGCATTTGAGACCTCACCACGAAGTCTTCAATAGTGAGCTAAAGGTAACATAGAACCAGAGCGAACAGCTGAACGATATGCTCTATCACGATCCTTCATTTTAGCACGAATATCAGAAGTTTCCCAGGGTTTTTTCTTAATCATTAGATTATGAGATTTAAGAGGTGCACATTTATCGAACGACGAAACAAGGACAGAAGACAAATCATTTACTAGACCATTAATGAGTTCATTTTTTGAACCAGAAGTCGCATGGCTCACTTGCGATTTTAGTAAGAGATTACGTGAAATATTTTCATTTAAGCTAACACGATTTAAATTAGAAAAGTTTTTATAGAAGATTTTTCTCGTTGTATTTGGTGGTTTATATGCTCTAATGTGATTGAAATGAGATCATTATAGAGAGAGATAGAGAGAGAGAGAGAGAGCGAAAAGAACGAATGCGAGAGAGGCCAAGTATTCTTTTACAATAAAATAATAAATTATTAATCTTAAATATATTAATTTATCATTACAATTTTTTTATAATATTTTTGCTTACTAAATACTATTTTTATTTAATTTAAATAAATTTTTATTTCATTATTAATTCTGAATATAATTTTATTTTATTTCTTTCAAAATTTGAATCCTAATTTAAAAACGAACAATCATAAAAAGTATTCAATTGTTTTGTGGGCACACATACATAAAGCGTATATGTCGTAAGTACACAGACATAGAATATGTATGTAAGCACCACGCGTGACTTGCGGTACGCAAGCGAGTGATTAAAAGAGAAAGTTATATATTACGCGAAGTAGAGATGATCATTCAGAGCGTTCTCAACTCCTGCAGAGTCAAGTATTCATTCTTCGCTTCTCAAATATTTGTAACGACGACTTTGGTGGTAATAAAGACCTTGTAAATCTAATTTCAGTCATTCACTTTTACTTCATTTCCTCATTCATCTTCCTAACTAAAGCTTCTCCGTAGTCCAAGGAACTACAGTGGTGACCCCGACAACCGTTTGGGAAGCCGAAGACAGCGCAGTATATCTAGCAGTGAGAGTCTGGAGCAAAAGCCGAGGAAGGCCAGCACGGCGTCGTGAGCAAAGGCTGCCATTTTGTCAACGCGAGGATTTCATCAACAGATTAGATTTAAGATTTCTCGCGTCGCGCTTTTATGTATTAATTAAAAGTCAAGTAAATTTGCCGAATATAGCGTAAATGTATATGAAATAACTAACAAATATAAATAATAAATATTAAATCGCAAAGTGAGTGCGAAGCTGGCTTCTTCCAGCTAAACATGCAAATAGATTATATATTTTTTTTTTAAATAAGGCAATTATGGGTTTGGTGAGGTTAAGAAAACTGTAACTAATTCATGGAATCCGTTTATCTACTTGGGACGGACAGATGGATATTCATTGTCGTGGATGTACCATATGCGATTTTAGGCGGCGACGTCATCAAGCACTACCACTTGCTTCTAGATCCAACCCGATGGTAGCTGGTAGACGCAGCAACTGGTGAGTCAGCCGTAGGTACCGCTAAAAAAGTAGCATACGTTCAGGTGTCCTTAGTTAACCCAGAAAATAGATAATTACCCACACAGCATAAAAGAAATTTGAAATAATTTCATGAAATATTTCAAGAAATAATACGTTGAAATGATTGAAAAAGAACTTAAAAAGATTACCATATTCTTTTAAGAGCAGGCCGGAGTAGAATTTGATACCGACCGAGTAAAAATTGAGTTTTTTGTTATTTACTCAAATATTAATCGGTATATCTTCAAATTAAAGGTTGAGCGCAATAGATATTATTATGAACATCTATGCACAAGAAAAAAAAATTCTACCGCTTTGTTTTTGAGAAAAGTAAGGAACGATGAAGTAAAAGTTTATGTTTATAATATTCGCGTTCCTTACTTTTCTCAAAAACAAAGCAGTAGATTTTATTTTTTTGTGCATACATATTTGTAATAATAATATCTATTGCGCTTAACCTTCGATTTGCAGGTACACCGATTAATATCTGAGTAAATAACAAAAATTTCAATTAGACAAGGACACCAAATCCGGCCTGCTCTTAAAAAGAATTTATAAAATAATGCATAGAAAGATTACAAAGTCATTACAAAAATAATACCAAAAAGGAATCGAAAGTTAAATTATAAAATATTACATGAATCCTTACTAAAAGAACGTTGAAAGAACTTTTTGAAAGTAAACAAGAAACAACTCAGAAATGTCTCTACGATTTCAACCGTAAAATAATTTAGAAAGAATTTCAGGATGATTTATGGTATTCTTTTAGCAAATCATTTTAAGATTTTTTCAAAAAGCTTTCATGTAATAATTCATGCAATATTTTGGTAAAGTCTCACGAAATCTTACATGAAATAATTTTAAAATCTTTTTAAAATATATCATGAAATAACTTATGATGAAAATAAAAATTATTACATGAATCCTTACTGAAAGGAATTGGAATGGACTTCTTGAAAGGAGACAAGAAACCATTTAGAAATCTTTCCAGGATTCCAGTGATAGAATGATTTAGAAAGATTTTCAAGATGAATTGAGGTATTCTCTTATCAAATCATTTCAGGATTCTTTCAAAAAGTTTTCAAGCAAAAATTAATGAAATATTTCAGTAAAGTCTCGCAAAATATTACATGAAATAATTTTGAAATCTTTTTGAAATATGTCATGAAATAACTTATAATGAGGATAAAAGTAAGTAAAAAGTGAAAAAAGGAGAGAAAAATTTTATCTGTATTTTCATGTTATGTATTACTAAGAATAGTATTTTATTTAATAAGATCAAAAATGTTATTATAATAACATATATAACAGCATGAATTAATTTTGAAATAACATCATGAAATAATTTAATGTTTAAATGAATTAGAAAGGACTTTAAAACATTACAAGATTATTTTTAAAAAAATTCATGAAATTATACATAAAAACATCACATAGTGATTATAAAAATATTTCCAGAAAAGAAACTGAAGTCATAGTATGAAACATTACATGCATTCTTGCTGAAATGACTTTGAAAGATTTTTTGTAAGGAAACGAAAAATATTACAGAAATATTCTTACGATTTCAATCATAGAATTATTTAAATAGATTTTGAGGATTATTGAATGTATTCTTTCACAAAATCATTTCAAGGTTCTTTCGGAATGCAATAATTTCATGCAATATTTCATAAATATTACAGAAATCATGTTACGATTCCAATCATATAATTATTTAGAAAGATTTAGAGGATCGTCTAAAGTATTCTTTTACAAAATCATTTCAAGTTTCTTACAGAATGCTTTCTTGCAATATTTCATAAAATTTTTTGGTGAGCTCTCACGGAATATTGCAAGAAATAATTTAAGAATCATTAAAAAATTATTCATGTAATAACTTATGATGTGAAGAATAGTTATTACATGAATGCTTGGTAAAAAGACTTTGAAAGGACTTCCGAAAAGAAAATTAGGAACATTACAGAAATCTTCTTACGATTCCAATCATAGAATTATTTAAATATATTTTCAGGGTTATCAAAAGTATCATTTTACAAAATCGTTTCAAGCTTCTTTCGGGAACCTTTTATGCAATATTTCATAAAAAATTTTTGTTATAAAAATAAAATTATTTATTTAGAATTAAAATTATAATATAAAAACTAAAAATTCAAATCTTTAGCTCAGAGACGGAACGATTTACTAATCTTATCCCACAGCATGAATGAATCTTGAAATAATTTCAAGAAATATTTTATAAAATAACTCATGAAAATGATTGAAAAAGAACTTTAAAATAAACCAAACTTATTTTCTAAACAATTTATAAAATAATACATAAAAAAATAAAAAATGATTTCACAATAAAGATTATGACAAAAAAAAAGTTAAAACATGTAATATTACATGAATCCATGCTGAAAGGACTTTCAAATGATTTTTTGAAAGAAAACGTGAAACATAACCGAATCATTTAGGAATATTTTCAGCATTAGTTTATAATTTATTCGCTTGATGGCGGTTGTTGATTTTTACATTCTTTACTCTTCTCTTAGCGCTTACTCTCTTACTCTCGCAAGCGGTAAGAGTACTTCCCGCTTTATATATAAGGAACAAATCTAAAATGGCAACTAAATTATTATGCGTGCGATGTCTCTGTAATAATGTTAAAATGTTATTGTAACCATTATTTGTAATTCTATAAATAATTATATCCTTATATTCATTATTATATATGTATATATAAATATGTGTGAACGTATTAATTCTAAATTGATTATTACTTGAATAAAACATGAAAGAATAAAGTTTCTACAGAATCCTTTTAACGGAAGATGTATAAAAAGATTTATGAATTATTACCAAAAGAATTCATGAATCTTTTCAAAATTCTTCCATGGAAAGGATTCTGTAATAATTCTATGTCCGGGGTATATAATTTTTAGGAATAATACAATTGAATATTTATAAATAATTTATTTAATTCTTACATAATCCTTTCAACGGAAAATTTATAAAAAGATTTATGGATTATTACCAAAAAAATTCATGAATTATTTCAAGATTTTTCCATAGTAAGAATTCTGTAATAACGTCCGGGGTGTATTCTTTTTAGAAATAATACAGTGAAATATTTTATAAATATAATTCATATCATTCTTACACGATTCTTTCATTGAAAGGATTTTGTAATATTGTGTAAATTCTTTGTGGAAGATTTTAATGTATTACTAGCTTCAATCACCTTGCTCCTAACGTCGCTCGGTTTGATTCTGACCTTTATAAAAAATATTTTTCAATTTAAAATATTTTAAATTTCAAAGTATCCATTTTTAAATGTATTTGTGTATGTAACTATATATATGTATATATAAAACCTTTTAAAAACGAATTTCATGAAATAAAAAATGTTATATGTTAAGAAAATATATAAACAAGAATAATTAGAAGAACAGATATAATGAACAACGTCGCTATCATTAACTTGGAATTCATTAGTTTCTCATTTCTCGGTTTTTATAAAAAGTTCGTTTTCACTTTGGGTAACATATAATAATATACGTATGTTAAAAATTTATCATGAATAGATATGAAAAAAAAAGAAAAACAAATTTAAAATAATTACTATTAAAAGAAATTTTACAACATAACATAATAAATATTAAAATTTCTTATAATAATAATTTCTTTAATTTGTTTTTATTTATTTTCTAT
Organism: Anastatus disparis; assembly: GCA_017163975.1. Classification (NCBI taxonomy): domain Eukaryota; kingdom Metazoa; phylum Arthropoda; class Insecta; order Hymenoptera; family Eupelmidae; genus Anastatus; species Anastatus disparis. The sequence continues at coordinate 1,384,216 of JAFFSR010000024.1, read as the reverse complement.
GAATCATGTATTATAATCTTACATAAATTGGTATGCGCTATTTACAGTGCAAATGAAATTTTCATAAAAACTGAGAAATGAGAAAATACTAAAAATTACTACCACTATGACACGATAAGAACAGTAACGTTATTTTTTATAATAGTTCCTGGGAGATTATTTGTTATGCGTCTTATTCAAAACATAAACTGTATTGACCATTGAAAAAGCTTCTTTAGAGTTATCTTACTCGTGAGACAATTAGAGCTTTTGTAGGGAAAAGGAATAAGAAAATACATTACCAGTATATCTATATACGCGAAGAATAACAGATAAAAGAAACTTATTCCCTCTTATTACTTACATACATATATATTATATTATATATATATATATATATATATATATATATATATATATATACACATATATATGTATATGGGACATTTCACGCCAACTGATAAAGCAAAAAAATAAAAATCGTTGAAACTCTGAGAATTTATTCTTTTTACTACCCGCAATATGTAAAAAAATTTTCAAGGATCTAGATTGAAAGGATCAAGAGTTACAGGGCCTTGAAATTTGAAAAATTTTCAAAATTTTTGGAAAAGTCCCAACTTTATCATTTTTTTTCTGAAAATCCTGATGTTTTAGAGAAAAATGCATAATAACACTTCTTATTGTAAATGAAGAAGAGAGTTAGCAGGATTTTTTACAGACCTGGATCTCGCAGTTTTCTGATTGGCTCTTATATGTATAACATGGTTATTGAAATTATTTAATTTTCGCCACTGCCAAAATTGGCTTTCGAAGGCTTATTTTTTTCTATTTTTTATTAACTTTAAAATAAGCTTTGGTTCGTGTAAGCAAAAGTCACCAATAAGGAGTTATGACCATTTAAAATATATATTTTCAAGTATTATTTATTTTTCTTATTGAAAATAGCCTGTTACATACTAAACATGAGCATCTGGTTTTTATACTCAAAAACTATTAAAATAAGTTTAAAAATCATTTAGTAAAATGTCATTTATCAATTATAAGCCTAATTATTAATTAAACAACACTCGTTATTATAATTACAATTAATTTCAAATGAAAATAAGACTATGAATTATCCCAAAATCAAATAATTATTTTTAAATAAAAATTTACTTATTTCGAAGAATTGATTCATCAATAAAAAAGAATAATTAAATAATTACTATTTTCCTTACCTTAACTTTCTAGAAAAAGTATCTGTTAAATAGAAAATGATGATAGAATTTTGGAACACACACTAAATGATTTTTTTGGGGGTGATTATACACAAAAGCTTTCTGGCTGCCCATCTTTATTTATTTATTTAAATATATATATATATATATATATATATTTATTTTTATTTTTATTTAACCGATAGAAGTATTCTTTAACTCAAAATACTATATATTGAATGTTAGTTTATAACTTTTTATGCATAGTATTTTAATAGATCTTTTGAGTTATCCGCACTTAAGTTAAATCTCATAAATTTTTTTACTGTAACGAAAAACTAGATTAAACGCACTGTTTATTGATAGATTTGGATTGGAAATATTGTTAAAAGGAGGAGTTTTGGTATGCCCTTAAAAGGCGGTTGGAACCAAATCGGTAACTTGCGGTATATATCAAGTCAGCATTTTTCGCTTTACGATAATATTTTGTATATTTTTATGGCTTAAACTATTTCAAATTATTCTTTATATACATGACTAGAGGAAATGACTATATTTTTACTATATGAATAAGTAAATTAATTATTATAAGCATTCATTACAAATATCAAACTGACTTGACATATACCACATGCAAAAAACTGTCGTGTCGATTGTTAGGTGGCATTTTTCGCTTTATAACAATATTTTGTATATTTTTGTGGCTTTAACTATTTTAAATTATTCTTTATATACATGACTAGAGGAAATGACTATATTTTTACCATATTAATAAATGAATAAATTATTATAAGCATTTATTACAAGCATCGAACTAAGTCACCGATTTGGTTCTGACCGACTTTTAAGACCGTTACATATGAAAAGTAAATAAGATGTTAATTACCAGAAAATTCTCTTAGTTTTATAAATTGTTTTTTTTTCAGAATATTATGAAGAACAAATAATAGAAATATAGTTCAAATTATATTCATTGGGTGGAAAAAGAAAAATAGATTTTCATCAATAATTCTTTTTATTGAATGTTTTATAATCATCAAAATTTTAGAAAATTTTTGTTTCTGTATATTCATTACACTGCGAATATAATTTTGCTCTAATGGTACCATTTATCGGTATCAGATAGTGTTGATCTTGAATATTTTCAACTCTGCTACTTATTTTAAATCTTTTTGATAAAAATCTTTTGTTTAAATCATAATCTTTTTGTTCAGAATACTTAAATGAAATATTGGGCATCCTTCCTGTAGTATCTAACCACTCGAAAAGATCTAAACACATTAAAATTGGCTCATTTGCTGATGCTTGGAGACTTGCTTTCATAGCTCCTGAAAAAATTCAATAACTTAGAGAAAATAATATTAGTCATTTTAAATAATAAACTGAAATGATCAATTCATAAATATTTATTTTATTTTTATTTAAAATTATTTTAAGAGGAAACATGAATGAATGGATGAACGAAGTGATTGATGACAGAGATAAGTAGAGATCGCCAATGAGCATAGGCAAAAGCGTGCCCGTTAAAATACAATGTAAACTACTGCCGCCACATGGACAAATGCCCGAACTATACACGCAAAGCCCCTCCACGTCTACGCGCGCGTAGAGAAGCAATCGAGAGGGGAGGAGACAAACACACGAAACACGCGGCTTCCAGTGGCGTAGGTAAACTTACGGCAAACCCGCTTTAGCTTGTTTTCGCCGCAATACTTTATAGCTTTATTTCAATGCGATTAACCCTCCCGAAAATTTTTTGATTAATTACATATTTTTATTTAAAACAGATACATATTTTAATAATAAAAATCATTAAAGTAATCAAACAAATAAATAATAATAAATAAAATCTTTTGGGGGGCGATAAACATATGTAACTTCTTATCCTCTTCAACAAACGAATGCGGTGGCTGTGGTCACTAAGTTTTTACGCATCTCGCGCTCTACTTTTCCCAAGTTCAAACCCGATGATCCACCTATTTTTTTTTTTTTTTTTTTTTTTGTTTCATTTTTAAATATTATATATTTTTGTAATCAATTTTCATAGCGGAAAAATTAAAATTAAAAATTTATTTAACACCTTAAATTTTATTTTATTTTAAAAATATAAAAAATATATTTACAGATAGGGATAGAAAAAAGTTTTATTGTCAATATTACATGGCTATATAACTTATATTAATATGAAATAAAAACTAAGCTAGTTCTGTAATTTTTTCCTATTAAATATGATATATTAAAGATTGAAAAAAAAAATTATTTTAAATTATAGTTGCTTTTTCATTCTCACTCAATTGCAAATAATAAAACCTTTTTTGTTTCTTAAAAGAAGGACCTTTTCTAAATTTATATAAATTTATGACATTTTTAATTCATTTAATAAAAATAGAAAATAAATATAAATAATTCTCATTTTATTTTAGATAAGTAAAATAATAAATTTATCTGAAAAAATAAATAATTTTATGAATTTAAACTTCATTAAAGCGCATTTTAAATAAAAATTACATTGAATATCATTAATATTTTTAAAATTGGACTTTTTCTTTCTTTTATTAAATATATTTCTATAATATTATCAATTATTATTTCTAAAACAAAAAAATTGATAATTCTTTACGAACGGAATAATTTTCAGTCCTTATCAAACAAAATTTTGACTGAACTTTGAATGGTTGAATTATTTTTGTCCGTTAAAAAGTGACATTTTCTAAAGTTATATGGGGGCATGATAACATTTTTTTAAATTAATTTTTAAAAAAATAACATTCTATTTTAACAGTTACAAAATTTAAAAGATGAAAAATCTTAATTTTTCAAAAATTACATAAACATAAAATTTAAGTTACACAGAGATTAATTACACAGGCCCACAAAATGAAAAAAAATGTCTGAACTTTTGACCGGACATACATATTCCCATGTATTTTTCGACGCTGAATCCGAATCTGTAATAAAAATATAGGGTTTTCCTACCTTTTCTCAGAGTTTTATTGAAAAAACCTCATTTTTTACGGTTTTTTTGCGGTTTTTCGAGTCTAGAAAAAACAAATCATGAGATACGGTTAATTGGACTTCAAAATCGAATTCTACGGGAAAAAATACACGGGAAACCATACCTTCAAATTTTTTTAACGCGATTCTAGTCCTCTGTATGGGGCTGAAAAGATGAGGAAATCGGTAAAAGTCGAAATTTTGCCTAAAATGGATTTAAACAATATTAAAATTTAATCATGCGTCTTTTGAAGAGTCGATAAACATTGGAAATACTATCCTGGGGGTTTTTCAGATTGCTGATCATGAATTTGAAGTCAGATTGTGTAAAAACTACTTCTAGAGGGCGGTGACAAGAACTGTATATGGTAAATTTATCGATTTTTTAAAAATTTTACGTCTGAAATACTAATTTTAGAGTCTTTCACAGCATTGACTGTAAATTCAAGATATTAACTTAGCCTATTGTGTACGTTAAACTTAACATTTTGTCTATGTTTGTCTCTCTCTCTCTCTCTCTCTCTCTCTCTTCCGATGTTTTTTTAAATTGGCTTACGCTTACGTACACGTTTCTCTTCGAATGACCGATGTAGTGGATTTCTGACACGTTTTTGTCCTTTTTCGCAGCTGTTTCTCTTTTTATCATCCAGCAGTAATCTGCTAACATGTTGATACCCCAGTTTCCTTGAAATCTACGTTCAAACTCCTTTAAATCTTGGTGAAATCGTTCACCATGCTCTTCACTAAAGTCTCCGTTATTTTCAGGAAACTGATCAACGTGTGAATCAAGAAAATGAAGTTTTAAGTTCATTAGACAACCCAATTTTTCAAAATTACGTACCATTCTTTTCACAATAGCTTTATAATTCGTGTCTTTGGCATTACCCAAAAATTTCGTCGATACCTCTTTAAAACTTAACCATGCTGCCTTTTCAACATCAGTCATGCTTTGTTCAAAGTTTTCGTCTCTAAATAAAGTTCGGATTTCAGGACCATCAAAAATACCTTCATTTAATTTAGCATCAGATTTATGGGAAAATACTTTGCTTATATATTGGAAGCATTGACCGTCCTTGTCCAAAGCTTTAACTAATTGCTTTATCAATCCAAGCTTTATATGCAGAGGCGGTATCAAAATTTTCGAAGGATTAACGAGTGGATCTTTTATAACATTCTGTTTTCCAGGTTCAAACGATTCTCTTGATGGCCAAATTTTCTTTTTATAGTGTTTTTCTCTATCTCTGCTATCAAACATGCATGAATAACATGGGTACTTCGTAAATCCAGACTGTTGTCCAAGTATCATAGATAAAATCTTTAAATCGCCACATATTTGCCATTTATGTTCTCTATATTTTATTTTCGTTAAAAGTAGTTCAAGATTGGAATACTCTTCTTTAAGTACTGTTGAATGTGCTAATGGTATAGGAGCATATTTATTTGTGATATTGAGGAGTACTGCTTTAAGGCTGCGCTTTGATGAATCAATGAATAGTCGCCAATTTTCAGGTTTGTATATGTTGGGTTTCAATTCATCAATAAGACCTTTCACGTCCGTGCAATAAACCATATTAGAATCATTCTTGAAATAATTTCTAAAGCGCTCTTCTCGATCACGATATGCACATACTTGCGACGATTCAAAAATCGCGCTAGACATAGTTTATATACTTAGCCGCTACGAGGCGCTACTCCCGCAACGGGAATAGCGAGCTCCATAGCATATATAAGCAAGCCGCCGAGCCAGCCTTTGGACTTGTCTCCCCTTTCATTGTGTAAGAGTGGGATTGCTCGACACAGTGGGAGTTACCTTCACCCGTATTCCTGTCTTAAGCTACGTAAGGGTGGGATTGCCCTACGTTAGCCTCCAACCTCTCCGTCAGTGTAAGGGTGGGATTGCCCGACACTGAATCCTGACAACTACCACCACCTTCTCGGTCGGGGTAGATCCTCCGCTAGTCGATGCGAGTATGCACGACTAGCACATCCCCTCCATGTCTACTTTAAGACTTGGAGGTAACCTTTCCTGTCTCCCTCTGACACCAGCCTGTACCTTATGCCTGTACCGAATGTCACGGAGACACGCTCATTATTATCCGCCGCCGGTAAAGTAGATTCCAACCGTGCTAACCATCGATAATATTGTAGCCTGTAAATAGTTTATTTTTTTCTTTTTACGCTAGTTTGTAACCGAGACCGTTCGGAATTTATTAATAATAAGATTGTGAAAAACTGCGCCATCGGTAAAAATAAATACCGACCGCCAGAAAGAGATCAATTATATCTCGTAACCTGTAAATAGTATATCTTTCCTTTTAGTTTGTAACCGATACCGTTAGGAATTTATTGTTAAGTATAATTTTGTTAAACTGCATTACCGGTAAAACTAATACCGACCGCCTAAAAGATATAATTTAATTTTTATATTATTTTGATTATTCATATTTTTGCGTACCGCCGTTTCCGGCCAATTTTCCCGAGATTATCATTTAATTGATCAACCTTGTATTAGTTTTAAGATCAACTCAATAAACGCAAAGAACATTTATTGTGAAAAATATAAAATGCACGACTCATACTCATTTACCAGTTCCGCTAAACCCGTCCTGTAAATCCGCCCCGTCATTTACCGCTTTAGTTTTAAGATTTGTTATTTCATCAATTTAATTGTTATTTAAACGCAATAGTAAATTTCTTTTTCCTTTAATATTAATTACAGTTAAATTTTTATTTCTTTTATTACAGTAAACTTTTCATTCTGGAACTCATTTCTATTTTTATTAAATTCAGTAATTTCAATTTAGTTTATAAGTTTGAACTTTGGCTTATTCGAACCTCCGACCGACCATCTTCCAGCATCAACCCTCAGGTAAAAAGTAAAAGTCTGATGCCACCGACGCCAACGAGTTGTCTACGGCAACCGCCAGAAAGCCAAACGTTACATACTTTAGTACCCTTTGTCAACATATTTCGTCTCTTAAACTCTGAAGCCATAAACTCTGATTGTTTCTTAGATAAACCACTCTTTCTAAATAAATTGTTCAGACTTTTTTTATCAAACTTTTCAACAGTTCGTTCTTCACCCTTAGGAATATACTCTTCATCACTATCCAGAGAATGTTCTTCAGGTGAACTTAGATCTTCTTCATTTGATGAGCTTCCGTCTGCGGCAATCAGATTTTCAGTTGTTTCATCTGTCGAGTTTTCATCTACATTTAGATTCCCTAAGCCTGTTGTAAAACTATCTCTCGAATCTTTATTTTCAAAAATATCTATAAAATTCTTGGATGGAAATTCTATACAAGAAGTATTAGGATATACTATTCCTTTTTTCTGTATCTTGTTTAAACCTTGTATCTTTGTTAAACAAAAATAGCAATCATTTTCATCTTTTGGTTCCTTCCACTTTGTAGGTATAGTAAATTTTAATTTGGACCTAGCCTGACTGGTGTTGTATCGATTCATCATGGCATAACATGAAGCACATATATAATGAGGAACCCAAATTTTATCCTGTTGAGAAATCTCAATATCAAAACATTTTTGATAGATAAAATTAATATTATCTGTGATTTTTCTTTTGTTTCGTTGTCCAATATATCCTGAACATACATAACAGAAATTATCTTGAGATCCATTACACGTATGGTTAAAACTGTTATTGGATGTACCAGCGCAGTTTAAAAAAGGTTGAAAATTTGAATTAGCCATATTGTTGAATTAAACCCCACACACTAGGAATCCTGTTCCGATCGCAGGTGAGTCCGCCGTCCTAGGGGTGATAACTCTCATACCTCCCCAGGCCTAAGTATGAGAGCTTTCCGACTTTGACGAGGACAATGTCAACTCGTCGTCGGACACACTACGGCATCATTCTCACATCCTAGTGCTCCCCTGCAGGACAGCGCGCCTTCGCTGGGTTCGTTACTGCAAAGTATTGAGTATACCGAATCATTCTACACATCCCATTTTCAGGGCAGTTGTCATCGTGACCAATACTTCGCAGCAGCAGGTTTTTTTTAGGTACCCTTATAGAGTACTGATATATATATATATATATATATATATATATAGCTTTGGAAAAAGATCATAAGTCCCATTCGTTTATAAACAATGCTTTAAGATCAATGACAGTGTACAACAGTGATTAACTGAACGGAGCTTTAAAATGAAACCGAATTCATTTCTAAACAACAGTACCCAGTTTTACAACAGAATAAGTATAAATAAAAAATTGACAGATCAAATTGTCTCTGACACAAACACACCAAATGAAGAAGATTTAAGTTCACCTGAAGAACATTCTCTGGATAGTGATGAAGAGTATATTCCTAAGGGTGAAGAACGAACTGTTGAAAAGTTTGATCAAAAAAGTCTGAACGATTTATTTAGAAAGAGTGGTTTATCTAAGGAACAATCAGAGTTTATGGCTTCAGAGTTTAAGAGACGAAATATGTTGACAAAGGGTACTAAAGTATGTGCATATCGTGATTGAGAAGAGCGCTTTAGAAATTATTTCAAGAATGATTCTAATATGGTTTATTGCACGGACGTGAAAGGTCTTATTGATGAATTGAAACCCAACATATACAAACCTGAAAATTGGCGACTATTCATTGATTCATCAAAGCGCAGCCTTAAAGCAGTACTCCTCAATATCACAAATAAATATGCTCCTATACCATTAGCACATTCAACAGTACTTAAAGAAGAGTATTCCAATCTTGAACTACTTTTAACGAAAATAAAATATAGAGAACATAAATGGCAAATATGTGGCGATTTAAAGATTTTATCTATGATACTTGGACAACAATCTGGATTTACGAAGTACCCATGTTATTTATGCATGTTTGATAGCAGAGATAGAGAAAAACACTATAAAAAGAAAATTTGGCCATCAAGAGAATCGTTTGAACCTGGAAAACAGAATGTTATAAAAGATCCACTCGTTAATCCTTCGAAAATTTTGATACCGCCTCTGCATATAAAGCTTGGATTGATAAAGCAATTAGTTAAAGCTTTGGACAAGGACGGTCAATGCTTCCAATATATAAGCAAAGTATTTCCCCATAAATCTGATGCTAAATTAAATGAAGGTATTTTTGATGGTCCTGAAATCCGAACTTTATTTAGAGACGAAAACTTTGAACAAAGCATGACTGATGTTGAAAAGGCAGCATGGTTAAGTTTTAAAGAGGTATCGACGAAATTTTTGGGTAATGCCAAAGACACGAATTATAAAGCTATTGTGAAAAGAATGGTACGTAATTTTGAAAAATTGGGTTGTCTAATGAACTTAAAACTTCATTTTCTTGATTCACACGTTGATCAGTTTCCTGAAAATAACGGAGACTTTAGTGAAGAGCATGGTGAACGATTTCACCAAGATTTAAAGGAGTTTGAACGTAGATTTCAAGGAAACTGGGGTATCAACATGTTAGCAGATCACTGCTGGATGATAAAAAGAGAGAAACAGCTGCGAAAAAGGACAAAAACGTGTCAGAAATCCACTACATCGGTCATTCGAAGAGAAACGTGTACGTAAGCGTAAGCCAATTTAAAAAAAACATCGGAAGAGAGAGAGAGAGAGAGAGAGAGAGAGAGAGACAAACATAGACAAAATGTTAAGTTTAACGTACACAATAGGCTAAGTTAATATCTTGAATTTACAGTCAATGCTGTGAAAGACTCTAAAATTAGTATTTCAGACGTAAAATTTTTAAAAAATCGATAAATTTACCATATACAGTTCTTGTCACCGCCCTCTAGAAGTAGTTTTTACACAATCTGACTTCAAATTCATGATCAGCAATCTGAAAAACCCCCAGGATAGTATTTCCAATGTTTATCGACTCTTCAAAAGACGCATGATTAAATTTTAATATTGTTTAAATCCATTTTAGGCAAAATTTCGACTTTTACCGATTTCCTCATCTTTTCAGCCCCATACAGAGGACTAGAATCGCGTTAAAAAAATTTGAAGGTATGGTTTCCCGTGTATTTTTTCCCGTAGAATTCGATTTTGAAGTCCAATTAACCGTATCTCATGATTTGTTTTTTCTAGACTCGAAAAACCGCAAAAAAACCGTAAAAAATGAGGTTTTTTCAATAAAACTCTGAGAAAAGGTAGGAAAACCCTATTTTTTTATTACAGATTCGGATTCAGCGTCGAAAAATACATGGGAATATGTATGTCCGGTCAAAAGTTCAGACATTTTTTTTCATTTTGTGGGCCTGTGTTATTTTAAAAAAATTGAAAATTCTTTCGGAAAAATGACTAATTTGCATCTCATCTGACTGCTCGTTCTGTTAATTACTTTTTTTTGTAATAAAATTACTTTAAAAGATTTAAGATGTCATGCACATTATTATTTTAATAATAAAGAGCTCAACGGTTCTTCAAGCTGAAATTATATGAATTTTAAATAAACAAACAATACTGATTTTATTAATTAGCAGTTTATTGAGACCCAAAGTGATCATACTTTAAACGAGATTATCTTAAAGAAATCGGCAAGGCTATTTGAAAATTTACAACAATAACATATAAAATAAAAACCCATTTAAAGTTTGAAAAGATTATCCGCCTTTTTAATAAACAACAAATTATAGCTGATGGAGGAGCTGTCTGACTATTAACAAAATCTATATGATTTTTAAATCTTTGAAACTTTATGAGAAAAATATTGAGAATGACAGATAAAGGGAAACATCTCTTCCAATTAAAAAATATTAAAGAATTATGAAATGTATCTTAAAAAATCAATTTCAAATTGTTTATTATATGTTTAAATGGTTTATTACGGATATGTAAATTAAATATTTTTATTATTATATTTTTTATTGATTTAACAAAAATTTAACTTAAAATGAATAAAAGAATAATAAAAAAATAAATAGAAGAATTAAGAAATGTGCTTTAATAAGGCATATTTTTTAAAAAGTGTTGTGAATTCATCAAAGCGCATTAATAAAAATCACGTTAAATACCATTGATATTAAAAAAAAATTTATTAAAAAAATGGTTTAATTTTTATAGTTAAAAATAATTTAATTATAATACTGCTCATAAATTCGCTATATTTTATCGAACTAGATGAAAAACTAAAAAAAAAACCTGATGCAAAAAACTATCGTATATTTAGAAAGAAATATCGTAAGAAAATTAAAAAAAGTAGGTATTTTAAAGTATTCGCTAAAAAGAATGCATTACATTTTTCTAAGCTTCTTATTATCATATTATAAAGTTAACTGAAAAATAAAATGTATTTATTTAAATTTAAAAAAATGTATTTGTTTAGTTACTTTTCAAGTATGATTCAATAAAATTTGAAAAGTAATATATTTGATAGTATTGCACTGTTTTGTGTAATTTGTGTTATTTATGCGACTTTTCAAAAATCCGACCTCATTGGGTATCGGTTGATTGCTGGTCACAAAAGTGGCTGACTATCCATCGGTAGTCAAAGTTTTCGGTATGGTGGTGTCTGACAGTCTAGCCTAATGTAATGTGTTAAACGGTTCCGGGCTGGGCTCCCTCGACATCTCCATACAAAAAGATTAAGTATATATAGGATAACAATATCCTTTATATGTTAATCTTTTTTTAAAAAAAAAAAAAAAAAATATGGCCATGTAATATTAACATTAAAACTTTTTTCTATCCCTATCTGTAAATATATTTTTTTAATATTTTTAAAATAAAATAGAATTTAAGGTGTTAAATAAATTTTTAATTTTATTTTTTTCACTATGAAAATTGATTACAAAAATATATAATATTTAAAAATAAAACAAAAAAAAAAAAAAAGAATAGGTGGATCATCGGGTTTGAACTTGGCAAAATTAGAGAGCGAAGTGCGTAAAAACTTAGTGACCACAGCCACCGCATTCGTTTGTTGAAGAGGGTAAAAAGTTACATATGTTTATCGCCCCCCAAAAGATTTTATTTATTATTATTTATTTGTTTGATTACTTTAATGATTTTTATTATTAAAATATGTATCTGTTTTAAATAAAAATATGTAATTAATCAAAAAATTTTCGGGAGGGTTAATCGCATTGAAATAAAGATAAAGTATCGCGGCGAAGATGGTTTGCCGTAAGTTTACCTACGCCACTGGAAGCCTCGTGTTTCGTGTGTTTGTCTCCTCCCCTCTCGCTTGCTTCTCTACGCGCGTGTAGACGTGAAGGGGCTTTGCGCGTATAGTTCCAGAAGCGCCGCAAGGATCGTCATGATCGAATTCGACACGTTTTATTAACACGGCATTGGCAATCTCTACTAATCTCTGTTGATGACCAATGGCTGAACATTAACTCGTTTAACAGTTGCTCCAAGTCCGTCGCAAGGTCCTTTACCATGAGCAGTGGGATAAAAATGCCACTCTGCTTCACATTGAAAATCGCTTTGATGGTATGCTAAGTTTATTGTATTTTTATAATTTTTATATTGTTGTGGAGCACCGTCTGAGAAATAGTATATTTTTTTCAAATTTCCAAATTCATCCCTTAAGAAATTGATAGCAATTTTGTGAAATGTATATACTGCGATTGCATCATGTGTTAAACAATCTGATATTATAACTAAACTGCGATGTTTTATATCATTGCCCTCTTTAAAGTAAATTACAACGCTGTACACGGTGGCTTGATTATTATTACAATGGAATCCTGGAGCTGCATCCTAAAGTATGGATAGAATACAAAATCTTCTATACATGTTTAAATTTAATTATTAGATTTTTCATATGATATTAAATTATTACCTGAACTGTAAAAGCATAATTTTCCGCAAAATCAACAATCACTTGAAATTCATTTGGTTTTAATTGATCCTTCAACTCTCTAGACAAAAAAGACTGCTTGATAGCTGTAAATGCATGGGGCAATAAATTCCTAACTTTTTCACAGAAATACTGTACAAAATCATCTGTGTCTTTGATTAAAGTTTAGTTTAGAATTATTGAATCTAAATAAAGTAATGATTATTATGTTATTATAACAAATCAAGTTCTTTCAGCAATTAATTTAATGAAAATTATGTTATGACAAGCAAGACAAATTTTCGATGTTAAATGTTTGATTAAATGTTTTTCAAAAAATATTTGCCTCCATCAAATTACAAACCTCTCTTAGAATTAGGTGTTGATAGTATACCTTTATTACTAAGAATACTACGAGCATTTTGAATCATTCTATCAGAAGCATGAAAATGTGTTTTAATAGTACTATGATTCCACGTTTTTGGTAACATTGTTAAAATCTTTATTTTTTGATTTGATGTACATAATGTATCATTAAAATGTTTCTTTAAATTACTCAATAATTCTACAGAATCAAAAATCAATTGATTTGGAATAGCTACAGAATTACTTTCATGCAACTCGTTTATAATTTCACTAAAACTATCATTGAAAACATCACTAAAATTAGATAGACACTCTTCAGAAGCACTCATATTTGGATAAGTATCCACTTCCATTACTGCAACCAAAATTTGCAAACTTGTACTATATAAAAAAAATTTAGTGCGGAAGCAAAATGTCAAAAATAATGAATTAATGTAAATAACTAATTAATTTATGAATATTTACAATTAATCATTATTGTTAACTATAACCAGTCATTAAAAACTGAAAATAATTTAAATTTTTAGCAAATATTATTTTGTCACAATCATATTATTATTGAACTTGTAGGTGCCAAGCTCAAAAATAATTTTAATCATTTTACTAGATTTTTTCATAGTTAATTATACATAAAATAATAAGAATTGAATGCTAAAATGCAAAATCTTATCTAATGCACAAATTCATTTTGTTATTTCAAATTTATTATGTATTGAAATTTAAAAATACTAAAAAATTTATCCTTATGAACGCACTGGCATGTGAAAGGTTAACAAATTTATATTACGTACAAATCAAATAAACAATAAAAAAAATTTCTCTATTATAAAACCAAGCATACCGAGAAAATGTTAAATTCATTTAACTTGAATTAAATTCAATGGAAAATAATATGCATTTCTCTAACAAGAGCTGGTAATAGTAAAGGGAAATTAGTTTTTACGATATTTTTTAAAGAATATCACTTGAGTAAGTGATATTTATAATATCACTTACTCATATCAAATAATCTACCAAAACCATCCTTATTATATTAAACATTCTTATTATTTACACTACGTTAAATGTACATATATCCAAAACTATGATGAAATAATTATATAATTTATTTATTACACAATAAAATATTAACGAAATGCATTTTTATTGAATAACTTGTATCCCACACAAAATTAAATATTTTATAAATATTTCAAAGAAATATTTTAAATATTTTAAAAACGTTTCCATGGCATACTTTTTAATAATATTACAGAAACATTTCTGGAATTTTTTAAAGAAATATCTTTTAAAAATATTTTAAAAACAAATTTACCTTCATGAACTATTTGTTGCTCCGCTGTCTCAAAAAGTAGAGCTTGTGATTTAATCCAACATGATATACATATTCGCTGCCCTTTTATAATCTTGGGGAATATATTTCTAATTTTTTCTGATACACGTTGCAATGAATTTTTCTTACAATGCTTATCAATATTAAACGGATTGCAGCATCTATCGTAATGGGTTTTTGTTGTTAGAAATGGCATTTCTAAGGACAAGATTGCATTCAGTGATTACATTATGCTTTTATATAAAAACCTTAAGTATATAACCTATAGCTCTAGAGAGGTAGCAGCTATGAGATAATAATGTAATAATTTATTATAACAATAATTAAATCATGCAAACAAAAATGTTACTGATAGTTTATTATGCATTGTCTCATAATTAAATAAACTCAAGTGAAGGTCTGAAACTCTGTCAATGTATTCGGAAGTTTGACAACTTTTCATACACATGATAGAAAATAAAAATTAAACTTAAAAAAAATGATAAAAATAGATTTAAATACTCTACATATTAACTTCAGACTTAGTCTGTTCTCTACTGGTACTGTAAATTACAATAAAATCATAAAAAGTAGTTGAAAAACATTGATTTTTTTGGTTATATCTCAGTGATATTCAGAAAGATGGAATTTGTCTATGAATAATATGTAGTTGTAAAATTTAAAACAATAATAATTCAATGTTTTCACTGACCTCAAAATGAGAAAAATAATGCAAAGGTTGCAGATTTCAGGATCTATTTATTAATAGAAATTTGTATACGAGCATTCCAACGTCGACAGAGTTATGGCTATTTTAGTTAAATAATATAAATTATTATAAATTAATTATTGTGATTGAATTTTTATGTCAAAAATAATTAATACAATATTGACTTCGGGTTGATTTTATATGAAATAAATCATTATTGTAAAGATTGCAAAATACATTATTATTAAATATTAAAATTATAATTGTGAAGAATCATTGAGAAAATACAGCTTTAATATACGTATATGACTACAAAGACTTTAAAAGTAAAGGCAATCAAATTAAAATGAATATTATGAAAAAAAGTTTTAAAATATTAGAGATTATAAAAACTGTAACAAAAAGTTACACAATAACAATAAAACTGTATAATTATTGACTCTCAACCATCTTAAGTCATTGCAATACAGTAAAAGAATAATAAAAAATTAACTACAAACTTTGATTTGACTAAATGTATAAATGATAGTATTGGTGTTCTATAAACATATCAGAATTATCAATTTATGAAATAAAAATAAATTTATTATTAACCAAAAAATTGAAAAAAATATTTTCATTATATACCTTGTAGTTGGCTACTTTGATTATTGCATTTGTATATATTGAATTTAACATTTGTTAAATGTTGCAAAATATTGTTATTATTTCAAAATTATAATAATTTTTATAATTTTGTTATTTAACAAAATTTCATCATGTAATAAATGAATACAATAAACTTACAATTGTTGCTTTTAATATTAATAAACCTAATCTGTTATTTTGACTATAAATAATTATAAAACAGTAATTGCTGAAGTATAGTTTGTCTAAACTCTATGGAGATAGCAATTACATTTATTAATCGAAATACACTATTTTTAATATAAATAAAATCTATTATTTAGCAGCAATTGTGGTTTTCTGTTTAAAAAATTTAAGTATAGTCTGTTTGTACTCCAGAAAGATAGCAACTAGGAGTATCTATAGACGTCTATGTATGCACTAGATAGTGGAGTTTCTAATTCTTTGTAATCTAATATATTATTATTACAAACGAATGCTCATTATTTGCTTGACAAATAAATGATTCGTTTTTTTTTTAAATATTTAGATGGTTTAAGAAAAACTCTACGCGTATAGTTCATGACAATGACTGGAATTTATAGTTGTGTCTCAATCTCAAGAGACAAGGATAGAATGAGGTTTTATCATGACATAGATAAAGACAGAATGAGGTTTGAGATTGAGTATGAGCATCGACTTTAAATTCGAGCCCATACGGAAGTAATGTTATTCAGTAAATAATTGACCTAGTTTTTTACTTGAAAATTCATATTTTTTTAAAGTTTTCAGCATTTTTTTATTAAATTATGTAACTTTATCGCGAAGAATTAGTTGGTTGTACCCTTACACGATACAGCAGGGTTGCTCCCAAATGATATAGTTAGTTTATCGCAGTATGAAATCAATGTGCTAAACAAAGACAGCAATATATGGTATATCGTTCAGGAGCAACCCCTCGCGTGTTGCTTTACCAAGGTTATGTTTTTACTTGCCAATAGTCTATAGTATATAAAAATTAAATCAGCAAGATATGAATAATATTTTGAGAAACAAGTATAGGATATTGTTTACATGAAAAGAGACAATAATTACTGTTCACTATGATGTTACTGTTTACGAATGAAAAATTATCAATTTCATGCAAAATATTATTGATAAAATTATAGTTCCTAGTAACATTCGACAGTAACATATAGAAGAAAAATTTTACTTGATTCTGGAATCAAATAACATTTTCTTGACACAGTTTATTAAAAGCAAAACAAGAATTACTTAAAAATGACTATGTAAAGTGTACTAAATATATCTGTTTGAAAGAACTTCATCCTAGTAACAGTCCCTTAGTTATGGCATTATCAGGATCCAAGGGAAATTTTATTAATATTTCACAAATGATTGCTTTTGCAGGACAACAAGCTAATAGTGGTCATCCTATTTAAAAAAAACACGTGCAAAATACACGTGTTTTTTACATGTAAAATTTGCGTGTTTTTTCAAGCATTTTTTTCACGTGCTTTTTTCACGTGTTTTTTTCACGTGTTTTTGTTGACGTGAAATATTGTAAAAATTGAAAAAAAAACACGTGTTTTTTGTATATTTTTTCATATTAAAAACTACGCATTTTTCATTAACGAACAATGAGAATGTTTTGTAAAGAGTATTTATAATACTTTATTTTGACCCTTTTGAAAAAAATACGTTCTATCTACACGTATTTTTTATAACTCTTCGAAGATCGAAGAGCTTCTAAGACCCAGAGTGTCTGGCTTCATATATCTTGTGTCTTCGAAATTTGTATAGGGGATGACAAAACTGAGAAAAACGCCACCTAGTGATTTAAAATCGCTATTGATGATCGATTATGTCGGTCTGACTCTAAGTCACTAGGTGGCGTTTTTCTCAGTTTTGTCATCCCCTATACAAATTTCGAAGACACAAGATATATGAAGCCAGACACTCTGGGTCTTAGAAGCTCTTCGATCTTCGAAGAGTTATAAAAAATACGTGTAGATAGAACGTATTTTTTTCAAAAAGGTCAAAATAAAGTATTATAAATACTCTTTACAAAACATTCTCATTGTTCGTTAATGAAAAATGCGTAGTTTTTAATATGAAAAAATATACAAAAAACACGTGTTTTTTTTCAATTTTTACAATATTTCACGTCAACAAAAACACGTGAAAAAAATGCTTGAAAAAACACGCAAATTTTACATGTAAAAAACACGTGTATTTTGCACGTGTATAAAACACGTGTTTTTTTTCAATAGGGCATCGTGTGTCTAATGGATTTGAAGACACAACTTTACCTAACTTTGAAAAATATTATAAAATTCTACCTGCAAAAGTTTTTGTTGAAAATTCTTTTTATTCTGGTTGACTTCAACAGAATTTTTTTTCTATTAGTGGAAGAGGAAGTCTTGTAGATACAGCTGTTAAAATTGCTGAAACTGGATACACCCCAAGCGGAAATAATCTGCCGTTAATAACTAATAATAATTATATACAACGAAAAATAATTTAAAAAAAAAGTTATTATTATTTATTATTTGTTATAAAAGTGTAGATTTTGGACTGTAATAACTGTTTATAATAGTTATTAATAATTATTTTACATTTATAACAGTTGATAAAAGTTATTATCAGTTATTATTTTTTATTATCTTTT
Organism: Anastatus disparis; assembly: GCA_017163975.1. NCBI lineage: Eukaryota > Metazoa > Arthropoda > Insecta > Hymenoptera > Eupelmidae > Anastatus > Anastatus disparis. The sequence goes on along the minus strand of JAFFSR010000024.1, from coordinate 1,365,618 downwards.
TCAGCATGGTAAGTATATGCATAAAGTAAACCGTAAGTAAAAATTATTATCGGTTATTATTTTTTTTTTTTTTTCAATCTGAGAGTTACTAATAATTATTTTCTATTTATAAAAGTTAATAGAAGTTATTATTAGTTATTATTTTTTATCATCTTTTTCGGTATGGAAGGTATACATATAAAGCAAACGTTGAATAAAAGTTATTATCAGTTATTATTTTTTTTTATCTTTTTTGGTATGGAAGGTATATATACATATAAAGCCAACGTTAAATAAAAGTTATTAATATTATTTTTTAGTAATTTTTATTAATTTTTTTATTAATTTTTTGAATTTTAAAGATGTTCACTTGAAGGAAACGATAAAAAAAAGTTATAATTATTTTTTCATTAGATTTTAAAAATTGTTAAAAATTGTTTTTGATTATTGAAAGTAAGTAGATAGGTAAGGATATAATTGATTCAAAAAGAATTTTTATTTTTATTTTTACATAAAAACTTTTATATAAAAATATAAGTCTTATTTTACAATTATAAAAGAAGTTTTATTTTGTATTTACAATGTCAACGCTAACATATAATACGATTTACTTATCAAATCTTAATTAATGCAGCGACCAAGAGCACCTTTAAAAATTGAGCTTAAGAACAGGCCGGATTCGCTGTCCTTGTCTAATTGGCATTTTTGTTATTTACTCAAGTATTAATCGGTGTATCTGCAAATTGAAGGTTATGCGCAATAGATATTATTATTACAAATATTTATGCACAAGAAAAAAAAAATCTATCGCTTTGTTTTTGAGAAAAGTAAGGAACGCGAAAATATTATAAACATAATCTTTTACTTCGGCGTTCCTTACTTTTCTCAAAAACAAATCGGTAGATTTTTTTTTCTTGTGCATAGATATTCATAATAATAATATCTATTGCGATCAACCATTATTTTGAAGATACACCGATTAATACTTGAGTAAATAACAAACAACTCAATTGTTACTCGGTCGGTATCAGGTTCTACTCCGGCCTGCCGTTAAATAATAATCATCATTACATTTTGTTATTATACAAGGCCGGTATAGCATGGTATACTTAAGACATTGAATTTCGCCATGAAAGAGTGAACATTTTTTTAAATTTATGATTTCTTTCACGTCAGTGTCATTAACAAATGAAACCGGTACAAGTTTTAATAATTTAAAGAAAATACAAACATCACAGTTATCGTCCTATTTAATCAAATATATAGAACTAATGATTCCGAATCTACTATCTTTCGTTTGAAAAATAGAATCATTAGTTTTTTTCCCTTTTGAATAATAACAAGATGTGTATCTACAACTTTGATATATAATTTTATTGTATTTTTTACATTCAGTAATTTTATTAATATTTATAAAGAAACGAAGGCACGAAATTTCTTTTTTGGTTAGAATGTGACGTTTTGCACATCCTACTAGTGTACAATCACCTATTTTTACTACATTCTTTAATCTTTTACTGTTCAGTTGATCAACAAAATCTTTCGTTTCTTGAGAAATAAAGCTTTCCGTTTCTAATTGTGGAATTTGTTGATAAGTTAATAGTCTAATAACTATTTCTTTACCGATGTGGTGATTACTTTTCTTCATTTCAAGTAAATTTTTATTATGGCTTTCGAAGGGAAAAGTATTGATTGCCCATAGTGGTCCCCAATTCTCGACAGTATCAGTTAAATGTAACAGTAAATGTACATTGTAGTATATATACTTATCTCCGAAAAATATACCAAAATAAAAAACAAATTCTATTAATAAAATTTTTGAAATCTTTAGTTCATGTGGTGATATGCTATCTTGTAGAAGAGTATTTAAAGCTGAGATAAACATTGCAAGATGATTTAGATATTTTCTAGGTAGAAGCCCTTTTAGGCTTGGTAAAGCACCGAATAAAATCCAAATGAGCCAATCAGAAGCTGATAAAAAATAATAAAAAATAAAAACTAATAATAACTTTTATTCTAGGTTTGGTTTAGCGTATGGTTTTCAAATTGAAAAAGCTAATAAAAAATAATAAAAACTAATAATAACTATTGTTTTATAAGAAAGTAATAAAAAATAATAACTAATAATAACTTTTATTTTAGGTTTGGTTTATGCGTATGATTTCCAAATTGAAAAAGCTAATAAAAAATAATAAAAAATAATAAGAAATTAAAACAAAAAATAAAAAATAATAACTATTTCAAACTTTTATTACAGTCCAAAATCTAGACATTTTAAATTGTCAATATCAGTTATTATTTTTTATCATTTTTTATTTCAGAATGTGATTTCCGCCTGGGAATGTTTATAAAAATTTATTTACTCATTTACACTGCAAAAATATATTCGATTCCTCTAGTCATATATGTAAAAAATATAATAAAATAATTAAAGCGGCAAAAACATGCAAAACATTGTCATAGGGCGAAAAATGCCGACTTGACATATATTACATGCAAAAAATTGTCGCTTTGACTATGAAATAGTATTTTTTGCCTGACGATAATATTTTGTATATTATTGTGGCTTTAACTATTTTAAATTATGCATGTACATGACTAGAGGTATTGACTTAATTTTTGTCGTATGAATGAGTAATCAAATTATTATAAGCGTTTATTATAAACACTGAACTAAGTGTGACGTCTGAGGGACGTACAGTCGACGGTAACATATTCTATGATAATTTTTTTTTCAAAATTTGCAAAATTAACCTATAAAAATGAGCGAACTAACGGAATCATCCAGTAAGATTACGTTATTTTGAAATTGCAGAAAAAGAATTATCATAGAATATGTTACCGTCGACTGTACATTCATTAGCGCCGATGTATCAAAGGTTTCTCAACGGCCTGGTTACTCGACCACTAACCGTCTCTTTTTTATGAAGAAAAATGAATAGCGCGAACTATTCCGGTATCAGATTGGTAGGAAGTAACGAAAATGTTTAAGTATAAGCGGATCCGTAAGCGTGAGAATCTAAGTTACTTATAATGTCGAGATCCTATCTGATTTGGTGGATCTCGGCGGAAAGGTGAAGGAGTTATGATAATCAATTTCAAGAAAAGATATAAAAATGAAAACTTTTAAAAATTATTAATGATTTTAAAATTGATTAAGCATGTAAAAACAAAAAAGAATTGAAAATAAGTAACTAGTTTGTTACAATTTTAAATAAAACAATTTGATTTTAAATTTGAATGTTTATTAAAATAAAACTTATACTTACTATCCTTAAAAAGGTTGGGATTGCTCGTAGAGAGAGAGAGAGAGATAGATAGATAGATAGATATTTAAATTTATTAACTGTACATTATGTTGTACAACAAAAATAATACAAATTCGTAAGTATATATATATATAAAATGAGATACTAAGTAAAAATATAATTAAAATAATGATACAGTAATTAAAATAATTAAAGCCTAGCTCGGAGCAGAGGCTCATTCTCAAGGGAAAGGTAGTGCGAATATGTTGATGCCTTGAATAATGCCAACGATGAAGAATCTCTTAAAGATGATGGTAGACCGTTCCATAGTTGCGATGACACAACCAGGAACGATCTTTGGTGATACTCGGTAGATGAAAAAGGAATGGTTAACGGTCTCACATCACCCCTCAGTGTCCTCACAGGCCGGCTCCACAAATATCTAGAATAAAGATATGAAGGTGAGCATGACAAAAACATTTTGTATAAGAAGGTAGTAGCGAAGTAGTTTCTTCTACCCAAAGTGGATAACCAGCCTAGAGAGGACCTATAAACAGAGATGTGCTCGCGCCTACTTACACCATAGATGTAACGAATACCAGAGTTTACAACCCTTTGAAGCCTCAGATCGAGTTCAGCAGAAAGGTCAATATAGACCAAACAACAGTAATCAAGTAAAGGAAACAGCAAAGAACGGATAAGATGCTTACGTAGTGCAATGGTGGTACTTTTTCGAAAGAAATTTAATCTATAGAGCAATGAGTGACTCCTGTTACACACATGCGCAATTTGGTCCTCCCAGTTCAACTTACTATCAAGCCATACACCAAGACTACGAACAGAAGATTCAAACTTAATAAGATCACCGTTTATTGGAACACCAGTGATGTGTAATGAGGGCAGCATATTGACATAGAAATAAGATCCAATAATAATAGCCTTTGTTTTGCTCACATTTAATTTCAGATGATTTTTTGTCGCCCAGTTAACAATACTGACAGCTTGATCACTCATGAGAGCAGTAACAGAAGCCAACTTAGCAATTGGGAAGTGAATGTACACCTGAAGATCATCAGCATAGATAAGATGCTGCACATCGGCATGGAAGTCAGCAGCCACATCATTGATGTATATAGAAAACAACAGTGGACCAAGGACAGAGCCCTGGGGAACACCAGTATTTAATGTTACATAGTCAGATGCATTACCATCTGCATCAATAACAGCCTGCTGTCTCTCAGAGAGATAAGACGCAAACCAACGCACAACTGAATGCGAGATGTCAAGAGAAGACATTTTTCTGAGCAGAGAGACATGGCATACCGTATCAAATGCCTTGCTGAAATCAAATAGCAACAGCAACGTCACATAGCGTCTGTCCATATTGCGTCTAATGTCCTCAGTTAGTTTCAGTAGTGCGGTCTGAGTACTATGTCCAGTTCGAAATCCAGTCTGATAAGGGTCCAGTAGCTGTCGTATAGTCAGGTAATTGTAGAGTTGATCATGGACTAGACGTTCAAGAACCTTGGACATAAAAGATAATAAAGAAATTGGCCTAATGTCACCAAAAGCTTGAGGAGAGGAGATTTTGTTTATTGTAGTGACTAGTGAGATCTTCCAGCATGAAGGAAATAAGGATTCACGCAATGAGTCGTTATAAATACGACATAACAAAGGCCCAATGACCGGAAATGCCGCACGGACAAAAGATTGAGGAACAGCATCAAACCCTCTGGCCTGTGAAGTTGAATGACAAACAGCCATCCATACCTCCTCCAAAGTAACTGGATTAAACTTAAACATGGGTTTAAGTGGTTCATCTAGAGCAAGTGTATTCATGTAATCAGAAATGGAGGGGACCAGAGGATCAAACGCAACACCACCAAAATACCGATTCAAATCATTAATTGAAAAAGAATGTCGAGAGTCACTACTGCTGGAACATACGCCCAGGTTCTTGAGTTCTTTCCAGATCTGTCTTGCGTCAGTAATCTTAGATAGTCTGTCGTGGTAATACAGTAATTTAGCTGATTCGATGCATGAATGGGCCCGATCTCGAGCATCTCTATAACATATAAGATCAGCACGCAGCCTAGTACGTTTGAAGCGTCTGTAATGCCTATCTCTCTCAGAGATTAAGCGGTGATGCTCAGAGGTAAACCACGGACGATGACTCTTGCTCTGTCGAACACGCCTAACAGGCACAAACCGTGAGATATCTTCATTAAGATGAGTGTAAAGACATTCAAGGCGAGCCAAAAGAGAAGAGTCACCGTTACACACAGCACAATTCAGCGATCGAAAATAATCAAGAATAGCAGCCTCATCAACCGCTTTATAATCATGATAAGTAAAATTATTAAGTGTAGGCCTAGAGAGAGACGACTTCACAGTCGCAGCAATAAAATCATGTCCGTCAATAAATGGTACATCAGTCTTCCAATAATCAAGCAGTAAGTCATTGGCATCGACAAGGCACAAGTCGAGCCACGTATCAGAGGAATAAGTATGATGCGTAGGTCCATAAGGCACTGAAAAAAGTGCATTTTCCTTAATAAGGCTCTTCAGGAACACAGAATCATCAGATTCAGAACACAAATCAGTGTTGAAATCTCCTAAAACTACCTTAGTACTATAATTGTGCATATGAGTGGTCAAATCAGGAATAAAGTCCGTGTTGGCCAAAAATGGAGCGTGAGGTGGTCTATAAACAACACCAACGAAAATGGGTGAAGCCAAGTCAGATGAGTTGACCTCACAGAAGAGATACTCAGGTAAACCAGGCTTACCACTCCAGCTTCCAGAGGATGAACAGAGACGCACAGAAGTGAGAGAGCAGTGTACAAATAAAGCAACACCACCTCCCCTGGTGTTACGATCTTGTCTATAAAGCACATACCCATCAAGAGCAATCAAAGAATCACAAACTATCTGGCCCAGTTTGGTCTCAGTAACAGCTATTACGTGGAAATAAGGGCGAGAAGCCAAAAAGAGTCTAATCATCTCAATGTGCGCTCTAATAGAGTTGGCATTGAAATGACAAACTCTGAGACCATCCTTAGTAGTAAAATGATCATAAATGACCGATGAAATAGTATTGTTAGAAGGAAGAAGTGTGTTAGAGTGAGAAGGAAGAGAGAATGAGCTTACCCCAGTGTCAGATGTTAAGTGGTTACATCGTCGTTGGCTGATATCAATGAGAGCTTTGCTAAAAAAGCATCCAAGTCGTCATCCGATGCAACACGAATGGCTGCATCCTCCTTCTTCCTTCTGACGAAGATCTTACCATCACGCAAAAATGTAAGGAAGTTGTACCTCTTATCTTTGGCCTTCCTGAGCACTCTCAACTTCAGTTGGTGCAATGAGTGTGGCAGATATTCATTGATGTTGATCAAGGAAGGAGTAAGTGTTTCCACTGATAAAGTTCCCTGCAAAAGGTCACTCCTGATCTTTGAGGTATGAAGGCTACCCATCCTGATCTTTGCTCCGATGACAGATCGCGCCAACGAGGCACTCTTCATAGTGACGAGCAATGGCGTCGTAAGCAGCGGAGGACCACCTTGAGATGTTGTTGCAGAAGGAGCAGTACTATCATCAGTACTACGAGCTGTAGCAGGTCGCGACAAAGGTCGAACCGAAACAATGTCACTGAGAGCAAAACCAGAATTAAGAGAAGCCAATACAGCAAAGACACCGTTCTTCAGATCGTTAAATTCATTAGGAACCAGGCCTCCAAACACCAAGTCTGATGCACGCTCAAGACGCCGCTGGCCAGCCGCCAAAACATCACACTGTTGCCGTAAAGATTTATTGAGCTTGTCCAATTCCTGTAGTTTAGCAGCCATAGGGTCAGATAATGCCCGATCAGGCACAACAGAGAGAGATTCCTCCAGCTTCGCCTTAAGCTCCCGATAATCCTGACAAACCTTGTCAAGCCTTGCCTCAGCTGCTCCACAACGTTCCTCACATGCCACAGCAATACCATCCACTCGCGTCTCCAAACTTGTAAATCTCCCATCCAGTGTCAATAGTTGAGTGCCGATATTGTTGATCTTGGTATCCATATCATCCAGCTTATCTAATTTCTCCATCTTCTTCAATATAGAAGACAAAAGTTCATTTGTTTGTAGCGCTGGTAGTGTCGGAGTTGGAGTACGCGGCAGAGACAGAGAGAGAGAGAGAGAGAAAGAGAGTCCTTGAAAAAAAAATCAGTAAAAGAAATCTTGGAGATCCTTGGAGAAATTATGTTTTCCTTGTACTTGAATGCTAATAGAACTTTAGAATTTTGTAAAGAGCTTGATGAGGCTCTGATAAGAACTGAATTGTGTTTTTGCTGCAATTCATGAACTGGATTTTTGAAGTTGAAGAACTTTGAAGTGGGAGTATTTAGGAACATCCCTTTTGAGATTAAGGTCAAGAAAATCGGAGAAATGGCAAGCTGGGTGGAGCACGTAAGGGTGCTCAATCGGAAAAGTTGAGTTTTCTTTGAAATAGTGGGCGGGCTTATTGGCTGGACTAAAGTTTTTCGCATTTGAAAATTGCCCATAATGCGAAAAAAATGTTAGACTTAATATTAACAAAATAACAAATTAGCGCAAAAGAAATAATTAATATACTATCTTATTCTAAAAGAATTATTAAAATTATATATATAAAAAAACATTAATGAATGAACACAAAAGAAATGATTAATACAATTGAATTGCTAAAATTATATAAGAACATTAGGAAAAAAATTATAAAATTATCAAACGCATAGCATGTATATACATACATATATATATGTATATATATATATATATATATATATATATATATATATATATATTGTGGTATTTTATTTCATTAAAAATAGGAAAGAAATAATTTAATTATTATGAATAACATGTATATATATATATGTATATGCACATACATGTCTTAAGGTAAATACTTAAATTTATAATTATAAAAAGTAATAAATCTTAATTTCTATCTATAAATTTTAATCTATAAAATAAATTTAATCTATAAATTTTAACTTATAACTATTCATTCGAGAACATTCACAGTGTTTCTTCTAAAAGGATAAAAAGTGTATAATATTGATTAAAATATTAATAAGAGTGAAGAAAAGATAAAGTTCTTCTTTGTACCCTTTTGGATTCGCAGTGTGAATCATTAATATGAATTATTATTAAGATTATATTAGCTAATTTAAAACTAATCAGGAATATATTGCAAAGAAAGTATTACATTTACATAAAAAAAGAGACATATGGTTATTAATTTTTTTATAATAATCTAAATCGAAATTTCGAAAATATAACAAACATTTTCTTTTTCAAATAATAATTACTGTAAATAAATGTATACATTTTTTATTTTAAAGAAAAACGGTTCTATTACTTTTATTGAGTTGATAAGGAATTTTATTTAAAAATAAATATATATATATATGTATATTCTTTTATATCCGTGTTGAAAATAATGACGTCTTTCCAGTACGTCTTTGAAAGATGTCTTTGAAGACGTCTTTGGTCGTGTCTTAGATTGGAACAAAATAAGACGTAATTTTTTTAATGTTTAGGAAATATAATAACAAAATTACGTCTTTTTTTTAAGTAAAATAATTTCAAAGACGTATTTTTCCAATAAATACTCATAGTAAAAGACGTAAATTTTCGAAAAAAAAATTTTTTTCTTAAACGAATGACGTCTTCCTTGTTGAAAATAATGACGTCCTTCTAAGACGTCTTTGAAAGACATCTTTGAAAAACGTCTTTGGTCGTGTCTTAGATTGGAACCAAAAAAGACGTCATTTTTCCAATGTTTAGAAAAGTTATTCAACAAATGACGTCTTTTTATTATTTCAAAGACGTATTTTTTTTTAATAAAAATGACGTCTTTTCTTACGAATTTTTATTTTAAAAATATGTCTTTTCTTACGAATTTTTATTTAAAAAATACGTCTTTTCTTACGAATTTTTATTCAAAAAATACGTCTTTAAAATTATAAAAAGACGTATTTTTATTTTAAAAAATACGTCTTTGAAAATGTATAAAGACGTTATTTGTTAAATAGCTTTTCTAAACATTGGTAACATGACGTCTTTTTTGTTCCAATTTCAGACACAACCAAAGATGTCTTTGAAAGACGTCATTTTCTCCGAATTTATGAAAAAATAACGTAATTTTTCATGAATTATGTCATTGAAAAATGACTTTACATGATAATCATTTTCCATTCAAAGGAAAAAACAAAAACGAGGTTAGCCTCGCAGTTTCAACTCTTCGAAAAACGAAGAGCATTTGCGATTGAACTGAGAGTGTTCTGGCCTTATATATCTGCATCTTTGAAATTTGTATAAGGGATCGCAAAACTTGAAAATCGCCACCTAGTGAGTTAAAATTAAATTGACGCAATCAACCATCAATTCGACTGTAAGTCACTAGGTGGCGATTTTCAAGTTTTGCGATCCCTTATACAAATTTCAAAGACGCAGATATATAAGACCAGAACGCTCTCAGTTCAATCGCAAATGCTCTTCGTTTTTCGAAGAGTTCAAACTACGAGGTTAACCTCGTTTTTGTTTTTTCCTTTAAATGGAAAATGATTATCATGTAAAGTCATTTTTCAATGACATAATTCATGAAAAATTACGTTATTTTTTCATAAATTCGGAGAAAATGACGTCTTTATAAGACGTCTTTGGTTGTGTCTGAAATTGGAACTAAAAAGACGTCATGTTACCAATGTTTAGAAAAGCTATTTAACAAATAACGTTTTTTTACATTTTCAAAGACGTATTTTTTAAATAAAAATTCGTAAGAAAAGACGTTATTTTTATTATCAAAAATACGTCTTTGAAATAATAAGAAGACGTCATTTGTTGAATAACTTTTCTAAACATTGGAAAAATGACGTCCTTTTTGGTTCCAATCTAAGACACGACCAACGACGTCTTCAAAGACGTCTTTTAAAGATGTCTTTCAAAGACGTCTTTTAAAGATGTCTTTCAAAGACGTCTTAGAACGACGTCATTATTTTCAACAGGGAAGACGTCATTCGTTTTAAAAAAAAGAATTTTTTTTTGAAAATTTACGTCTTTTGCCATGAGTATTTATTGGAAAAATATGTCTTTGAAATTATTTTACTAATAAAAAAGACGTAATTTGTTTACTATATTTCCGGAACATTGAAAAAATGACGTCTTATTTTGTTCCAATCTAAGACACGACCAAAGACGTCTTTAAAGGCATCTTTCAAAGACGTACTGGAAAGACGTCATTATTTTCAACAGGGTATATATAAAGATAAATGTTTCTATATTTTTATTGATTAATTAAATATTTTAAATAATTGAAAAAAGAAAATGTTTGTGTATATTTTAAAAATAATATTTCTTTTTGGGTTTTTCCCGGATTAGTGGCGACAATTTTTATAGCCTGTCGAGACAATTTTTATGATATCCATCTGGCCGAAAGATAATTGTCGGTCCCTTAGACTATTTTCCAATACGCATGTGTTCAAAATATGTACAAGGAAAAGTTTATTTGCCCTAAGATTTGTCGAGCGTGGAAAAGAAAATAATTTTTTTTATCATAAAAAAATATTTTTTACAGTCGTTCATACCAAACATTTGTACAAACGATATTCTGTGTAAAAAGTTTAGGTAGAGAAAAAAAAATTTTTTTCGGTACAGAAGGATCTATTGTATTTGATATATACACTGAGAGAAAATTCATGCCAATAGAGCATGTAGTCTACGTATCCAAAGTTAGTAAGTAATATCCTATGCTTTAATAACAGCGCCATCTACTCTTACGAGGTTTGTGCTATCCAAAAACTGTTTGTTTACATGCTTTAGCAGCTCCCCACTCTAATATCCTTCGATAGCTAGCGCTGTATCCTCTCATGGGACGTAAAGGAAGTAAACGTGGCTTGTCTACTATTCTTTCTTTACTGCTAACTATGGCATTCTTCTATTGCTCAAGTCGCCTCCTCTTTTGGGTGGCGACGCGAGCAAACACGGCTGGTCTATATCCAAAATCATGTTGCAAATTTCGTTAACGTATTTTCGTAGCGTGAATCTTTTATTTCTTTTCTTTTCTTTTTTTATGAAGGAAGATACGTTATAAATATAACCTGTTAAACTTTTTAACTTTAAATAATTAATTTTTAACTTAAAATTTAATTATTTTAAACCGCTGGGGGGCAGATGAGCATGTACGATTTTACGCCAGAGTTATTTCGAAGTAACGTTGGTCTAGTGCGTAACGTTCGCGCTTTTCCTTTTGAGTAGGCGAGTTCAACTCTCGGCTAGGGTCTTTTTTAATTTTTTTTATTATTTTAATAGTTTTTATTGCTTTTTTTTATTTATATTTTTTTTATTTTCTATTTTTTTATTAATTTTAAAATCTATTTTTTCACAAGTTACTTAAAATATGCTCGTTTTTTATATTAATATTTTTAAATAAATTATTTAATATAGAAAATAATTTAAAATATTAATAAATAAATAATAGTGATATTTACAATACTATAGTTCAATTTTGTCTTTATAAACATATTTCAATATACAATATATATTATAACATAGATAATAATAACTCAATTTTATTTATTTATTGTAATTTATTGTAAATTTTATAAACTAAATTATAAATAAATTAAACTATACTATTATAAAATAAACATCACTATTATTTATTTATCAATATTTGTAATTACTACCTATAAAGAATAATTTATTTTTAAAAAATTTTTATTGAAAAAAACAAGCGTACTTGTGAAAAATTAAATTTTAAAATTATTAAAAAAATACAAAATCTAAAAAAAAATAAATATAAAAAGGAATAAAAAATATTAAAACAATAAAAAAAAATTAAAAAAAAGTGACCTTAGCCGAGAGTTGAACTTGCGTACTCAAAAGGAAAAGCGTGAACGTTACGCACCAGACCAACGCTACTCCGAAGTATCTTTGGCGTAAAATCGTACATGCTCATCTGCCCCCCCAGCGGTTTAAAATAATTAAATTTTAAGTTAAATAATATTAAAAATAAAAAAAAACTTTTTAATGTTCTACGTTTTTATAATGAACCAAAAAGTATAAAATAATGTGTAATAAAATGAAAAATGAATAATGATTTGAAATAAAAAAAACGTGGGGCGCATACAATACATAATAATAAACATGCGCCCCACGTTTTTTTTATTTCAAATCATTATTCATTTTTCATTTTATTACACATTATTTTATACTTTTTGGTTCATTATAAAAACGTAGTACATTAAAAAGTTTTTTTTTTATTTTTAATATTATTTTATACTTTTTAGTTCAATTAAAAAACGTGGTAGATTGAAAATTTTTTTTTTATTTAAATATTATCTTATACATTTTGGTATTATTATTATTATTATTAATATTATTTATCGTGTTGTCCAACAGTGCATATTATATAGCATATATATATTGTTGTCAAGGGACTAAAACGTGTTTCATCTATTTTTTTTAGAGAACACGTAATCGCATAGTGAGTTTCCCGCCATTTTGACGATAATGACTCCATTAGAAATTCAACCAAGATTTATTGTTTTATGCATTGTTAGACCATAAAATGAATAAAATACAGTCTCCAATTCTATATGTATAATAGAAAATGCTGTAATTTATGTCTAATTGCAATATATGACAAGTTAAAGAATTTTAAAAATTTTCGAAAATGGTTAGACACTAATGTTAAAAGTATATCTATATATAAAATCTTCAAATCTTCAATTTTGCCAATATCTCCGTTTATAATTAAATATATTAATATATTTTTCGGTGGGAATATATATTTTTAATTATATTATCCAACAATGCGTGCAAAAATATAATATTGAATATATTAATATATTAATATATCAAAAAAGGATTTTTAAAATTTTCGAAGATGTTTAGACACTAATGTTAAAAGTATATCTATATATAAAATCTTCAAATCTTCAATTTTGCCAACATCTCCGTATATGATCGAATATATTAATATATTGTTCGGTAAATATATATATTTTTTTTATAATATTGCATTGTCATCCAGTTCTGAGCTATATTTAAAATTTCAAGTCTCTAGCTCATCGGGAAGTTAGTTTACAATCGGTTGCAAAATTTGTACCGAACAGACAGACAGACAGACAGACACCAAAGCGAGTTAATAAAAACGTAGTTAAATACGAAACAATGTACAAAAAGTTTCCCGAAAAAATTTAATGATTCAACGGTATTTAAATTCAATGGCTATCCATTATACAAACGTAAAAATGATGACGTCAAAATAATTTTTAAGAATAAATTTACAGAAAAAGTAGCAAATAATGGATTTGTTGTTTCTTATAATCCTTACTTATTATTAAAATTTAATGCAGATATAAACGTAGAAGTACGTTCCACTGTACAATGCATTAAATCTTTATTTAAATATTGTTATAAAGGTCATGATTGTGCATACATTAAAATACGCGAAGTGAATATTGATTACCAAACAGAAAAGAAAGACACTTTTCAAAATGATAATAATGAAAATGTTGAATATGAATATGATGAAATACAACAATACATAAATACACGATATTTATGTCCGCCTGAAGCAATGAACAGATTATTAGAATATCCTTTACATGTTATTTCACGTACTATAAAAAGACTAAGCGTTCATGAAGAAAATCAACAAAATGTATTTTTTAAAGAAGGAAAAGAAGAAACGATCATGCAGAAAAATGTAAGAACAACATTAACAGCATATTTCGAAATGAATCGAGAAGATTTAGAAGCTCGAGATTGCTTGTATACAGAAATACCGCATTTTTATACATTTGACAAAAAACTAAAAAAGTGGAATAAAAGAAAAAAAATAAGGAAACCAATACTTAGTAGAATGTATTTGGTAAATCCAAAAGATAGAGAACGCTACTTTATCAGATTATTACCATTACATGTTAAAGGCGCCACATCTTTTGAAGATTTACGTACTATTGATATTGTAATATATACTTCGTTTTATGAAGCAGCTAAGGCTAAACAATTAAATAATGAAGATAAAGAATGGGACCGATGTTTAGAGGAAGCATCATTAACAGAATTCCCTCATGCTCTTTGTGAATTATTCGCTTTTATTTGCATTTTTCATAATCCCATAAATGCACGAGATTTATACGAAAAATATAAAGATAAGTTTTATCATCCTAAATACGAAAAAAATATAGGCGAAATATTGGTATTGAATGTTATTCAAAATAATTTACATATTAATGGATTTTCTTGAAATGATTTTAATTTTCCTAACATAAGCACATACATAGAAGATAATGATGATATAAAAATTTTAAATTATAATGATGATATTCTAAATGGATTGGAAACAAAAATAAATTCCTTAAAAGAGAAACAAAGACAAATATTTGACTCTACTATAAAAAGTTTAAATCAAAATAAACAAAAATGTATTTATATTGATGGACCAGGTGGAACAGGAAAAAGTTATTTACACGTTTTAATAGCTTATTTTAAATATCATAATATACGTTACTTATGTGTTGCTTGGACAGGTATAGCAGCGAATTTATTGATTGATGAAAAAACAGTGCACACAACATTTAAATTACCGTTGAATATAGCAGATTGCACAACATGTAATGTTTAGCCTAACTCTGCAGAAGGATGAAATATCTATGACTTTCAAATTTGCTTTTGAGTCAGTTGATCGTCTTTTTCAAGATTTATGCGATGTACAACACCAACCCTTCGGTGGTTAAACTATAATTGTATCAGGAGATTTTAGGCAAACATTACCAATTGTTCGACATGGAAGTCGTTTTAATATTATAGAAAATTCGGTTAAATTTAGTTTATTATGGCAAAATTTTATGCGTACGACATTAAGTGAAAATCTGCGAGTTTTAGATAATGATAATAATTTCAAACAATGGTTATCAGATATCGGAGAAGGAAAATGTCGTAATCTTTTTGAAGATGATAATGAACTAAGTGCTATACCAGAAAATCTTATCATTAGAGAACATCTTGTCGAAGAAATATTTGTAAATAAAATAAAAATAAATAGTGTAAATCTAATAGATAAAGTTATTTTGGCTCCTAAAAATAATGATGTTATTCAAATCAATAACGACGTTTTGAATATAATAGAAGGAGACTATGTTGAATATTTAAGTATTGATACAGCCGAAGATGATAAAAAAGAAAATTTAGATGTTATATTACCTACAGAATTTTTAAATACGTTAATTCCTAATGGACTTACACCACATAAATTACATTTAAAAGTAGGAGCTCTTATAATTCTTTTGAGAAATTTGAATGTAAATGATGGACTTTGTAACGGGACGAGGTTAATAGTAAAAAACCTACTAAGATATTCTATCCAAGCTGGTGTATATTTGCCATCGCCCGTCTTCACTCATGGACAATCATATGTTGCCCTTTCAAGAACAAAACATAAAAATAATTTAAAATTATTTTTAAGCAAAAGCGCAATAATCAACGGAGAAAATAAGAATGATCAAGATACAATTTATACAAAAAACATTGTATATAAAGAAACATTATAAATAATATTGTAAATATTTATATAATAAAGATATTATATCTAATATAATAATATTCGATATAATATTCAAAATCATGATGCATTTTAGAAAGCACTGATGAATTGACTGTACACAGAAATGCGCAGTAATATAGATTGCATTTGAAAATTCACAGTACAATCGGCTGCATATGGGGATGCGCTGTTGAATCGGCTGTATATGCACAGAAAAAAATTTGGCAATAAAAAATTACCATATTTTGTTCGTGTACGATTTCAGAAACAATCGAAATAATATATTTCGAAATCGGTAAAGCGTTTTTCTAAAAATTGTAATATACCATTACAAGGAGTTTTGAAATACCGTATACATTGAATTCTGTATTACAAGGAACGTTGAAGTAAAAAATTACCACTTATTTTATTTACAAATTCAAAAATAGTAATGTTAGTTATAATTACATTTAGTATTTCAAAAGACATTAAAATCTCCTAATGCCAAATTTCTTTCTGTGTGGGGATGCGCTGTTGAATCGGCTGCATATGGGAATGCGCTGTTTAATCGGCTGCATATGGTTATGCGCTGTTGAATCGGCTGCATATGGGGATGCGCTGTTGTACTGGCTGCACATAAAGATACACAGTCAAATCAACTGCTTAATAATTGTTGCTAAATTTGTGCAAACAAGCATCTGGAGCGGAGCCTGGTATAAGAAAATTTAAAAAAAAACGCGCCACTGACGAATCCCTTCAAAAATAACAGGCTTGGATGAAATGCTTTATTAGAGTAGAAAATAAAAATGCAAAAGAAGACAAAAATGCAAGAAGCTGTAAAAAAACAGAAGAGCAAGATAGAGTGAGAAAAAGAACAAAGAAAAAATAAAAAGCGACGGCAAGCGAAAAAGACAGCAAGAGACAGAAAGAAAGAGAATGCATGGGAGAACCAAGAAGCGTAAGGAAGCAAGACGTGGGAATGCGAAAAAAAAGCATGAGAAAGCGTGATAACAGGTAGGAATCGAGAGAGAATGTAAGAGAGCAAGAGAGAGAGAGAGAGAGACCTAGTTTGGTACTTATAAAAAATGCTTATGAGAATTTATTTACTCATTTACACTTCAAAAATATAATCGATTCCTCTAGTCATATATGTGAAAAATACAAAAATTAAAGCAACAAAAACATACAAAATATTGTCATAAAGCAAAAAATGCCGACTTGACATATGTCACATGCAGAAAAACGATATGAATGACTAAATAAATTATTAATTGAGCCCAAAAATTAAATGAAAAATAAGACCAGGAAAAAAGACTGAAAAAATAAAGCCCAAAAAATTAGGATAAAAATATAGCAACTATAAAAAAATAAGGCCCTAAAGATAAGGCAAAAAATTATATCTTCAAATTATTAATGCTTAACTGGCTGATTCCATTCAGATTCATGCAGGCCGTCACTGATCGAATTTTTTTTTTTCTTCTAACCAGGAGAGTGTCTGAGTTGCGGGTCACAGATCTTGATGAAACTTTGGGATAAGTATTTAGGTACCAAAATATGAGTAAAGCCACAGCGGTACAGTCTAATGCTTCGAAAAACTGAAGTTATGGACGATTATAGTCTTATTTTCGGAAAAATATGAAAAAAGAACTCCTTATTGAAGTGTAAATAATTCTGTCTAGAAATGTCTTTAATAAATTTACAATAACTTAAATGAAAGCAGAGAAAGCAAGCTTTAATTTGCTAGTTTCCAAATTAAAAAATAATAATTAGAACTAAAGTTATGCTTGTTTAAAGTTGAGCAGTAAGAAATTACCAAAAATAGTCTAAATTTTGAAGGATGGGAATTTTTAATACTCTTTTGATGCTTAATTTGAAACAAGCATAACTTTAGTTCTAATTATTATTTTTTAATTCGAAAACCAGCAAATTAAAGCCTGCTTTCTCTGCTTTTATTTGAGTTATTGTGGATTTATTAAAGACATTTCTAGACAAAATTATTTACACTTCAATCAGGAGTTCTTTTTTCATATTTTTCTGAAAATAAGACTATAATTGTCCAGAACTTCACTTTTTTGAAGCGTTAGACCGTACCGCTGTGGCTTTACTCATATTTTGGTACCTTAATACTTATCCCGAAGTTGCATCAAGATCTGTGACCCGCAACTCAGACACTCTCCTGGTAAGTAATAAAAATAACTTCTATTATGTATATGAAGATAAAATTCACCTCATAGAACGTTAAAAAAATTTTTTTTTTTTTTACTACAGTAATTTTAGTGTTGGATGTAAAAACGAAAATTCAAAAATTGAAAATGAACCTCTACTTTTAAATGATTATAGCTCCGTCATTTCATATATATCATATAGAACGTCCTTTTTGGACGTTCTTTTAACGAAAGTGTGCGAAATTTGGTCTAGTTTTAAATGCGATCTCGATTTTTCTATTACAATTTGATCTCGCTGAGTTATTTACGAAAAACCGAAAAAAAGCGATTTTTTTCAAACACGATTTTCTCAAAAACTATATTTTTTTTTTTTTTTTGAAATTTTTATATGATTTTATACATAAAAAATACTAACTTTTAGGGTAGGTGAGAATATGCGATTTTGTCTTATTTTTTTAAAACAGATTTTTAAACGTTTTTTTTTATATTTTCGATTTTAAAACATTGATACCATGGCGCATCGTACTATTTTTCCAACTTTACGTGTTTTTACAACTATTTTTATGCTTTTATTTATTAATATATCAAAAATATCAACAATAATCTTTAAGATAAACCCCGGATCGAATATTTTGATCAATTAGAACAAAAGTTATGACGATTTAAAGTTTAAAAAAAATGCTGAAACTTTAAATAAATATGATATTTACAGATGCTTTGAATAATTATAAAAAAGAGAATAAACAAGACATTGCAGATTTTATTCAGAAAAATCAAATTTACTGAATAAAACTAGCACAATTGAAAATTTCTTAATAGAGTCAAGAGAGCGTGCTCTCACTGTAAGAGCTCATAAATTGGTCAAAGAAATTCAACGTATAGCAATTAAAGAGGTTAAACTTTTAGCGAAAAATAATGACTTCCAATTAGTTATTCATGTCGATTTTGCAGAAAATTGGACAGTTCTGCTTCAAAATGAAATTCAAAGCTATCATAAGAGTAAAACCCAAATACCAATATTTACCTCAGTATGCTATTTTGGAAATGATAAGACAGTCAGTTATGTCACCGTCTCTGACGATATTAAACATGATTCGTCTCATGCCCTAATGACTATAAATTTAATTATCGACAACTTAAAACACAAACATATTGCGCAAGATCTTGATGAAATCATAACCATTTCTGATGGAGCTGGCAGTCATTTTAAAAATAGATATCAATTCTATGAGTTTCAAAACTCAAAAGTAAACAGAAAATGGCTTTTTTCTGCAACAGGTCATGGCAAAGGCGCTTGTGATGGTATTGGTGGTTTAGTTATACATTATGCTACCACGCATAATCTGTCCAAGAAGAATGCAGATTTTATTAGAAACGCTGAAAATTTCGCCACTCACGTATCAAAATATACTCCGTCGATTAACATTCTTGTTATCCGCAAGGATGAGTTAGAAGTTTTTCGACAGACAAAAAAAATGGAATAGTTAGGAAATGCAAAAGAAATTAAAGGTATTCAAAAGATTCACTGTAGAAAAAGTAAACGAAACCAAATCTACACTGCCAAAACTTCGAGACATGAGTGGCAAAAAGTAAGTTGAAAGGTTTTATTCAAATTCAGATTTTTTTATTCACATTAGTTCTCAATTCATTAGTGTTCATTTCTTAATTGTATCGCATATTATTTGTTCATTGGGAATGACCAAATAATATATTTTAGTATTTAAAAAATACACCTTTTCAAAATTTGAAATTCAAATTCAAAATACAAAATTCAAATTAAATATATTTATTTAAAGTTTCAGCATTTTTTTTTAAACTTTAAATCGTCATAACTTTTGTTCTAATTGATCAAAATATTCGATCCGGGGTTTATCTTAAAGATTATTGTTGATATTTTTGATATATTAATAAATAAAAGCATAAAAATAGTTGTAAGAACACGTAAAGTTGGAAAAATAGTACGATGCGCCATGGTATCAATGTTTTAAAATCGAAAATATAAAAAAAAACGTTTAAAAATCTGTTTTAAAAACATAAGGCAAAATCGCATATTCTCACCTACCCTAAAAGTTAGTATTTTTTATGTATAAAATCATATAAAAATTTAAAAAAAAAAAAAATAATTTTTGAGAAAATCGTGTTTGAAAAAAATCGCTTTTTTCGGTTTTTCGTAAATAACTCAGCGAGATCAAATTGTAATAGAAAAATCGAGATCGCATTTAAAACTAGACCAAATTTCGTACACTCTCGTTAAGAGAACGTCCAAAAAGGTTGAAAATTGACGGAGCTATAATCATTTAAAAGTAGAGGTTCATTTTCAATTTTTGAATTTTCGTTTTTACATCCAACACTAAAATTACTGTAGTAAAAAAAAAAAATTTTTTTAACGTTCTATGAGGTGAATTTTATTTTCATATACATAATAGAAGTTATTTTTATTACTAAGAAGAAAAAAAAAATTCGACCAGTGACGGCCTGCATGAATCTGAATGGAATCAGCCAACTATCTTTTATAAAATAATTCTTTTCTGGTATCTTTTGTCCACGGTAGCAAACAATATGAAAAAGTTATTTGACTCTATATCAATTAAAAATTTTTAATCTTAGAAACATTTATAGAAAAGAAAAAATTATTGGATCCAAAAAAATATAAGGCTCAAAAAATATAGAGAAGAAAAAATTATTAGGCCCAAAAAATATAAGGCCCAAAAAAACATTAGGTCCAAGAAAATATAATGCTCAAGAAATATAGAGAAGATAAAATTATTGGGACCAAAAAATAAAACGCTCAAGAAAATATAATGTGCAAAAAATATAGAAAAGAAAAAATTATTGGGCCCGAAGAAATGTAAGGCCCAAAGAAATATAGGACTCAAAAAATATAAAGAAAAAATTATTGGCCCCAAAAAATGTAAGTCACAAAAAAGTATAAGTTCCAAAAAAATATAAGGCTCAAGAAAATATAATGCTCAAAAAATATAGAAAAGAGAAAATTATTAGGACCAAAAAATGAAACGCTCAAGAAAATATGATGCGCGAAAAATATAAAGAAGAGAAAATTATTGGGCCTGAAAAAATGTGAGGCCCAAAGAAATATATGACTCAAAAAACATAAAGAAAAAATTATTGGCCCCAAAAAATATAAGGCACAAAAAAGTATAAGTTCCAAAAAATATAAGGCTCATGAAAATATAATGCTCAAAAAATATAAAGGAGAAAAAATTATTGGGCCCATAAAAATGTAAGGCTCAAAGAAATATATGACTCAAAAAATATAGAGAAGAAAAAATTATTGGCCCCAAAATATGTAAGACACAAAAAAGTATGAGTTCCAAAAAAATATAAGGCTCAAGAAAATATAATGCTCAAAAAATGTAGAAAAGAGAAAATTATTAGGACCAAAAAATGAAACGCTCAAGAAAATATAATGCGCAAAAAATATGGAGAAGAAAAAAATAATGGGCCCGAAAAAATGTAGAGCCCAAAAAAATATAAGACTCAAAAAATTAGGAGAAGAAAAAATTATTGCGCCCCAAAAAATGTAAGGCACAAAAAAGTATTAGTTCCAAAAAAATATAAGGCTCAAGAAAATATGATGCTCAAAAAATATAAAATAGAAAAAATTATTGGGACCAAAAAATAAAACGCCCAAGGAAATATAATGCGCAAAAAATAAAGAGAAGAGAAAATTATTGAGCCCGAATAAATGTAAGTCTCAAAGAAAAATATGACTCGAAAAATATAGAAAAGAAAAAATCATTGGCCCCAAGAAATGTAAGGCACAGAAAAGTATAAGTTTCAAAAAAATATAAGTCTCAAGAAAATATAATGCTCAATAAATATAAAAAAGAAAAAATTATTGGGACCAAATAAATAAAGGGCCCAAGAAAATATAATGCGCAGAAAATATTGGGCACAAAAAAATAAAAGGCCCAAGGAAATATAATGAGCAAAAAATATAGAGAAGAATAAATTATTAGGCCAAAAAAAATACAAGGCTTGAAAAATATAAAAGAAAAAATCATTGGGCCCAAAAAATAGAAGGCCAAAAACAAATATAAGGCTCAAGAAAAAATAGAGCCCAAAAAAATATTGGGCTAAAAAATGTATGTCCCAAAAATATGTATAGATCCAAAAAAAATATAATGCTCAAGAAAATGTGAGGCCCAAAAAAAAGGCCAAAAAAAATATAATGCTAAAAAAATATAGAGAAGAAAAATTATTTGGCCAAAAAAAAGATATAGATAAAAAAATATAGAAAAGAAAAAATCATTGGGCCCAAAAAATATAAGGCCCAAAAAAAGTAAAAGTCCAAAAAAAATATAAGGCTCAAGAAAATATAAGGCCCATAAAAACATTAGGCCCAAGAAAATATAATGCTCAAAAAATGTAGAGAAGATAAAATTATTGGCCCCAAAAAATGCAAGGCACAAAAAAGTATGAGTTCCAAAAAAATATAAGGCTCAAGAAAATATAATGCTCAAAAGATATTAAAAAGAAAAAATTATTGGGACCAAATAATAAAACGCCCAAGAAAATATAATGCGCAAAAAATATAGAGAAGAAATAATTATTGGGACCGAAAAAATTATTATGACCGAAAAAATAAAAGGCCCAAGGAAAATAATGCGCAAAAAATAGAGAAGAAAAAATTAATGGGCATGAAAAAATGTAAGGCCCAAAGAAATATATGACTCAAAAAATATAAAGAAAAAATTATTGACCCCAAAAAATGTAAGGCACAAAAAAGTATAAGTTCCAAAAAAATATAAGGCTCAAGAAAATATATTGCTCAAAAAATATAAAGAAGAAAAAATTATTGGGACCAAAAAATAAAACGCCAAAGAAAATATAATGCGCAGAAAATATAGAGAAGAAAAAATCATTGGCCCCAAAAAATGTAAGGCACAAAAAAAGTATAAGTTTCAAAAAACTATAAGGCTTAAGAAAATATAATGCTCAAAAAATATAAAAGAGTAAAAATTATTGGGCCCAAAAAATGTAAGGCACAAAAAAGTATAAGTTCCAAAAAAATATAAGGATCAAGAAAATATATCGTTAAAAAAATATAAATAAGAAAAAATTATTGAGACCAAAAAAATAAAAGACTCAAGAAAATATAAGACCTAAAAAATATTAGGCACAAAAAAATAAAAGGCCCAAGAAAACATAATGAGCAAAAAATATAGAGAAGAATGAATTATTGGGCCCAAAAAAATACAAGGCTTAAAAAATATAAAAGAAAAAATCATTGAGCACAAAAAATATTAGGCCAAAAAAAAATATAGGCTAAAGAAAAAATAAAGCCCAAAGAAATATTGGGCTAAAAAAAATATGGCCTAAAAATATGTATACATCCAAAAAAAATATAAGGCTCAAAAAAATGTAAGGCCCAAAAAGAAGGCCCAAAAAAATAATGCTAAAAAAATATAGAGAAGAAAAATTATTGGGCCCAAAAAATGTAAGGCACAAAAAAGTATGAGTTCCAAAAAAATATAAAGCTCAAGAAAATATAATGCTTAAAAAATATTAAAAAGGAAAAATTATTGGGACCAAAAGATAAAACGCCGAAGAAAATATAATGCGCAAAAAATATAGAGAAGAAAAAATTATTGGGCCCGAAAAAATGTAAGGCCCAAAGAAATATATGACTTAAAAAAGATGAAGAAAAAATTATTGGCCCCAAAAAATGTAAGGCACAAAAAAGTATAAGTTCCAAAAAAATATAAGGCTCAAGAAAATATAATGCTCAAAAAATGTAAAAAAGAAAAAATTATTGGGACCAAACAAATAAAAGGCCCAGGAAAATATAATGCGCAAAAAATATAGAGCAGAAAAAATTCTTTGGCCCGAAAAAATGTAAGGCCCAAAGAAATATATGACTCCAAAAATATAAAGAAGAAAACATCATTTGGCCCAAAAAATGTAAGGTACAAAAAAGTATAAGTTCCATAAAAATATAAGGCTCAAGAAAATATAATGCTCAAAAAATATAAAAAAGAAAAAATTATTGGGACCAAAAAAATATGAGGCTCAAGAAAATATAATGTTGCAAAAATATAAGAAAGAAAAAAATATTGGCCCCCAAAAAATAGAAGGAAAATAAAATATAAGGTTCAAAACATATAGAGAAGGAAAAATTATTGGGCCTAAAAAATTTAAGGCCCAAAAAAAGTATAAGTTCCAAAAAAATAGAAGGCTCAAGAAAATTATAAGACCCAAAAAATATTGGGCACAAAAAAATAAAAGGCCCAAGAAAATATAATGCGCAAAAAATATAGAGAAGAAAATTTTATTGTGCCCAAAAGTATATAAGGCCCAAAAAAATGTATATATTCAAAAAAATATAAGGCTCAAGAAAATATGAGGCCTAAAAAAATATTAGGCTTAAAAAAAGGCCCAAGAAAATATAATGCTTAAAAAATATGGAGAAGAAAAAATTATTGGGCCCGAAACAATAAAAGGAAAAAAAATATAAGTTTCAAAAAATATAGAGAAGGAAAAATTATTGGTCCCAAAAAATGTAAGGCCCAAAAAAATATAAGGCCCAAAAAATGTATACATCCAAAAAAATATAAGGCTCAAGAAAATATTAGACCCAAAAAATATTGGGCACAAAAAAATAAAAGGCCCAAGAAAATATAATGCGCAAAAAATATAAAGAAAAAAGTATTGGGCCCAAAATAATATAAGGCCCAAGAAAATATACGGCCCAATAAATGTATACATCCAAAAAAATATAAGGCTCAAGAAAATATAAAGCCCAAAAAAATATTAGGCCCAATAAAAGGCCCAAGAAAATATAATGCTAAAAAAATATAGAGAAGGAAAAATTATTGGGCCCGAAAAAATGTAAGGCCCAAAAAAAGTATGTTCAAAAAAAATTTAAGGCTCAAGAAAATAAATGCTCAATAAATATAAAAAAGAAAAAATTATTGGGCCCAAAAAAATAAAAGGCAAAAAAAATATAATGTTCAAAAAATATAGAGAAGGAAAAATTATTGGGCCCAAAAAATGTAAGGCCCAAAAAAAGCATAAGTTCCAAAAAAATAGAAGGCTCAAAAAAATATAAGACCCAAAAAGTAAAAGGCCCAAGAAAATATAATGGGCAAAAAATATAGAGAAAAAAAAATTATTGGGCCCAAAAAAATATGAGGTTTAAAAAATATAGAGAAGAAAAAATTATTGAGCTTAAAAAAATATACGGCTAAAAAAAATATAATGCTCAAAAAATATAGAGAGGAATAAATTATTGAGCTCAAAAAATGTAAGGCCCAAAAAAATATATGGCTCAAAAAATATAAAGGAGAAAATATTATTGGGCACAAAAAAATATAAGGCCCAAAAAAAATTGCTACTTTTATTAAAAAAAGATTAGACACATTTGAAATGAGCGGAGAACTGGAGATCCGGAGAAAAACGTGGTTTCACTTTAATATAATATAGGTTTTTAAAAGAATAATACTCCGGGCTTAGAATTATTTCAGAATCCTTACAATGAAACATTTTTGAAAGATTACAATCCGTTCATGTTATCTTTGAGAATCCTTTCAGAATTATTTCATGCTGTATGGATTAAGAAATTCCCATCAGTCATAGGACTAGAAAAGCCTAAAACAAAAAGGAAGATAGACGTATATCACCACATTAAAGCAGTGGGACCACCAGTCGCACAGAAACCACGGCGTCTGGCGCCTGATCACAGTACCGGATAAATATCTGATTCTCAGCTTTCGTGATTTCGCGTCGAACTTAGAAGATGAACTATTTTTTTCGCAATTGACTTGGAGAAAGCATTCTTGCAGATACCGATGTACCCAGAACATGTACTAAAGACGGCGGTGAAAACTCCATTCGGACTTTACGAGTTGATCAACAAAAATGGGTTCACACCAGACCCATCTAAGGTCGAAGCTATAAAAGCCCTTAAGAAGCCCGAGACTAAGGACGATTTGCGTCGATTCTTGGGGATGGTAAACTTCTACAGAAAAAGCTTGCCAAAAGCCGCTAAAGTACAGAGACACTTAGCTGCTATGATCAAGGACATAAAGAAGAAAGACAAGCGTCTTGTGGAATAGACCGAAGATGCAGAACGAACCTTGAAGACTATTAAAGAAGAATCAGCGAGCATCGCGTACCTTGCGTTTCCGTCTAAGAATGCAGAAGTAAGGTTAGTTACTGACACGTCAAATTTTGCTATGGGCGCAAGGTTAAAACAAAAAGTATACTTTTCTATAGATGACTCACAGAAACCACTAGCGTTTTTTTTCGAAAAAATTTACACCCGCACAATCGAGACATTCTACGTACGATAGCAAATTGATGGCCATTTATGAAGCCATTAGGTATTTTAACTACTACTTTGAAGGTAGAGAATTTAAAGTATATACTAATCATGAACCGCTGACTTATGCGTTAAATGAAGATTTAGATAGCTGCACAGCATTACAAACAAGGAAGTTAGCATGTATTGCGGAATTCAGTGTAAAAATCTATTACTTACCGGGAGAGAATAATGTAGTTGCAGACGCGCTATCAAGAGTCGATGATTTCAGATTTCCGAGAATATTTTTACTAGATGAAATAGCTAGACATCAGAAGGATGATCAACAGCTGTAGGAGATCATTGATGACCCACAGCATCAATTGAAGCTGGTAAAATTACAATATTGTGTAAAAAACACGCCATTCTATTGTGAAATCACACAAGATGTACTCAGGTCATATACACCAGAGGCGCTAAGAAACGTTATTTTTAAGCTCTTCCACAACAAGGCGCACCCATCTGCTCGGTTGATAAGTAAGATGATCAGAAAACAGTATGTGTGGCCGAACATGAACTGGCAGATAACATCCTGGTGCAGAGCATGCATGGAGTGCCAAAGATCGAAAGTTACAAGGGAAAACAAGCTTTTACCCACGCAGTTTAGTGAGCCAGACGCACGGTTCACCCACGTTCATGTCGACTTGGTAGGTCCGTTGTCGCTTAGCGATCATGGTCACAAATATCTAGTGACCATGATCGATAATTATACTAGGTGGCCGGAGACGGTGCCCGTTTACAACGCATCGGCTCCCACTGTCGTATGTGCTTTTTATGATACGTGGATATCACGTTTTGGTGCACCTGTTATCATCACTACGGATCAAGGTAAGCAGTTTGAGTGCAGCATGTTCTTAGAACTACTGCAACTTATAGGTTGTAAAAGGGTACGTACAACAGCTTATCACCCTGCTGCGAACGGTATAGTAGAGCGGTGGCACCGCGACCTTAAGGCAGCACTTATGTGCCACATAAGGGGACGCGAATGGTTTAGAGTCCTTTCCACAGTTTTATTAGGATTGAGAACGCACCTAAGGGAAGACACAGAGGTCAGTCCAGCTGAGTTCTTGTATGGAACGACACTTTTTATACCCGGAGATTTGTGCAAGTTCAGAGACACAGATGTGCGAGACCATGGGATATTTATATCAGAATTTAAGGAGTATATGAGAGAGGTTACGCCGGTGCCGGTAAGGCATAATCACGCACTAAAAGCATTTGTCTATAAAGGCTTACAAAACTGCACTCATATATTAAAGAGAATAAGCGCAGCAGAACCACCTCTCGTTCAACGGTACATAAGGCCATATAAGGTAATATCAAGATATGATAATGGCCGAAATCTTGTAATGAGAAAGGGAAACAAAGATGTTACGGTTAACATCGAAAGGCTTAAACCAGCATATTTTGCACCAAACGAAGTAGAAGATAATGCAACAGAGGAGAATCAAGTACAGAATAGCAGTATTAAGCAACCAAGTAAAGTGATGGAGCACAAAACGAAAACAGCAACCAGCAGATTAACGATACTCACACAGTAAATGAAGAAAATTAACGAAAAGCGTAACGTAAACGTAAAGAAAGTTAGATTTTGTACAATAGTTTCTCACTAGAAAATAAAATGTAATTATTTGTAAGTTTATTGTAGCGAATCTATAGTAATAATGTATTTTATTTTATTAATGTATAAGTAAAGCTGATTAGGTTATCCACTGATACTTATATTACTAAAGAGTTCCGTTAGCCTAACCAAGATGTTTCTTTTTGACGATTTGGCCAGATGCCTAGGATATAAGATCAATCAAATCCATGACCTTACAAGAGAAGCTGAATACAGATTGACAAGATATAAACGCAATATTGTTTAACAAAAAATTAATTCAGCAAGATAATCGCGAATGGAGTCTACAAATAAAAAAAAGAATTATCTGGAGCGAAGAATGTAAATTGTATAAAATATGTGTACATGAATAAATAATGATGGTTTGTTAATTGTATAAGCAATGTAAAAAGATGTTTATGTATGGGTGATAGTAACTCATAAAAGTTACGAAAGTAGATGTAATTACGTGAGTATAAAGTATGTGAGTGATCGGATAAGTAATTACTTGTGCGTGTGAATAATCGCATATATAAAAAACTAAAAATAAAAGTAATTACGTGAGTAATTATATAAGTATGTAATATCGCACAAACATATTAATTCAATTGCGTGAAGTATTTTATTGATATTAAAATGTACAAAACATGTAGAAAAAGAAAAAGTACCGTGAAAATGAAACCTCCAAATTATGTAATTAAAATAATAAATTATGTTTTTTACGGTGAATAACCATAGGTGGTTATTCAGAGGGTAGTACTGTGGGCACACAGACATAGAGCGTATATGTTGTAAGTACACAGACATAGAATATGTACGTAAGCACCACGCACAACCTGCGGTGCGCAAGCGAGCGACTAAAAGAGAATGTTATGTATTACGCGAAGTACAGATGATCATTCAGAGCGTTCTCAACTCCTGAAAAGTTAAGTACTCATTCTTCGCTTATCAGATATTTGTAACGATGACTTTGGTGGTAATAAAGACTTTGTAAATCTAATTTCAGTCTTTCTTCTTTACTTTATCTCCTCAACGCACCTAAAGCTTCTCCGTAGTACAAGGAACTACAGTTTTTTGGTCTTCGTTAAGATATTATCGATTTATTTTATTTTCATGCTCGTGATTTCGTGATAAAGATTAAATGAAATAAAAAATGCGGATCAAGTAAAGGTAATAATAATCTTTTTAAATACAATGTTAATGATAACAAATATTAATTACTGATAATAATGAGTTAACAAAATTTTATAGTTCGTTGGGTGAGAAGACAACAATCACAATTCAAACAAGCGCTAAAAAAGTACCAACTCGATTTTACCCATTAAAAAGTACTAATTCAACTTGACCACAAAAAGATTACATTTCGGCTTCGCCCATTTAAATTTAGCCGTTTTCGAGATACCATGGCTGTGTTGGCGTAAATTTGACGCTAGCACGACAACTGCTGTAACATTTTTTCCAATTAAGGTATTTTAACGATTTAAACGACATATTCTGTTGCTTATTTTTTGCTAATTTGTTACGCAAGGATAAATTTTGTTGCTCCAGCCGTTTCCGAGATACCATAGCCGTGTTGGCATAAATTTTACGCTAGCTCGACTACAGCAGTAACTTTTTTTCTAATTAAGATATTTTAACGATTCGAATGGCATGTTTTTTTGCTAATTTTCCGCTAATTTGTTAGGCCAGAATCAATTTTGTTTCTCCAGCTGTTTCCGAGAAACGCTGGCTGTGCTAGTGCAAGTCTTACGCTAGCATGACCACTATTGTAACTTTTTTTCTAATTAAGATATTTTAGCGATTGAAACGGCATAGTTTGTTCTTAATTTGTTACTTATTTGTTCCACAAGGATTGATTTTGTTGGTACAACTGTTGCCGAGATACCATGGCTGTGCTAGCGTAAATCTTACGCACAACAATCCTATTCATAATAGTATAAATTTTTTAAATATCTCTCTATCGCGAAATGAAACAGAGGAAATTTTGACCAATTGTTTATTTTGTAAGTATCGCTATTTTGTAATACAATTGTTCGTAAAATTACGTTTGGTACATATGTATTTTTTTCATTTAAGAACTTGAAAAGGACTTCCAACTGTGTAGTTAAAACGCCGTTGATAAATAATATTTTAACAGTACTGCCCGGATTTTTTTTTTGGATTTTTTTGAGAACTAAAATTAAATTTTCAAAATATTGGAAAATACATTAATATATTTCACTATCATCCAACTTTTAAGTTATAGTTCCTTATACGGCCTACGTCAGACATAAAATCATGTCTTTCAGCCGTTTATATAAGGTTCTGAATATATTATTGGTGCCAAAGGACATACATAACTAATAAACCCAAGTATGTATTTGTGTATGATTTTGAGCTTGCGAGTTGACTAGAAATATCCCATATATATAAACCTGTGTGTGCGTGCAAGTGAGTTGACATGAAGAGTCTCATCTATATTAATGTATGTGTACACTGGACGGACACTGATTCGCGACCCCATGTTCATGTATTTTGAATATGCAGTGGGTCGCGAATCAGTGTCCGTCCAGTATACATGGAATGTCCCATATGTATAAACCGGGGATGCGCGCATTTGAATTGATATAAGATGTCCCATATATATAAACCTGTGTGTGCGTGCGTGCGAGTTGATTTGAAAAATCCCAATATATAAACGTGTGTGTGCATGCGATTTGACATGAAATACCCTATATATATAAAAAGCTGTGTGTATGTGTGCGTGTAGGTTTATATAAAACGTTTCATATCCATATACTGCACACATGTATCTGTATGTGGTATCCCTACTATCAAAAATTCTATTAAATATACGGTTATAACTCTGGTACAATGGCACAACGTGAACCTCAGAAAAGCTCTTCCAGTTTGGCTGAAAACGATGAAGAAATTTTATAACGTAAATATGATGATTTAAAATTTTAAATCAGTTTCACTCGCGATTGAATGAACGGTTCTAAAGTAAATGAATGATTCTAAAGTTTTTTTTCATTTTAAGAGAATAAAAATTCTGACATTTTCATATTATTTTTATTGCACATTTTTGCAGAAAATGGTTTTGAAATTTTTAATGCTTCATTTCAAAGTATAAGAGGAACGCGTTCGACAGGCTTTAGTACCATAACTTGCCGTCGATGCGCGGCCACACCTCTTGATATGATCGTCTGTATTTACGATATTGTGGCGTCGCCACATGTCGTATTTTATAACTGTTCTCTTGCCATAATAGTCTTTTTCGCTTTAATATTAATTAATTCCGATTCCCCAAAGTAGTAATTCATAAGTATTGAAAGCATCATACGCTTGTCGAATGATTTTCTACTAATCAAAAAATCCTCATTAAAATCTGTATGTTAACAAAGTAGAATTTTTTAAATGAGAACGATAATAATCTGATTTTCCAACACATTACGTGACAAAAGTGATGGAACTAAAAATACCAATAACTTAACTATTAGGAAGGCAATCGTTTTCAAATTTTAACCAAGACTTTTTTACACACATGTCAACCTCTATTTAAGATTCATCAAAAGCTCTGAAATAATTGTGTAAGTAAGAATGAGAGTGGCATAAGTCACATACTTCTAAATTCGAGATTTTCGATGTTAAAGTTATAAGTCAATAAAAAAATCAGGAAAATTTTTTTAAAATTATAGTGCATTAGATTGATAAATTAAAACATTTTTTTCTTATAATTCACCGAAACGTGAAAGCATTGTTTCAATTTTTTTTTATTATGATATAAAACAATTCATTATTTGTGATTTATGCCATTTTCATTCTAATTAGAAGTTTCAAAGTTGTAAGTGTTCATGGATTTATGTCATTATGATTTTTAATAAGAAAAACGAAATAATTCAATTATCGATTTATAATATTTTTTTTCACACTCAGGGCGTAAAATTCAATTTTTGATGTCTATTCTTAGGGGCTAAAATAGCTCTTTTTTACCCTAGGGCAAAAAAGTAATTTTCTCACAAATTCGATTGATTTTTTCCCTGTTTCTAATAAGAAATTTACTTTTTCTAACGGCGCATGAAAATTTAGCATGCGCAAAATAAATTCAGCGAGCGTAAAATGAATGTAATAATTATTAGTGTGAGTATTCGATTCTATGAACAATTCGAATAAATTACTCGATTCGACGAGTTCGATCGAGTATTAACTCGAACTTGTTGAGTTACTCGAAAAAAATATGAGCTACTCGAATAACTCGAATTACTTAAAAAAATATGAATTACTCGAATCATTCGAAAAAATATGAATTACTCGAAAACATAGTTGCTTTTTTTTATTAATATTTTCTGTAGAAACGAATTTTTCGTGTAATTCGATTTATTTTAATAGTCAACATATCTTCATAGAATTTTAGTTTAATTGTTTTTTTATTTGAAGAATTATTATTTATTTTTTTGGAGCAGGGGGCTTCGCCCTCTCGAACTCACCCCCCGCGCCGCCGGCAGGTTCTTTTTTATTTTGATTTACCACTTTTTAATTTTGATTTTATCATATATTAATGCCGTTACTTCATGTATTATTAACAAATTTATATTCAATGTGGCTGAATTTGACGCCCTTCGTGTATGAAAAAGTAATATGTTATCCACGAAAGTAAAGGTGTTTTTGTCCTCGTCTTTATTGTCGCCCTCGCTTTGCTCGGGCGTCAAACCCGACTCGGGCAAAAATCGCCTATTTTACTCCCTTGGTTAACAATGTACTATTATTTAAACAAATATTATTGCACAAATGTTCTTAATAATTAACATCAATTGATTAAATATATTAAAATAACACAATTTTACTATAACACAGTAATAACATTAAAATTTTATTCCATATCAGATTTGTGGGCACACACACATATGTATGTACACGGCACGCGTAAGTGCCACACGCAACTAGCGGCGCGCAAGCGTTCTCACCCAGCTAAAAGATAAGTACTCTTTACCTTCGCCATTCTCAGGCGAACCAAACTTTGTAATAAGAGCAGTGAATAAAACCTGCGGTATTTTGTATTACAGTTTGGAATCATTTTCCCTTTGGATTTCCTTTCCTTGCTTCCTCAAGTGTTCAGGAGTCCACAGTGGTGACCCCGACTGCCGTTGGAGAAGACGGAGCAGCGCGACCAAGCAGCAACTTCAGCGAGGCGACGCTAAGCAGCCAGGCAGCCCTTTTGGGCGCGGAGAAATCAAAAAAGGTTAGAGAGTATATTTCCGCGGGCCGCGTTGTAATAATAGTACTTGATTTTTTTTTAAAGTAATTTTAACTTTTGTTTTAACTTTTATTTAATAAATTGCTCAATGCGGTGGAGCAAATAATATTTAATGATTAGTAATTAAAATCGTCGTTTTAAAGAAAATATAATATATTAATTAAAACAAAAATAAAATACAAATAGTGAATTCAACAAAAAGAAAAAAAACAAAATATATGTAAATATTGCAACGATTATTCATAATCGTGCAGACAGGATATTCAAATCTCCCGCGAGGCACGATAGTAACAGGCTCAACCGCCAGGTGCCGTCAGTTTTCGCTGCTTCCGCAATAGGAACAGCGAGCTCGAGGAGATATAAGAGCTAAGGCTCAGCGAAGAGTCGAGGCATTGGGGACTGTGCTCTCCCTCTCTCTTAGCCGAGTGCGCTCGCTGGCCTAGAGAGAGAAAGCAGTATACAGTACTGGCGTTCTTATAAAGGGCTCCCACGCCTTATACGAAAAGCCACTCTCTCGCTCGCTCTAATGTGTCTAACCGTTAGAAGCAAGTCGAGCCGCATTTAATCTTTGCCGAGTGCGCTCGCTGGCTTAGATAAAATGCGACCGAGAGAACCGCCACTGCACTTCCGCACCGCCGTACCGCCGTACAGCCGTACCGCCGTACCGACGGCGTTGTAAATAGATTAGTTTAATTTAATGTTAGATTGTTTTAGTCTGTACCGCCGAGCCGCCGTACCGGCCGTTGATAAAGTAGAAACTTTATAAATTTAATATTAATTAATCATTATTAAACATTTGATATTAAGGCTGATTTACGCCGAACCGTTATATACTGCCGAGACGCCACGCTGACCCGTATATAAGACATTTAGTCTAAGATTAGTTCGTAGCAACTTTAAGATGTTTTTCCACCTGTTATAACCGTAGTATTAAGTTAGTATTAAGGGTGCTTCCCACCCATTGCCACCGCCGGAAAAGGCAAGCCAGGATTACTCTATTCATGTGCATCTGGTCGCGCATTAGAGAATCATAGGCCTTCAGCCGTATTCCGTTACCGCATTAAGGGTGTCGCCCACCCACCGTTATTAGATTAGGTTATTGATATTATAACTATTATAAATTTTTGTTTGTTCATTTAAACCGTCCAGGCCGTCAACCGCCGTTAGTCTAATCTGACTTATTATTAAAGATAAAGTTTATTTCTATTACTTTTGATTTCATTCATTTTCGCCGCCAACAAGAGGCGCATAAAAGCCGTCAAGTGGCTTATATTAAATTTAATTTTTACTTCTTTGTATCTCGCGTACATATATTAGGTTAGTTATTTTGATTTATATAATTTAGGTTAGTTTATTACTTTTCATTATTATTGTTATACGTCGTTGTAAGATATGAGTTTAGAGTACAATAAAGCTCTGGTACTCCCTAGCATAAACAAACGTGTCAACCCGTTTACTATCCTTTATCTTTCCACCGTCCGTCCTAACCGACCTCCTGCCTCGAACCCTGGTCTCTCACTGAAGCGTCTAGCAACAGGAGGTAAAGACGTAATATTTCCCACCCGCGGGAAATAAAAACGTTACAATATATATATAGTGGGAAACTGGAGCTCTCTCCAGCTGTGCGCGCGAGGGTTATATTGATGTTCTTTTCACTTTTTTTTGGGTATGGGCATCTTAGGGTAAACGAGAGTGTGATTACCCTCACAGGACGCGTTCCCTATAGTGGCACACAATCTAAAACTTTGAGATCGTCCGTGGGCCAATAGAGCCTAGTAGTTTTTATTGAATTCCGCGTAAAGAATGCGTGCACAGACCGGAGGGAGTGTTAGAAAATACTTTTCTCTCTAAAATACAAGAAAAATAATACATCTTTAAATATATAAATATATATATATATATATATATATATATATATATATATATTCAATATATATCAACTCGTAGAATTGAATACTAATAAAATTAAGTTTCAACATAAAGCTAATTATTTAAGTTGAAATTGTATTTTATAAAATAATACATTAATTTATAAGTTATTAATTATAATATTTAATTATATTATTGATTATGTAAACTTTTTAATTATAGGATGAAATAATATTAAATTCGTGATTATTATGTTCATAGTTTATATAAAATATTATGTAAATTTTATAAGTATAGATTATTTAGAGTAAAATATAATGTAACTTCAACAATAAATCTAATCTAATAGAATAATGATAATTTCCAATCATTATATTTAATACAAATTTTAGAGTGATATTTAAGAATATTATTTATTTTCCGCATTCTTAATAAATGTTTTGCAAATCATAAGTAAATTTTCTTTCAAATCTTTACTATTTTATGGGAAATTTCACCTCCATCTAGACAGATCATATATATGAATTCATAATTATAGACATAATCAGGAAAATTTATCCATATTTCATATATTTTCCTACCTATCAAGAGGCGCGGTAGCGCCTTGACGGCGAGTTATAATTGACTATTAAAAATAATTTAATATTAAAAATATTACTTTTTAAGATTGTATTTTATAAAACGTATGTTAAAAAGATGCTAAAAGAATATTTTTATATTATGTTATGATAATTTTTCAAATGAGGTCATTAGACATATTCTAAAAATTAATTAAAAATATTATTGCTTTAGTGAAATTATTATTAATACATTCAAATCTTAACAATTTTTACGTGAATCGTCAGGAGGGAGGAAGAAGGTTACGATTCGAAATTGGCCACAAAAAAGTAACGATTCGGATAAAGCCACAAAAAGGTTCCGATTCGGGTTTAGCCACAAAAAGGTGACGATTCGGGTTTGGCCACAAAAAAGTACCGATTCGGGTTTAGCCACAAAAAGGTTACAATTCGGCTGTTTATTTTTTTCTTTGATGTTTTGGATGAGAACCGCTGTTGAAAACATAAGAGTTTGTCTCCTATATCTAAGTACTCATAAATATAATTATGTTTTCATTTTTTTCATGAAGCAATTTTATAAATCTATAGTTTTCAATTTAGTGAGTATAAATCATATATTGAAATATATTATTACTTTTTATAATCTTATTAAATAAATCGGCGCATGCAAAAAGGGCCCTAAGTCCATTCTAACAAATTCTGGAAAAATGAAAAATAGTGTATTACTTTTCTTACGCTTGGTGGATTAAATTGAAATTCATTACATACGTAGTTGGTATTGTCAAAAGTAAGATAATACATTTACTATTGCTAAAACTGGCCGATGAATTTTTTTAATTGATAAAAAAGCCAATGGACTTAGGTCACTTTTTGCAGAATCTGTAAAAATTAACATTTTTATGGAAATATATTTAAGTTTTATTCATCAATAATACATTTCACAATATTGTTATATTATTTCATACATATAAAACTAATAATTTATTTAGAAAAATAATTTTCAACAATTCATTAACAAATAACTATTAAATTTCTTTAAATACTAACATGAATAAATAAATAAATAAATAAATAAATAAATAAATGAATGAATAAATAAATGAATGAATACATAAATAAATATATAAGTAAATAAATAAATGAATACAGATAAATATTATTAATCACAAGTAGGATATTCAAGAAGAACATTGAAAACTTTTTTATATTGACTTGGTATGTAATTTATCAGTTTTTTTAAATCTTCAATTTTTGATTTTTTTATAGAAACGTAACCATCTGAAAAAACTTTAACTAAAACTATTAACTATTTTTTACTATTTTTTCTTTAACGATTTTTTTTTAATTTTAACTTTTTGCAGAAACTAAAATTTTAAAAATAAAGCAGCCCTTGACAAAAGTAGATCCATCTTTGAATCCTGGCATAAAACTATTACTTTTTTTCATTTATAATGTTAAATTAAAGATTTTAATATAATTTCCATTTTTTTTCAAGATGGTACAGATTCTTATAATTCTTTTTTGAATTCTATTGAATCAAAATATCAGAAATTCACAAGTAAGTTAAATATTTCAAGTTTAAAATATTATGAACTATTACATTTTAAGAACACTTATAAAATTTTAAATTATAAATTTTATAATTTAAAATTTATTATGATAAATTCTTATGTTTTCAACAGCGGTTCTCATCCAAAACATCGAAGGAAAAAATAAGCAGACGAATCGTAACCTTTTTATGGCTAAACCCGAATCGGTACTTTTTTGTGGCCAAATCCGAATCGTCACCTTTTTGTGGCTAAACCCGAATCGGAACCTTTTTGTGGCTTCATCCGAATCGTTACTTTTTTGTGGCCAATTACGAATCGTAACCTTCTTCCTCCCACCTGAAAAAATGACAATTTAGATAAAAACTAACACACGTAAATATGAATATGTTATTAAGGTTACATAAATGTTATTTATGAAGAATTGTTAACAAATAAATTTTTAATTACTAATGTATTTTCATGAAATTAACTCGAGTACTTTATTCTCTGAATGATACTTGAATGAAACTTTAATTGAATAAATTATGTTATACAATTATCAATATATAAATTTATTTAATAGTTCATCAAATGAAATGATTATTCATGAAATATATTCTTACATATATGTTACACAAATAATAATTACAATGGATGATAGTTAAATGAAAATTTTTATTTTAAGAATCATAGCGTTGAAATTTATTTTGATGAAAATGTTATTCTAGTGACATTCTCAGTTGTGTTCTAATACTTAATAATTTTCCTTCGTGTTTTAATAATTTTTTATTAATATTAAGGATTCATTCATAAATTATAATATCATTGATATGGAAATTAAAAAACAAATATAAAATTAAATATAATATAACTTTACTTGTAATACATACGCTTCGTAATATTTATATTTCATTAAGAATTTACATTTGATGCAAATAAAATTGTTGGTTAATTGCAAATAGTCGATTTATTGTTTTGTGATATTCGAATTTTAAATTAACCAAAATATTTTATTTTAATACTATAATCGTGTATTTAAATTCAGTATTTCGTATGTATAAAATACATATGTGAAGATATTATAATTAGAAATAAACACGAAAAAAGGTGTATTTTTAATTTAATTGTTCAAAATAATAGTCATATATTAAGGTCAAGAATCTAAACATAAGAGCCGTTCTTTAGTAATATTACACGTTACACGTAACTCGTTACACGTTTTAAAATTTTGTTATCTGATGTCAACTGAATTCAATATCTAAACGATACTCAAGTTCGAAATAATACGAGATACTTACAGTTACCTATGAAGTCGAGCTCAATTTTCGACTTTTGTGAATTATGCTTTACAATTTACATACGATTTAGGACATTCTTTACTTTTTTCCCTAGGTAAAAAATATACTATTTAATGTGAAATATTCTTGGAAATAAAGTTTAAGTTTTCTATTTTTTTTTTAAGTTCCTGGTTCTATTCAATTACTTTATATTATTTAGTTTCATTGATTTTTAGTATAGAGTAAATCTTCATTCAAAATTTATTTTTTGTTGTCGTTTTTGATATTTTTATTTTAAATATTAAACTACACATATTTTCTCTTTATTGAAAATCGGTGAAGTTAATTATATGCATGTAATCGAACAGAACTACATGAGATTCCATGTATGACATATTTAAACTTAGCCTCATATTGTATGTGTAATAAACTTAAGCTTTTCTTTAGTATTTGGTTACATAAAAAATAACGTATATTCAAATTTAATATTCTAAAGTTAATTTACTTTTCAGTGAATTTTAAATATTATTTTAATTAAAATATTTACCACCTTTTTCTACGAATCTTCGGTTCTTCGGATTCGTGCATTTTTTAGGTATGTGCTTCGACAATATATACGTGGAGGCAGTATGTGATATGGTGAATTGGTGGATATTTTAACGACGATGTGAGAAAGAAAAAAAATAAATACTTAAATACTATCTCTCTGCTGCAGCGCATACAGGAGCTTTACGCGAGAGAGATAGGATTTAAGTTAATATCTTCTTTCTCTCTACCTAAAGTTGCCACCACTTTTTAACACGGCATGCTTCCTCCATAGTATATAAGCTCTAAGGGTATGTGTAATTATTCTTGTAATAAGATTTTCTTTTTATATTGTTTCCTATATAATTAGTAGTTATTATATATTAAAATAAAACTACCTTTTTCTACAGTTCTTGGCTCCTACGGATCTGCACATTTTATCGTAATAAGAATAACATTTTTTATTGAGCCCTATATAATGAGTAGTTATCATATGGGTAAAATTCAAAAAGTTGTCAAAATCATGTTTTTTAAAAACTAAGAAAAAATTCTTAAATTTCACTTGATATTTTTTAATATGTTTATCAATACTATAAATAAGCACGGTGGTCCTCGATTAATTTTAACCGTGAAGTCTTTGCACTTCGGATTTTCCTTTTGGATATGATTCTAGACATATTTAGGGTCAAATTCCAACAAAAACCAAAATCGAAGAATGAGCACTTTTTTATTTATTCAAATTTTAATTTTTATACATAGTGTTTTATAAAAAAAAATGTTTTATTGATAATTTATGAAATCAATTTCTATGGCTTGTTTGAATAATATTTCGAATTACTTACATATTTTAAGCAAAAATTATTGTAAATATGTTTAGAAAAATCTTAAGTTATGTAACAATGTAAGCAAAAGGTTGAAATTATTTTTCTCCGACATATTATCGTAATGAAAACTATTGCAAGAAGTACTATAGTACAACAAATACTTGAATACTTATTCATGAATCAAATAGTGCATAAATATACACACTTAATTTTATGATTGAAATATATACATATATAAACATATATACACACACAAATAACATATACACAGTTTTTACTTAAGTTACATGCAGTGAATTATATTCACAGACTGATCTTAATAATTTATCTGCATAATTAGAATTATTTTGCGATACTTTGTATTTAGCCCACGTTGCAGAAAAATCATGATGGACCGCTTCCATAGCCTGTTCACTGTAAAAACCTAGGCCTTGATTATGTTCAATACAAAAGTCTTTTACATGGAAAAAAACTGCATGTACTTTTGGTGTTACCGAAATACTTAAAGATAGATAAGCATCTTTAAACGCATCGATAAATTCAGTAAATTTTGGATTTAAAGAAACAGTAAAGCAAGAATTGATAACCGCGTTAAACTTTTCAAAAACCTCAACATATTTTAAACAATTCAAGTTACCATTGGATTGCAAGAAATCGATGTTATTTAGTAATATTTTGCAACTGTTTCCTTTAAAAGAAGGAGTTCCGTAAGTTAAATCACTTGAACACTACATTATTCTACCCAATCAGTGGCTTCCTTTTTAAGTTCTTTTAAAATATGTAAATACACTGTACAGATTTCTTCTGCAAAATGGACACACTACTTTTGGAAGACACTCATTTTGTTCATCATAAGTTGTAAATAGCTTAGTTATTTTAAGTTTTAAAGCTTTTTAAAGCACTTTTATTAAATCAAAGCAAATAGATAGCACAACGATTTTCCTCATAAGTACGCGCGTGGTGTTTAATAATATTTGGTAGCATGGTGTTTAATTCACTACTACAAAACGACTGACTTCATTTATAAACATTAATAACATTGAAATTTTCAAAAATTCAACAAAACGTTCGTGAATAGAAGCGATGATTATACTTTGTTTACAAACAATTTTTATCTCAACTGGAGCTATGTTGCTTTATATATTTTCTTTTCGTATCGTGTTCTTATAGAATATTAATACACTGTATTTTCTAATTACAATCACTTTAAAAACGCATCATCCGTTATATTTTTTATCACTATCATGTTTTATAAAAAAAGATCTTTATTCTAACGTTACGCTTACATTGTCACATAATTAAAAATTTTTTTAAATATATGTTTGCTTAAAATATGTAAATAATGCATAATTTTATTCGAAAACGCCATTCTAGAAATCAATTTCATAAATTATCAATAAAAAAATGAAAAAAAAAAAAATTTTTAAATTGAATAAATAAAAAAGTGCTCATTCTTCGATTTTGGTTTTGGTAGGAATTCGATCCTAAATATGTTTAGAATCATATCCAAAAGGAAAATCCGAGGTGCAAAGACTTCACGGTTAAAATTAATCGAGGACCACCGTGTAAGAAGAAAACAATAATGGGCGAGCTGTATTTCAATTTTGGAAAAATAACATGTGTAAATGTAAATAAACTTATAAAGTGTGACACAAGGACATTTTTTTTTCTTTTGTATACATTAAAAGTGATTACTTAGCGAGTAATATATATATATAATAACAAATATATTTCACAGTCAATTTAAAGCTCTTAAAGCCTACTTTCTTTTCCCGTAGTACAAATCCTGATTAGATTTTTTTTTCGTTAAGAAAATTAGCGTTACACGAAGACATTAGAAAAGGTACGTTTTTTTTATGGTTTGATTTAAATATATTTTCTCACCATATAGAAAACCTTTTACATTAATAACTCTTTTAATTACTAAAATACATATTAATTTTTATATTTGACAATATTTAGCTCTAATTATTTGACTTCTTAAATGATTTTCACGATAAACTATTAAAAGTGTGACACGAGGACAAAAAAATTGTCGTAACTTTGACGTCAGTTTTGAATACATTTTATTAAGTTATTGTATTTCTACACCCCACCATTAGATTCTTTATTTAAAAATCTTCAAAAATCATTACAGTAAAATGTATTTAGATACTTTTTATTTTGAAAACAAAATACTTGTACGCTCCGGACGCGTGACACGAGGACATTTTTGTTTATTTTTCTTATTTATTCCTGTGGATTAGTAATTTAATCAAAATTTTAATGGTTGAACAAGTTGATTAGGATTGTTACTAGCTAACTATTGGGTTTAGACACGTACATATTATTTGCATAAAAAGTTATGTATAAACACCTATTTTCAATTTTTTGAATTTCACCCATATACAAGCACCTTTTTTGGGTCTCTTTCTTGGGTCTTATGTGGGCTTTTGTATATGTATTTCTTTCTTCATCTATCTTTCACTATATTTTATTTTATTATCTTTCTTTACTTTCTATTCTTTCCTCCTTCATTTTTCTTTTACTCTCTCCATCTTCAGCTAACCTTCTTAATTTTCTCTTTTCTTCTAAGTATAGATATTAATAATGATATTATATTAGAGTCTACACTTCATTAGCTTCTAGAAAAAAAAAAAAATATTTGTCGACAGCGCATCTCTAAATGCAGTTGTATTGAACTTAATCAGCTAATTTTTAACTGACGTTTTGTTAATTTTTATCTAAATTTTGTATAATTGAACTGACTTTATGAATAAATTCAGCTGATTTGAAGGCAAATTTATCCTGCTCCTGCTAAATTTTAACTGAATTCTAGCTAACTTTTATACAACTTGCAGCTATTTTTAACCAACTTTTAGCTAACTTGTTACTCCTATTTTAACGAAATTTCAACCAACTGGGGCCACGATTGATTCTTATACACGGTGGCAGCGTCGATAACGATTGCAGAAAACTTTTTATAGTATAATAAGATATATATCTTTCTATATAAAATAGTTTTAAAAAAATTTTTAGTTGTTGAGCCCTTATATCTTACCCATAGAACTCTTATTTTTCACCCTTTTATTTGATAAGACCCATTTTCTACTCCTTTTACACCCATTTTTCACTTTTTTCAACTCTACACCCCACCCAACAAAAATAACTGCTGATACCCACGTAAAGATACTCGAGTTCTAAGTTATACTCAATACTGAAATCACGTTTATGAATTCAAACCTTATAAACGAATCTCAATCTTGTGAATACTGAAGATTATCAAATTCCAACCTTAATCTTGAATTTGCACATGCGCACACAGAGAAAGGAAAATACCTAAAAAAATGTACTGAATTGAGTCAGTAGTCAAAAAGACATTACCAGTCGTTTTTTAATTGATGCTCAGTACATGAATTAAGACAACCTATATTAGTACATCTTTTAATGCGTCTTACCCCTAAAATTATTTGGTATAGTACCGAATTTTTCCGTACTACGGAACTTAATTATCTTATACTAACATATTACCTATATAATGCGCACTGCGGCGCTGTCAAGTATAAAACTTCAATGTAATTAATACTCAATAACGCAAAAACCATTAGATTGAAAAACAATTTTTAACAGTTGATAAATATAATGTAAATCATATAATATATAACAATTTTGAATTACTAATAATTAATTTTAAACTTAAAAGCCAACTATTTTAAAACGAAG
Source organism: Anastatus disparis (assembly GCA_017163975.1). Taxonomy (NCBI): domain Eukaryota; kingdom Metazoa; phylum Arthropoda; class Insecta; order Hymenoptera; family Eupelmidae; genus Anastatus; species Anastatus disparis. The sequence goes on along the minus strand of JAFFSR010000024.1, from coordinate 1,322,226 downwards.
TATAGCAGATGAACATATATCGTTCTATTCCTTAAGGATGTTCTATGATGCCAAAGGGAGAGTAGCGGGGACAGGGGAGATATGGGTTAAAAGCATTGAAAGATGTAGAGCTACCAATCTTAGAAAAAAAAATCAGTCTAAATAAATTACATAAAAAATAAATGTAAAACCATAAAATATCATTGGATATTAACTTTTTTAGTTTTTATATAAATTATTCATTTACTTTTTATATAAATTATTGACGCATCACAGTCTTCCTTCGTATTATAACCTCAAAACTTACGTTCGTAAGTCAGCTGTTATAAAGACTACCAGATAAGTATATCTATATATATTTGTACGGCGCTGCCAACTTTTTCATTTTTTTGTGATAGTGTTCTGATAATGAATGAAAATATAAACTTTAAGTACATTTATCTTTGCGAAATTTCCGATGAGGTATAAAAAACAAAATATCAAATTATTCCTTAAGAGCAGGCCGGATTCGCTGTCCTTGTCTAATTAGCATTTTTGTTATTTACTCAAGTTTTAATCGGTGTATCTTCAAATTAAAAGTCGAGCGCAATAGATATTATTATGAACATCTATGCACAAGAAAAAAAATATCTAACGGTTTGTTTTTGAGAAAAGTAAGTAACGCCAAAGTAAAAGTTTATGTTTATAATATTTTCGCGTTACTTACTTTTCTCAAAAACAAACTGGTAGATATTTTTTTTCTTGTGCATAGATGTTCATAATAATAATATCTATTGCGCTCGACCTTTAATTTGAAGATACACCGATTAAAATTTGAGTAAATAACAAACAACTCAATTGTTACTCGGTCGGTATCAGGTTCTACTCCGACCTACCGTTAAAACCTATTCTTTCATAATATCAGTTTGTTTTTTTTAATTCTGTACATTACGTATATGAAAAATTCAAGACATAAGCAAAAATTGCTTCAGTCTCCCATAAGAGCAATGTTATTTGGGACTATTTTTAAACTAGATTTTTAATAAGAAAACTCGCGATAAAAAATACTGAAAAAATTCTAGCTTGTTCTTTATATGTTAAATTATCATATTTTGAAGTTTCATGCATTTCTGTACATTTTGATATAATCATAGAACATCCTTAAATATTACGAATTAGAAAATTAATTATTAGTAAATTAAAAGTGTTATATATTATAATAGTAATTCTATATTTATCAGTTTTTAATTTTAGTAACAGAAAAAGCCGCACCAAAAGAGAATAACAATCACATTTTCTGGAAAATATTGCCCTCGAATTAAGTAGGTGAAATGTCAGTCTTAGTACTGGAAAAAAAGGCACTAAGCATCGAAAATTTTTGCTCTCGCTTAATAATATAATAGTACCAACATTAGTCCCTAAAATTCAAGCTATGTACTAATTGAAATTATATTGTCACTTTTATTTCAAATACACAAGTACATAAATTAGATATACTAGATTTATTACCTATTTCAACAGTACCAACGAATACAGACGCTTATGGGAGCGTACTCTTAACAGGAGGTCACGTATCTCTGTCCTTTTCTAATCAAAGAAATGATTTTTTTACAAAAACTAGTAACTTTAGCAAAAAATGAAGAGAAAGCCGCATCTTGTATCAAAAAAAGGAATAATTTCTTTGATAAGAAAAAATTAATTTTATTGCTTCATTCTCAAGAAAACCTTGAAAAACCAAATTGTTTAACCTAACCTCTATGATTTAAGTTTTTCAAGGTTTTCTTGAAAACGAAGCAATAAAATTAATTCTTTCTCATCAAAGAAAATATTGCTTTTTTTGATACGAGATGCGGCTTTCTCTTCATTTTTTGCTAAAGTTATTAGTTTTTGTAAAAAACTCAATGCTTTGATTATAAAAGGACAGAGATACGTGACCTCCTCTTAAATGGGAAATTTCTGCCAAAAATGAGTTACCCAGCTACTAAGAGCGCCACTAGATCCCATGTATTTTTATATTTATATATATCAAATTTTTCATATGTATAGATATACAAACAATATTAAAGTATTACCCAGGTTTTCGGACAAAAAATTTAACCCAGAAGAATTCTTTTATAAGCATCTATCTTCTTTGACAGTATTTTCCTTTCTCCGTGTAGTTGTTAGTTCTAGGAAACGTCAAATGCTGTTTTCGATTATTTCATGGTTCGTGATTGAAACACGTGATTAAAAAGAATGAATTCCTATCATATTTTTTTATTGATTTAAATGCAATCTAGTAAAATAATTGTAACATTAATTCATCCTTTTTTATAAAAATATAAAATTTTAATTTAGTACAAAACTTCAATATCAAAATTCATAAGTTCAATTCTTTTTTATTTTAAAATTGGCTAATTTATACATAATAATAAAATATATGAAAATTCAACCGAGCGACGTTAGAAGCGAGGTAAATTAAGCTAGTAAGAATTAAAATTGTAAAATCAGAAAAACGTAAAAAATAGTGCAAAAAAATAAAAAGTTTAAATTTTTATAATTGTTTATGATAAAGGTTACATGCTCAAGAAGTTTGACATGTTTGCAATAATTATTGTTGACTTGGCATCAATCTGAATTTTCGACTTTTTTATAATAAACAAATTAATTGGTGCTCCCCTTATGGGCCAAAATAGGTGAACTTGGAGGAGGATTAGAGACAATAGAAAATCTTTCTTTTCCTGAAGTTTTATCGAATTTAGAATAAAATATCAACACCTAGTAATGGCGCAACGAACGTCAATGTTCATGGCCAACGAAGAAAAAAGAAAAGAAAGAATAAAATATCTGTCTTCCACTTTAATTTGAAAAATTACACATTTTCTCGGAAAAACTCCATTTTTCGAGAAAATTTGAAAATTGTAGAAAATTGCACACCCACAATCTTGAACACGGTGGTCCTCGAGTAATTTTGACCGTGAAGTTTTTGGACCTCAGATTTTCCTTTTAGATATGATTCTAGACACATTTAGAATCTAATCCCAACAAAAACCAAAATCGAGGAATGAGCACTTTTTTATTTATTCAAATTTTATTTTATGTTTTTTATAAAAAAAAAATTGTTATTGATAATTTATGAGCTCAATTTCTAGAATGCTGTTTTCGAATATAGTTATAAATTATCTACACATTCCAAGCCAATATTATTGTAAATATATTCAGGAAATTCTAAAGTTATATGACAATTTAAGCGTAACGTTAAAATTAAGATTTTTTTGTAAAACATTATCGCGATAAAGACTATTGAAATGATATGTTTTTAAATTACTTAAAGACGTAATTTGAAGTAATTGTATTTAAAAAATACTGTGTATTAATATTCTATAAGAACACTGCATTTACTTTTGGTATTTTAGTAGCACCAAAAATACATTTTCCATGTTTGGTTTCAAAACTTTTACGGTGAATGCTAGACATTGTTACAGGGTTTTTTTCGGATTTCGAATGTGTAAGTTGTGGTTTAGGATACCGACCGTTGTAATGTTCACAAAATGTTGATATCCTAAATCAAAATTTGAACGGTTGAAATAAAAAACACTCTCTAACAATGTCTACATTTTCGATGTAAGAGAAAATTGTAATAAAAAATCATTTGGACTTGTTATTTTTTTATGAGCTTGGATTGGAAATTAGATATCAAACTCGACAAACCTAACCTCAAAATACGATACATTGAAAGTTTTTATTATAACTTTGTAAGTATAATATCTTGGTGGATTTCTTGAGTTGTCCACACTAGAGTTTAATATTACAAATTTTTTCTTTGTAGCAAAAAAACTCGATTAAACGCATCGTTTATTCATAAGTTAACATTGGAAATATTATTAGAAGTCGGGCAGCTTCATCATGCTCTTAACTGGACTAATATACTTATTAAAGATTTGATACAGTTCAAGAGTAATTTAAAAAGTAATAACTTGAATTCGGTTGAGCCAAGTGTTATTATTGCCAGTGACTTTTTTTGTTCAAATTTTACCGCTTTATTAAAGTATATATCCACATGATATAATTTAATCCAAATAGATTTATTTATTAGATACTCATAAGTGCGATGTTAATATTGTAGTAACTGCTTGGATTTTGTGATATTTAGCTAATAGTAACTATAATACTTTAACTTGTTTTTTTTATTTTAATTCTATATAAATACTATATAATTCACTGTAGACAATGTAAATTCAATAAATTTGATAGACAACATTTGATAAATTTAAGATTAATAATTGTATTTGTAATACAATAGTAGAGAGAACGGTGCTATAGCGCACCCAGACGGCGCCAAAAAAATTTTCGGTCTCTCTCGCCGCCTTTCCCTCGCGCGTTATAGACATGAAGGTTCCCCCTCCCCCGGGCAAGATGGACATGGGTTTCCTCTCCCCCGGGCAATATGGACATGGGTTTCGGAACTTAGGAGAGCGACGAAGAGATATCTTTCCCCTCACGGCGCTATAGCTCGCATCGAGCTGTAGACGCCCTTTCTCTAACTTACCGTACAGGGGCCTGTGAGTGTTGAAGAGAGCAACGAAGAGATGTATACTTACCCCTCTTGGCGCTATAGCATCCATCGGCGTGTAGACATCGCTCTCTTACTTACCGTACAGCCCGTAAGCGTTGGGTTTTGTGTAGAGCAATACCCAATTGACGCATAAAACATTTTCATTAATAAGAAGTAATCCTGTTACTTCTTTATCTTTAGCCGTGATAATATTTAAAAGTTCTTGTCTGCTTTTGACAAATTCGGTGTGTGGTAAATTATCGCGTTGACCAAACTTACCCCAAAACAAATTTAAGCAGAGCTTTGCCACTGCTTGCAGCCCTGAATTTTTCTCGATTTTATTGTAATCGAGAGAAATTCCTTCCTTTGTTTTGTACTCGTTAATATAATTATTTTTTGATAGGTCGTCTTTACATTTAGACGGCCAACCACTCGCTTCCTGTTTAATTTTAAGAAAACAGTTGATGTAGTCTTTAAAAAGACCGCCATCGCCGTTTTCATCTATTTGTGTAATTTGGTATTGCCAAATTACAAAAATATTTAAAATTTTGTACCCTTCTTCTAAGGCGACCTTTATTTCGTCTGAAACCCAGGTACCTGAAAGAGCACGCTCTTTAACATTTTTATGTTTACAAGATTGAAAATTTTGCTCTTTGCAACACGTTTTACAAAGAGGAAATAATAATTTTTTTCCTGATTTGACAGGTAGAACAGGTATATATAAATTTTGAGGAGGTAAAATTAGACATTTGACAAGTCCATTTACCTTAGCAAATTTTTCATAATTGTTCCCTGTCAGCTGTAAACATTCACCTCCAACATAAATTTGTGGATGGCCTGTAGGGAATTTACCTGTTTTACAGATATACGGATATAATGAACATATATCCGTATACCTGATTTTTTCATCGTTTTTTATGGTGTACAAAGTTACAAAATTTTCGGTACGTCCACCAAAGAATGCGTCTCTAGGGTCCAATTTAACGTTGGATAAAAGTGAATGCTTTTTTAAATATAGCGATATTTCGGGTTGCGCTATTTTCATTTTATTGAAATCGCATTCCCAAATCCATTCTACTTTATACCCGCTAGCACGTATTTTTTGTATTTTTTCCAGTGTTTTTTTATAACATTCGTGCATCGGTCGCCCGAATGAATCTCTCGACTCATAGTTCTGAGCAAAACACTTTTTACACCCATGAGCATAACATCTTTGAAATTCAAATACTGTTCCTTTGAATTTCGAGGATGAAGCTTCATTTAAATCTATGGGTAAAAAACTATCGACTTTATAGCTCTCTGGTAAAGTATATTCCCTAGCTCTTGCCGCGTGAATGATTTTTTTCCCTAAAACATGTTCACGCCATAATAACCATTCGTTTGATTTTTTCGAATGGTTATCGGCAAGTCTATAGCCCTTTGTGGGTATAAGGCCGATCGTTTTTTCCTGTAAAAAGTTTTGCCTGTATAGTACAGAACATGCAGAAGCTATAGTCGTAGCCTGTGAAAAAGGGTATAAATTTCCTTTTTCTAGAAATATATTCCTAAATACAACGCACGCTCGCCGTAAAATATTTACATCTAGGGTACAATATTTTATAATTTCTTTTTGGAAATCGAATTCGGTACATGTTTTTAAATTTTCGTTGTACCACTGATAAAATTTCTCTTTCTCACCAACACTCATTGTATCGGGCGAGTAATATTTTGCTGGTGGTAACGGGCCTTTATATTTTTCGTTTTCTTTCGTATTAAATAAATGTGGGAAATACCCTTTAACATTACCTTTAGGCAAGCCGAATGCCTTTGGTAAATTACTTAATCTCATGTTGAAATAATTTATCGAATCAATAAATCGCGTTTTATGAACAGACATTAAAATAATATTTCTACCGTTTAATATTATTTTAGGTTTGATATTATAATTTTTTTTTAAATACTGTTCAAAATAAAATGCGCATCAAATGCTTTGGCATTATGTGCGATGCATATTGTATTTTTAAAAACAGAATTTTGGCGAACAGCTAATTCTATTAAATTTTTAACGGGATTCTCTTTAAATATTAATTCCCGTATACCACAAAAACCGCAATGAGTTGTGAGAGATTCAATATTGATACAATTGTCGCACACTTGTTGTGCTACACATAAATTTACAACATGTAAATTTACGTTAGCACTGTATAGATCGTCTTGCCTTGTCTCGAAATCATAGAATATAAATCTATTTTCCGGCTTATTTTTATTGTGCGTGCTTGTTTTAACAGCGAGCGGTTTAATGTAGCACATTTCATTGTAGGTATGTATAATTTTACATCGATTACAATAAAATGTACCACATTTGTGCTCTTGTTTATTTTTTTTTTCTATTAATGTTTTTAATCACACATTTATCGCAATTATATATGACAGAACACACACTACTGTTCCGATCATAAATTCCGTTTTGTAAGTGTCTCGCGTAACACGCTTGACTCATAAAACTTCTGTTACAAACGGAACAGATTATATTTTGTTTTTCACACACACATGCTGGTTTGGAAAAACAACAAGCACAAACATCGCTACATTTATGCATATCTTTTCGCTCGTATGCTTTGTTACATTTTTCGCAAAACTTTGAGAGTCCACCAGCTTGCTGTAAAGATTTTATAAAAGCAAAATGTCCTAGTGGACCCTCAAAGTATAATAAATTAATGTCTCGTGGTGATGGTGTACTATTATCGTTATTATTTATAAAAAATTCTGAAATACGCCCATCGTACCATATTTGAGACGTATTATTCGCAAATTCATTATTTTTTCTAATGATTAGAGCGATATTTTTTTTGTGCTAGATATTTTTGAAAAAGTTGAATATGTTCCATATGACACCCATTTTCAGGTATATCATTTAGGTCAATTCTAGCTTCTTTTAAAATATCAAGTGCACATTTTTTTTTGAAAAGCACGTCGTGAATCGATCGTGCTTTTCCAATTTTTTAGATAATTTGTATTTTTTGGGTCGGATTGCAACAATAAATATGCCAATCCGACCGCTATTGCTCGTGGCAAACAAAGATTATCATCATTTTGCATCATGATGATAGAACGCTTTCTTTTAGCGGCTTCTTTGTTTATGGGTTTACCTAAATTTCTTGCCCCGCCGGTTATTCCTTTTACTAAGGTAATATCCAGAATTAAATTATTATTGATATTGAATTCCGCATTGCTTTGAGCAATTTGGAAAATTATATCAAATAATTCTTCGGGGCGAAAATCTTTTACGTATTTCAAACGCATCCACCCAGGTCCGCGAGTAAATTCATCGCTTGTAATGTATGCGGTAATGTAGTCGTACGGATTTTCCGCTAGATCAATAATGAACGCGTGAATTTCGGTGATTGCTTCTTGCAACCGCACCAAAGGGTTGGTGTTTGGTGGGGGCATTTCAATTTGAATTGTTAGACGTTCGCCACGCACACCGTAACGTTGTGAATTTCCACCTGGTTGTCGAGAAATTACAACAAACTTTTGTGTATTTCTATCAGAATCTACATTGCCACCACCACCACCTACTTGATTATTTGAGTTTACCTCACACGTGCAATATTCGAATTCGCGATCACTCTCATTTACACTGTCACCGCATATCGCTTCGTTACTGAAAAACGGTGATTCTTCATTGCTCTCATCGCTTTCTGAAATAATTATCTGATTATCTAAATTAAAACACTCACTCTCGCTACTAGTATCGCTAACATACATACTTTCTTTGCTCTCTGGTATTATTATTTTGTTCTTTATAATTAATTTTTTATTATTAATGTATGTATCATCGCTATCGCTATCGCTAATATATTCATCGCTTTCTGTTATTATTCCGTTCTTTATAATTAATTTTTTATTATTAATATATGTATCATCGCTATCACTATCGCTAATATATTCATCGCTTTCTGGGATTATTATATTTTTTCTAATTATTTTACTATCTACAGATCTATCGCTACCATTTATATAATCGTCTTCAATATTTCTAACATTAAGATCAGCTTCGTTGTCGCTGTCACCTTTGCTTTGACTCTCATATGCTCGTCTCGGCAATTCTAGACCGTTAACTATATAAAAAAAAGAAAAAAGAGACAAAAATAAATATTTTCATGTCATCTTATTTTATTATTATTATTATTATTTTAATTTATCATATAACGCGTTTCTTTTTATTGTATTAAAGACTACTTGAAATACCGAACGAAACGATTCTAACCCTTTCACTCTATTACCAGTCCATATTAGAGTGTATTTGTATTTTGTACATATCGTGCTGGTTAACCCTTACAGTCACAGGAGCCGATATATCGGCTACCTAATTTTCTTTTTTTTTACCTCAATATTTTTGCAACATCATGCTAGATTCTTGGATTTTTTGTATTTTCAGATACATATAGCCTTACTATTTATAATGCTGATGATATTTTATAAATTTATAACTATTAATTATTATTATAAACAAATACATACAAAAAAAAAGTGAATTGAATTGCATGACTGAAAGGGTTAACCAATACAATATGAACAAAATACATATACAGTCTAAAGTAGACAGGCAATAGAGTAAAAAAAATAGAATCGTTTCGGCCGGTATTTTATCTAGTCTTTAACGGGATATCGTAGTTGTTAAAATCGATTTTGGTTTTTATCTTACTGATATCTTTTTTTTTTTAAATTCACTATTTGGACAAATATAATGACTTGTCCGCGCTAAAACTATATTAATACAATAATTTTTGTTAAATTAAGAATCATTTACGCTTGTTATTTTTATAAACTTTGAATGAAAAATAGATACCAAGTTTGATGAATCTAATCTCAAAATAGTATACATCAAAAGAATGTTTATAACTTTTTAAGTATAGTATTTTGGTAAAAATTTCTTGACTTATCAACGCTGAGGATTAATCTTAGAAATTTTCTTACTAAAGTGAAAGAATTTGATTTGACGCACTGTTTACGCATAAACTTTGAATAAAAATATTATTAGGAGGAGCAGAACTACGATATCCTCTTAATACAATAAAAAAATATGATATTTTATAAATTCGTGTAAATTTTTCATATATATATATAAACACCTATATTCTTTTACTCTCTCTTTTTTTATCTCATTCCCTCCCCACTGCTTTCAAGAACGTGTTGTCTATGCACAAACGTAAATGTGTGCGTTAAAGGTACTACCTTTTATACCTTTAAATCTCTCTCCTACTCTCTCTTTCATTCGCTTATTTTCTCTTATATAACTACTCTATTTATAAATACATGTACGCGCTTAGCTACTATGTGTAGATGTGGTAAAGAGAAAAGTGCGAAATCGAACCTCGCGCACGGAGTGTCAAAAAGAAATTTTTAAATGTATTTTTAATTTCATACGTTTATATACCTATTTATATAAAATCTTTATACTAGTTATAAAATTAAAAAAGATGTAAAATAAAATAATTTTAATTATAAAATATAAAAATTAATTTTTAGGGTTCAGACACCCCTCTAAAACTTTCGGATACACGTAGTAACAAATCCCGTAATTCGTTTAAAGGGATTTGTAACGCGTTTTGATATTTGTCGTCATTATAATTTAAAGTGGCTACTAGCCATCTACGCTCGGGCACACGTGGTGCCCATTGAATATGATCAAGTTGATTGTCAATTGGTTCCCCCGTTTCCTCATTAGTCGATATCACTAATATTAAATTTAATATTAAATTTTGTTACTTAAAAAAAAAAATAAAATTTTATTTCAAAAAACTTACCGCTGTTGTATACATTGTCGTGGCTGTTGTATTGGTTGAAATTGGTTGATATCACGTTGCCTCGCTCGTCCACATATTCAGCTTCATCGAATCGATTGTGGTGTGGTCTATGATAAAAATCATAGAGTAATCGCGCTCTATCTTCTGCTAAAGCTGACCGGTCGTTAGGCACTCCGAATTGATAATTTCGAAGTCGTGAAAAATTGAGTGGTAGTGGTGCGACATCGTACGGTATATCTTGTCTAACATCGTCTTGTTCTACTTCATTTACTACATTATTCTCTTCTTCTTCTTCTGGCGCGTTTTCATCTATATCAGCGTTTTCGTCCATATCAACGTTTTCGTCCATATCAGCGTTTTAATCCATATCGATGTTTGACCTCGTCGATTGGTCAGCAATATGAAGGAAGCCTCCTGCTATAAGTGCAGGGGTTATTCATTGCCCCTCATGATTTATTGAGTCGTCCGAATTCGGTATCGGACTACTTGTGGCGTAGCGATCACCATTTGCAGAAAATGTTTCCCACTTCCTCATCTTCACTTTCATCACTGTTATCACTAACAGCACCACCACCACTCAATACACTTTCCTCAGAGCTGCTGCTCTCTTCCACACTTTCTTCTACACTTTCCTGCTGTAAATTTTCCATCACATCCTCATCCTCTCTCAGAAGAGCGAAAAAAGCTAAAGAAAAAAAAACACATTTTTATTAGTAAACTTTAAAACACACACTTTTTATATCACTTTTTTTTAATTTTCTTTAAAAACACATACCGTTGGCTTCATTAAGGCCATCAATAACGTCTCGAAACAATGGTGAATCGCGTAAACGGCGATTTACAACCACCGTTCCAGCAATGAGAGATGCATGCATCGATAAATAAAATTTTCTTCGATACAAACACCTAATTTCACGCGACGTAAGATTGTTAACGAGTTGTCTTAATTCACGACGCAACCCATTAATCGACATCGTACGTAATACCAAGCGTCTTCTTCTTAAATGCTCACCTACGAGCGACGTACGGTTACGCTTATTCATAAATAAATCCGTAAGAACGACACTGTCGCGTAAATTGCACCACTCTTGACGCGACAACATTTTTAAAATTGAAATTTTAAGGAAGACTTAAAAAGAAAAAACTTAAAAAATTTCTCGAAGATGAGAAGGAACCTTTCAATACGAGAATTGAAACGTAAATGAAAATCTTTCTGTTTCATTTTCTACAGAATACCCACGTTTGTTTTTTAATAAAAAAAAATACGTTGGTGGGGTCAAAAAAAGGAAATGTGATTTTTTCACATGGATGAAAATTTAGCACGTTTTTTAAAACATCTGTGCTCTGTATGGGTTAATTTTTATATACACCAAACTCCTAAAAAGCCTAAGTGCAATAAAAAACTGGTTTGGCCCCGAAGTAAAAACTAATAAATACAATGCGAAACGTGGGTGAAAATAGTTGTAAAATGCAATAGAAAGAAGGTTATAGAAGAGAAAGATCTTCTCAGAGGGGCAAATCCTAATAGTTATTATATCTATGACATTTACAATACTCAATACTTTCCTAAAAATAGAAAATGAAATCCCTACTTTTTTTATTTTTAAAGAGCGTTTTCTTGAGTGGACCTATGGGTGTGTAGAAAAAAGTTTTATATCCCCTACTTCTTTTCTTATTTACATAAATTTTATGTATGTGTGCGTATAGTAGTAGGCGGGGCTATGAATTTAAAAAGCCTGGATAAATAAATTTTTACAGATTAGTTGACAAAACACTTGCGGTGAAACATAGTCATTTAAATAATAGTGTTAAAGTTAAAATGGCTCAAATGCAAGTAGAGTTACAATCCGCAGCACGTTGTCGAGTTTATGAGGGTAAACAGGTAGATGGGACATTAAGACTACCCAACATTATTTTAGCTACCTGTTACGCTTTAAATGTCTCCAATACAAAAAGAATCATTGTGGGATTCGATCGGGCACAAGAGTCAAACGATAGTGGTGTGTTCAAATATGATATTGTGTTAAAATTTGTCAATGCTGGGAGCGGTATAAAAGAAACTCAACGTGAATTAGTTATGCATGTCAATGCTTGGAACGACTTGCAGGAAAAATTTAATTTAATATCCACCTACTTCAACGATGACTATCAATATTACGAAAAATATAATGGACAGCGTGTTGTTACTATGGGTAATTATAAACTTTTCTTCACAACATCGTATGGTTCAAAGTCTGTGACGATTGAGCAGCGACCATCTTTTGGAGAAATTATAGACCTCTCATCTCAGAACACGGATATTAATCAGCTAAATAAAAAAGGGAAAATGTACTTACCTACTGTTGTAATGCAGCTCGTTACTTTTGAAGGCGTTAAAACTGTAAGTAAATGTATCAATGCACAAATAGCGCGTCTTGAGGAGCATACAAAAAATATAGATTCGTGTGCAACATTTTTAAAGGAATACACGCGTGATATTGTTTATCAACGAGTATCATCAGAGATAGCAAGAAGAAATATGTTGGATAATTTAAGTGAATTTAAAAATTTTTTAAATGATAACTCTGTTATAGAATTGTTATATCGTAAATTAAAAGAAAATTTACCGAGTGACTTTACAGCAAAATATTATAATATAGTTTTTGAAAAAATGTTAGTATTTTTGATAAGACCTATTGCTGAACAAATTCGAAAAGAAATGTTTCCAAATATTAAGATGTAAATATTTAAAAAAAATTTTTTTTAAATCCATATAAATTTTTCTAAAAATTATAAAAAAAACTTATTCTAACATTAAAATTTGAAAAAAAATGTAAGAATAAAAATTTAAAAACAATCATTAAGTAATAATGTAAACAAAGACAAACATTCATAACACATTTATACTTATATTCATCTTGCACATTTCACTCAAGGGTGATTGAACTCCGTACGCATCATATGTCAAGTCTTCTACCTTGAGACTGCGATAGCAAACAATAACGTTATACATTCGCGAGAATGCGACACACAAGAATGCGACGCACAAGAGGCGATCGAACTCTAAACTGCATGACATGCAAAATTCGATCAATCTTTTCCCCGAAATTATAAAAGTATCAATAATAGCATACATACGAAAGAATGCAACTGTCTTTTACCCATAGTATAAAAATCCAAGAGTCTTTAGCTCGCCAGCTTAATTTCATACTTACCGTCTAAGACTACGCTTCGCCTAAAATTATTGTACTAGAGGTTAAGAAGGAGAAATAAAGATAAGTTCAATACAACACACACACACACATATATATATATATATATATATATATATATATATATATATATATATATATATAAATATTATTTTATTCTTGGATACCTATCCTAAAGAACCAACGTCCTAAATTACAAAAATAAGTTATAATAATAATTAAAAATTTATAAAATTAATAAATCAAGTTTATTAAATAAAGTTTAATAAATTAAACTTTACAAATTAATAAATACAGTTCTAACGGTTAACATAAATTAGTGGCAGCGTAAGGGGATAGTGAAGCCAAGTGATAAAAGTGATTAAACAAAACTCCGATTTCTTAAAATATTTTCTCTCAGGAGAAAACGGAGGAGTTTAAAAATTTAAAGAAGCCAAGTTATAAAAGACAATTAAACAAATCTCTGATATCTCAGGATATCTTCTCTCAGGAGGAAACAGAAAGTTTTAAAAATCAAGAAAACTTATCTTTGTTCTGGTGACAATAGCCCACACTCTCAGCAGTTGACTACCAGTAGTTGAAGGGTTCATCAAGCTACGTCTGCATCCCCAGGGATAAAGAGAGGACCATCTATACAATAAAAGAGGACTTCTGCACCGCCAGCGGTTAAAGAGACGCAGCCAACCAGATCTCCAAAAACATCATCTCTTAAAAACCTTCAAGTAAGTCGTACAATAATTTTAAGCACACAGCGGGACAAGCTGAAAAATAAAGGCGTTTCTAACTTTCTGTAACATTCATTTTATTTATAAGTTATTTATAAGACATACAACGTCTCAAGCCGGAGCACACACGCTTGAGAGGTTGACACATAGAAACATCACCTGCGTATGTATTGTGATTATCGTAAAGACGATAACGATAGTGTAAGATCGGAAAATACCCCACGATCACCTACTTCCCTTTCTGACGTTTCTAACGATTTCTACGACACTACAGACGGTCTTTATAAATTAAAAATAAATTTAAAACCCAGTAAGATGGACAGTTTACTAAAGAAATTTAAATCCAATGAAGACATAACGCAATGCGATCAAGACGAACAAAATGTAGTGCAAGAATTGCAACGTCAAAAAGAAAAGGCCGACGCATTAGAAAAGCAATTAATATTATTGACAGAACAATTACAAATTTTAAATACTCAGATGACAGAAAATAAAAATCCACCACCAATCCCAAGTATACCACCTGCAGTTAGAGACAGCAACCCTAGATTAAATGTTCTCCCGGGATTAACGAAAGAACATCATTTATTAGTACGTGAACTCTTAACAGAGATAAGGGAATATAATGGATCAACAGATGTTAGCGCATTTATTGATCAAATCATTCGCGCCTCCCGACAACTTAGCTCTGAGCAGAAAATATCAGCGCTTATACGGAAGGTAATAGCAGTTAAGCTAAAGGGAAAGGCACAAGAAGTAGTTGAAAGAAATCAAGTGACTACGGCAGTACAACTCAAAGAATGTTTAAACACACACTTTGGAAAACTAGAACTTGAATACGATCAATTAGCTGAAATGTGTAACTCTATGAGACAGACAACAAATGAAAAGGTGGCGGGCTATATACAAAGATATAATAACATAAATCGTCGAATACAGATTTCAATAAATGGTTTAAACGACGATTTTAGACATATGCACCGGAATTATGAAAATAAAAACGCGATTTCGAAATTTATAAGAGGATTGTATCCAGAAGGCTTACGTTTAGCCGTACAACAAAATCGACCACACACTTTACCGAAAGCGTATCAACAAGCTTTATACGAAGAAAAACTCCGAAAAGAAGATGAAGAACTTTGAAATAGAAATTATAATAAACATGAGGAGAGATCCAGAAGAGATAGATATAAAAAACATTCAAGAGATAGAAGTCATTCTAGATATGATTCAAGAAATCGTGAAAAACATTCAACACCGGATAATAATTACACACGTGATAGAAGCTTTTCACGAGATCGACAAGAAAATTATCGATCAGATAAAAAGGAGGATAAACCTACATGCTCCCACTGTAATAGATACGGTCATGACAAAGAGCATTGTTTTAAACATCAAAATGCACAAAGAGTAAATTTTCGCCTCAATGCCTCAAAAAGCAAAACTTATTTAGAGGATCTGGCACCATGGTCGAAGACCCCACCTGATCGTCAGAATTATTAGGAAAACCAGGATTACCAGACGCAATCTTTCCAACAGATGGAAAGCACTGGCATCTCTGGATGCGACCCTCAGGATCAGGAGGAAAATTATTAAAATTCTTAGTGGACACAGGAGCAGGCATAACATTCATTAAAGACAAAGTGTTGGATCTTAATACCTGCAATCCTATAAGACAAAAACCAGAAGAGAGACAAACAATACAGATAGTTAACGGAGATCACACAATGCTTGACAAATGTAAATTGAATGTTTTTGGAAAGGACTTTATATATCATGTCGCGAGCAATAAAATACCTCTCGATGCCGATGGGTTATTGGGCCGAGGATGGCTACAACATTATAAAGCATTAATTGATACAGAAAAACAAAATATAAAAATTTTTGATGCACAAGACAACCCTTTACAAATTACATTCAATGAAAAACCTGTTTATGTAAATCAATGAATCAATCTTATGAAAATAAATATAGATATACCAGATGGAGAGTACATAATAACCGATCCGAAAAATATAATAACACCAGCAATATATACAGTACAAAATAAAAGTACAACACTCAACGTCGTTAATGAGTCAGTAAAGGAAATAAAAATAGATACTGAAATAGAGATAGAAGAATTTCAAGAACAAAAACAAAATGTCTACAAAACAATTTTCCTACAGAAACAAGTATATAATAAACAAACGTTCATGACAGAAAAATATAATCGTGATAAACTTATTATAGATAATACACGCACATCGCATTTGCCGAGAGAACAGGCATTAGCAATACAAACATTAGCCGAAGAATACAATGATATTTTTCAATTGGAAGGAGATAATGCACCATCGCACAAGAATATGTATCATCGTATAGATTTAACAATAAATCAACCAGTTGTTTCAAAATTATATCGACACCTATTATCTTTACATAAGGAAATAGACAGACAAATAGAAAAATTTGAAAATGAAGGTATTATAACAAAGTCAAATTCGCCTTTTGTATCACCTGTTTGGTGTGTTCCAAAGAAAATGGATGCATCAGGAATACAAAAATATAGAGTTGTAATAGATTTCAGGAAATTAAATGAATACACACTTCAAGACAATTACCCATTGCCGTCAATAAATGAAATCCTTGACCAATTGGGAGGTATAAGATACTTCTCAGCATTTGACTTGGCCTCGGGCTTTTATCAAGTACCGGTTTTTCCAGAACACAGAGAGCGTACTGCATTTTCTACTCATAAAGGGCATTAGGAATTTAAACAAATGCCGATGAGCCTTAAAAACGCACCTGCAACATTTCAAAGAATAATGAATTTAAAATTACAAGGACTAATAGGTACTGTATGTTTCGTGTACCTAGATGACATTATAGTATACTCAAAAACCTTTGAAGAACATCTGAAGAACTTACAGATATTATTTGATCGTCTTAGAACTGCAGGCTTAAAGTTGCAGCCTGATAAATATGAATATGTAAAACCAGAATTAGAATATTTAGGACATCTTATAACAGAAAAAGGAGTATATCCTAATCCAAACAAATTAGAATGCATAAGAAATTATAAATAACCTTCCAATCGAAAGGAAATCAGACAATTTCTAGGATTATGCGGATACAATAGGAAATTTATTAAAAATTACAGTAAAATCACAGCACCTCTTAATAAACTAATGAGTAAAAATGTCACGTTTGAATTCGAGGATAAATGTAAAAATGCTTTTGAAATATGAAAGCAAAAATTAACATCATCACCGATATTGAAATACCCTAATTTAGAAGAGATGTTCATACTGACAACAGATGCGAGTAATGAAGGACTTGGTGCAATTCTTAGTCAAGGTGATTACAAGAAAGGAAAAGATTTACCTTGTGCCTATGCTTCAAGAACACTCAATCAAGCTGAAAAGAATTATTCGACTACCAAAAAGGAATTATTAGCAGCAGTATGGGCAATGCGTCATTTTAGACATTTTCTATATGGTAAACCTTTCTTTTTAATAACAGATCATGCACCATTAGCAGGTCTCATCAAATCAAAATCACCAGAAATCGGATCTAGAATTTTTAAACTTTTATTAAAAATTACAGATTTTCAACCTACAGTAGAATATAAAAAGGGTAAATTAAATACTAATGCCGATGCTCTTAGCCGAGCATTTGTAGCAAAAAGAGAAAACCCACGAATAAAGTACGTTAATGCTATAGAAGGTGACATAATATACAACAATACTGATGATCAGGACATAAAACAAGTTTTAAAGGAAATATTGTCTAAATATACAGAGGGACAAATATTGGAGCTCAGAGGTTTTAACAGAAAAAAATTCTTCGATGCTACAGATCATTTAAAGGCCAAAGCAGCCAAAAGCGGTATAAAGGAAATTACACTTGTATATTTTCGGACAGAAAAGGAACCTCAATATGGAAAGATAGAAAAAAAACAAGCATGTAAAGGAGACATTATACTAACTCCAAATGAAGAATTAATACGATCACCAATAAATTATTTACGTAGTCATTACCCTAATTATAAAGGAGAAATTATAGAATTAAGAAATTTCGACGACGCTTCGGCTCAAAATTTATTATCAAAACTTGCTCGTTTTCCAAGAAGAATACGAATTAAAAGTCTAGCACAGACTCATGTGGATTGTGAAAAGACTAGAAAAATATTAATAGCAAAAGCCCATAGCGAAGCTCATTGGGCTTATGATAAAACTATGTTTCAACTTCGTAAATATTGTTGGGAAACAAAAGCAGAAGAGGTTAAAAATTGGATCGATACTTGCGAATACTGTGCAGAAAGAAATTTTAATAGTAGATTTAAAGCTCCAGGTACTATCATTAATGCGCCAAAAGAAATCAACGAATTATGGTATATAGATCATGCCGAAGAAAAAGGAATAAAATTACTTTTTATTATAGAAGCACTTTCAAGATATGCTAAAGTTTATCAATTGAAAAATTTAGATCAAACTACGCAATCTATGGAAGATTAAATGAGTGAATGGAGAACACCAAAGAAAATAATCAGTGACAATGCAGCTACGTTTACATCAAGGGCATTTCAAAATTTATTAGAAAAACATAAAATAGAATATATACCAACAACTCCATTACATCCGCAATCGAATGGTATAGTAGAAAGACTTATAGGAACTTTGAAGAAAAGAATAATTGGAGCAGTTCCAAACAATAAAAGCTTTTACCCAATTATTACTGCTTATAATAGAACAATACATCCTACAACAAAATATATACCTTATGAATTATTCTTTGGACGAATTCTACCTAAAGAAAATTTTAACTCCAACAAGTTAAATTCATTAAATAAGCGATTGGAAGGAAATACAAAGAAAGCAAAAGAAGCAAGAGAAAATATACAAAGACAAAAGGAAATTAATAAAAACACAGTAGATAATAGACAAACTTCAAGAATCAACCCACAACCAGGGGATAGGGTAAATTTTAGAACATCACGTGGATTTATAAGGCCAGCAACAATTCTCACAGTCAATAATGAAAGTCATACAGTTTAGCTTTTATTTAAAACAAAAATTCTCAGACGACATTTTAATGAGATCACGCTTATCTCGAATCCCTTCTTTGTTACAGATGAAGGCGACAATGATAATATTAACAGTCATTCTAATTGACATGTTTCATCACTGCAAAGCAGATATAGAAGTTACACCAGCTAATATACCAATACTACAGAAAAATTACGGAACTGCTTATGTGTTCGAAGATACTTGGACTATTGTTAATTATATAAATCTTACAGCCCTTATACAAAATAAAATAGACATACAAAATCGATTAACAAAAATCAAAGAAGTATGTAATAATGTTCACTGTACTGCAAAAGATTTCATAATGCATCAAGAAAAACGACTACATGAATTATTCGCAAGATTATCTTTATTTTTACACTCAGAAGGCAACAGAAAGAAGAGAGGATTATTCAACTTTGTAGGAACAGCGAGTAAATTTTTATTTGGTACCTTAAATTATGATGATCCCGACTCTATAAATCAAGAGATAGACAAACTATACAAACATACAGAAGATTCGTTAATAGCAATTAAAAATCAAACATTGTTTATGAAAGAGACCTTCGATTCATTTACAAAGGAGTTCTATATATTTAAAGAAAACAAAGATAAATTAATAAACTGGAGTCTTGGAATATCAGTAATGCTCAACAATCATCAAGGCAACCAAATTGTATTACTTAGTTTGCAAGAAATTGATGCATCGCTAGAAGAATATGAAGCTTATATAACGGATTTATTCAATTCTATAAATATAGCAAGAAACGGAATATTATCACTTGCATTATTAAAACCTGAAATTCTAATAAATGGTCTACAAAGCTTATATAAAAAACAGCAATACGATGACATGTTAATAGCACCAACAATGAAAAATTATTTCTCAATATTACAAGTTATGACATTCACATCCTACATTGAAACAGACGGACTCGTAATAGTTACTAAATATCCCATTATCCACAATGACCCGTACAAAATCCTTAAGTTTGAACCTTTACCTATTGAAAGACGTTTTGGAAACACAGCAATATTAGATGTAACTAACCAATATGTATTAACAACGTATGATATATCAAAATATACGACCTTATCGAGTATAAATGATTGTAATCAACTTGGCAATACAAAAATATGTAAACTACAAATTTTACCTAGGTTAATAGACTCATTATCCGCTTGCGATAGAATATTATTAAATGACACAAGCAAATGTAAAGAACATTATTTCTCTTTAACTCATGATTTTGTAAAACGTATAGAAAATGATAAATTTTATATTGTACCTATAAAAGAAATGTTATTCAGCGTATTTTCTAAAAATTATAAGAAAAACATAACAATATCACAAGCTAGTATTGTAAAGCTTGATGATAAATGTTTTATATCAAACACTGCGTATTATTTACATACGTCACATGACTCTACTACATATACAACCACACTCTTAAACTTAACACTTAGTAAACCATATGAAGACGACTTAAATATAACCCTTCCTTTATTGGAATTTTCGGAACATGATCTTGGTAGTCTAAGGAGTCATGCTTATAACCTATAATAAATACAAGACGAAATTGAAAGACTAACTTTACAAAGACGAAATCATTCTTTTATTTTAACTGCGATAGACTATCTTCATTATTCGGGATACGTAGCTCTCTCTATGATTGCTGCCTTTATCGGGTATAAGTTAAACATACACAAAGTAATAATAATAATCAGTTCTTATCTTTGGGCAAGATTGAATAATTTTTGCTGTTGTCACACTAAACGACTCAAACCTACAGTAACTTACAACCATTGTGCCAACATTACCACCGCTGCAAACGTCTCCTCAATACAACCTACAGTATCCTCTTCTTATACACCCAAAACTCACCTGATTCCTCCATCATATGACAATTTACTATAATTTTTCGGGACCAAAAATTTTAAAGAAGGGCGTGTAAACAAAGACAAACATTCATAACACATTTATACTTATATTCATCTTGCACATTTCACTCAAGGGTGATTGAACTCCGTACGCATCATATGTCAAGTCTTCTACCTTGAGACTGCGATAGCAAACAATAACGTTATACATTTGCGAGAATGCGACACACATGAATGCGACGCACAAGAGGCGATCGAACTCTAAACTGCATCACATGCAAAATTCAATCAATCTTTTTCCTGAAATTATAAAAGTATCAATAATATCATACATACGAAAGAATGCAACTGTCTTTTACCCATAGTATAAAAACCCAAGAGTCTTTAGCTCGCCAGCTTAATTTCATACTTACCGTCTAAGGCTACGCTTCGCCTAAAATTATTGTATTAAAGGTTAAGAAGGAGAAATAAAGACAAGTTCAATACAACATATATATATATATATATATATATATATATATATATATATATAAATATTATTTTATTCTTGGATACCTATCCTAAAGAACCAACGTCCTAAATTACAAAAATAAGTTATAATAATAATTAAAAATTTATAAAATTAATAAATCAAGTTTATTAAATAAAGTTTAATAAATTAAACTTTACAAATTAATAAATACAGTTCTAACGGTTAACAATAATGCCCCGTTATAAAATGTAATTATATATAATTTTATATGCATACGTATGTGTGTGTATTATTACCGAATCAGTATTCCGTAAAATACATTGCATACAAATATTAATGTAAATAATTATGTTAGTAGTTTATTGCGTTTACGCGCTAGTACACGATTTAAGTTCAAGCATTTTTAATGCACTCCAATTTATAAATTGGCTGAAATTACAGTAGATTTGATATCTGCAATATTTTTAAAAGATGCGTAAATGAAAGTATAATGGTACTGTCAAATACGCGTTTTTAAAAGTATTGCAGTTATCAAAACTGCAGTAATTTTCTCCAATTTGCAAAATGGCGGGTGTTAAAAATGCTTGATTATAAATCACGTACTAGCGGGTCGACGGAGCATATGAAGACATTATCTGTAAAAACAAATGTGATAAAATTTTTAAATGGTTGTGTCAATAAATTATGTAAAAAACATATTTTTTCTTTAATATACCTGCACTTATACCTTTTCCCTCTTTATCATAATTATTAATTTTAATTTAAAATTAATTTATATAAATAATTTTTAGTACATCATTTTAAATCAATTATTTTTAAAATTTTAACATAAATTTTCATAATATTGCATGCAACAATTACAGCTAATACCTAGCGGTATTAACGCCGCGGAGCACGCGCAGCAGCTGATGTAGGGCGCGTGCTCCCGCGTGCTTATTAGCGGTCATAACATAGCTAGTAGCTGATTTAGCGTTAGATCGAGCGGTATATGCTTATCAGCGGCTTACAGTACACCCATGCTCAAATCAGCTGACATAGCGCGTGTGTATTTACAGCGGCCGCGCGCGCGTCCCAGGGCCCTCCCGCGCGGTGAATAGCTAGCGTAGCTTGAAAATTGTTATTGTAGATACATATTTTCTTTTTAAAATCGTCATCAACTTAGTAAGAATACATCGATTCTAGCGTACACACGCAAATGAGATATTATCGACAAATACCATGGACGTTAGATTTCACCATTCTTTTACAGCTTTATGTGCCGGTCCGACCGGAGCTGGTAAAACTAATTTTATAAAAAGATTTATAAATTATCTCGATAGAATGTGTGACGTAAAATTCAATAGATTAATGTTTTATTACGGTGAATGGCAAGAAACTTATAAGCAATTTAAGCTACCATATGGACGAATAGAATTTTTCGAGGGGTTGCCAGATCCTGTAGATTATTCGAGCGATACTACGTGTAAAAAACTTATGATTATTGACGATTTTATGCGTGAAGGCTCAAACGATACAATCACCGATCTAATCACAAAGGGCAGTCATCATAAAAACATAAGCGTCATTTTTATAACGCAGAATCTTTTTTACAAGGGTCAAAGAGATATATCGTTAAATGCTAGCTACCTAATACTCTTTAAAAATCCTCGTGACCGTGCACAAATCTTGTATTTAGCTAGACAAATTTATCCTGAAGATTCGAAATTTATTCAAGAGATATACTTTGACGCCACTAAAAAAGGATTTTCGTATTTGTTAATAGATTTGAAACAAGATACGCCCGATGATTTTCGTCCCCGTGCATGTATTTTTCCAGATGATTCACACTATTATGTGTACATACCTAAGAAAAAGCGTCGTTAGTTTTATAAATACTTCAGTTTATAAATCGAGATGGCTGCGATAGCATCATCGAATCAAGCGAGCCCCACTAACACTTCAAAAAAGACAAATAGTTGTGGGTACTTTGGAAATATAAAATTACCCAAACATTTTACAAAAAAGTGCATTGCATTTTTACACGCACTTTGTCACGCAGCGTCAAAGGAACGAGACGCTCTTGTACGCGCTGCAGATAAAAATCTCATAAGGTGCATATATGAGTGTGTTCTAAATACATTAAAGGGTAGTATTATTTTAAAAAATAAAAATAAAAAACAGCTGTCGAAACATAAAAATATTTTAAGAAAACTCGCTGACAAAGCCGTGATAAGTGTAGAGGATAAAAAAATAAAAATAGCAGTGCGCGAAAGTATAAACAAACTTCTTTTTGGAAAAAGAAAAAGCGTCTAATATTACAAAATGGAGGTGGTTTTTTACCGTTATTGATCACTCCCTTACTGAATTTGCTTACGTCTGCTATTTTTAAAAAATAATATAAACACCCGCTTTTTCACTACTTAAAAAAAAAAAAAAAAACTAAAATAAATCAGAAAAGAAACAGATTCATAAACATAAGTGTTTTGAGTGCTTTAAGTGGATGTATGTTAAGACAGAATGTGAACTAAAAACCATAAGTGTATACAGGATACATAAAAACTTTTTAACGTTAACCATTTCCTGTACTTTTATAGTATAATATAGACATCTGGTCGTTTAAAAATGAAACATCTTGAAAAATAATACATTAAAATAAATATAACAGAAAAAGATTAAAAACCATTAGTGTTTTAAGTTTTTCAAGTGGATGGACATAATGTGAACGAAAAATCATAAGTGTACACATGAAACGTAACGTCTTTTTTATCGTTACCCATTTCCTGTACTTTTATAGTATAATACGAACATCTGTTTGTTTAAAAATAAAAACATCTTGAAAGAATAGTAAATTTATTTAAATAAAAACTAAAATAAACTTAATTGAAACAGATTTAAAAACATATGTGTTTTAAGTGTTTTAAGTGTTTAAAGTGGGTGACTGTTGAGAAGGAATGTGAACGAAAAACATAAGTGCATACAGGAAACATAAAAACTTTTTAACGTCCCCCATTTCCTGAACTTTTATAGTATAATATAAACATCTGGTCGTTTACGAAATAAAAAAAACATCTTGAAAAAGCAGTAAATTTATTTAAATAAAAACTAAAATAAACTTAATTGAAACAGCTTGAAAAACATATGTGTTTTAAGTGTTTAAAGTGGGTGGCTGTTGAGACGGAATGTGAACGAAAAACATAAGTGTATACAGGAAACATAAAAACTTTTTAACGTTACCCATTTCCTGTACTTTTACAGTATAATATATACATCTGTTCGTTTAAAAACATCTTAAAACATTACTAAATTTTTAAATAAAAACTAAAATAAATATAAAAGAAACAGATTGAAAAAAAATATGTGTTTTAAGTGTTTTTAAAGTGGAAGGCTTTTAAGACAGAATGTGAACAAAAAAGTAGACACACACACACACACACAGGAAACATAATTTTTGAAAGACGCAAGATATTGTAAATCAGTAGAAACGTTTTTTTTACTTTTATTCATTATATATGACAAATTTCCGCTTGCTGTGAAATAACCTTTTTTTCTAAACAGTGACGCTATTTCACATAATGGAACGTGCTCGGAAAATGGTTATAGTTCCACAAGACAGTTTGGATTATGTTGACGGAGCGCAGACTAACGCACAAGATGGTTAAGGAAGTAAAAAAGGCTTAAAATATTCGAAAACACTTAAAAGCATCCAGACACCAGGAGATGAATTTTCACGTCTCGATGAAGAAATGAGCAATATTTTAACATCTGACGATTTTCCAGACGACCGTGAAAAATGGAAAAACTTTTTACAATTGTTACAGAGATATTTATTCTTCATAAAAAATACTAGTGTGAAAGCAGATGATTTCCCGAACACAACTTTCACGAAAAACGATGCTCAAATGTCTGATTCGTCTATTTTAGCTCACATCCCAAAAACATATATAGATAAAGCAACTCAATTGATAAGTTATTTAAAAACTCACTTTTCCAATCGTTCACCTTGGAATAAAAACGGAATCGTTACTGTAGATGGTAATGTCATAAATAATTCAAGTATCATAGATCTGGTTAATGATGCATTAAGAAATAGAAAAAGTTTTAACGCTATCGGTAGAGCACATTTTGCAAATATTTTACGCGCATCTAACGCGCCACGCGCAATCATAGGAAATGAATATTACTGGAAAGTCGAATCAGTTGAATCTGTTTCGAGATATAACGTGACACCATAAACAGCGCCTTTACCAAGCAGCTCCGAGAGCGAAATAGAAAGTTAGAATGGTCGTAAAGCAAAAAAACGTAAAATATCATCTCGCGCAAAGGAAAAAGGAAAAGAAAAAAGTAAAATATTACAAAACAATTTAATTACCCCGCAGCAACAACATCAAAAGGGTTGGTTTTCTATGAATTTATAATAGAGCAATGAGTATAAAGTATGAGAAACAATATTTTAACCCAGCTCACGAAGCTGGCTTTTCTGGTGCACGAAAACTTTTGCGTTTAAATAAAAGTGACTCGCCTAAACGTATTTTAGAATGGTTGAGTAATCAAGATGCATATACCCTTCATAAACCAATAAGAAAAAAATTTCCTCGCCTACATTATTATGTACACATGATAGATGCAGTTTGGGAATTAGACCTAGTCGATATACAAACTTTAAAAAATTATGATGATGGGTACTCGTACTTATTAGTAGCTGTAGATGTATTTAGTAAATTTGCTTTTGTTCAACCCATGAAGGATAAAACCGCTCAGGCGGTCGTAAAAGCTTTCATTGAAATTTTGTCCCGAGCAAAGGGTCGAATACCCGTATTCTTACAATCTGACCGTGGCAAAGAATTTATAGGTAGTGCTTTTCAAAAATTTTTTAAAAACCAAAGGTATCCTATTCGGTATTGCTCCTTCTCCAGATGTTAAGGCTGCTGTTGTTGAGCGCTTTAACAGAACTTTAAAAGAACGTTTATGGCGATATTTTATATACAGAAATTCATACAGATATATATATATATATATTACAGGACCTTGTACAAAGTTATAATCATACACCTCATAGTAGTATAAAAATGATACCGGCTTCTGTTACTATATACAATGCAATACAAGTGCGTGAAAATTTGGAACATTCATGGAAACGCAATGATGGAAAAAACCGAAAAGCACGTAGATTAAAACCTGCTAAATACAAGGTTGGTGACTTAGTGCGTATCAGTCGCGCGAAGCATGTTTTTGAAAAAGGTTATGTTCACGGTTGGAGTGAAGAAATTTTCAAAATTTCACGTGTTTCTAAACGTCAAGATATTTACACATACGAATTAATTGATCTAGCAGAAGAGAAGATTCAAGGGTTTTTTTATACCGAAGAATTGACTTTAGTAGGTAAAAATCGTACGAAAACAAAAACTCATAAAATTGAACGTGTTATACGTTCTAGGGGTCGAGGCAAGAAAAAAGAAGTCCTTGTAAAGTGGATAGGATACCCCGAGAAATTTAATTCGTGGATTCTCGAATCCGAGCTCGTTGCAATATGAGTACTTACGAATTTTATCTTGTGCTACCCAGTAACAGTAGCATGAGATATTTTCCCGATAATACAACTACTTATTTTACCACGCAACTACCTCATGAAATGCGGCTTCACGGTGACTGGTGTGTTGGTCTTGCAGAGATTCATATACCCTGTACTATTCCACATTTTTCACATAAAACTAAAGAAACAAAATTGAATTTTTTCTATACTGAAAATGATTTAAAAAAAAACAAAAAAAAAACTACTACCAAACTATATGCAATCGATCTACGCGAAATACCGTACGGTAATTTTGAAAATATAAAACAATTAGTTGAAAGTATAAATAATATTAGCTCTAACATGCGTAATCATTTAAATTTTACACGCTCTTCCAAAGCTTTTGGATATTATGAACTTAAAACTGTGTGTGATACGAACTGCGGGTCAACGCATTATTTAACAATAAGTGAAAAAATTGGTAAAATATTAGGATACGATCCAGGTATAATGAGCACCATAAAATCAGAAGATAAAAATTCTGAAACGAAAACAACAACAACAGTAACACCAGGATTCTCTTATATGCGATTTATAATAGATAATAATGGAGGGTCTATAACAGGTAGCAAACCGGCATGCTTGGCGCGTGCTATACCTGAGCAGTTATTTGTCTACTCGGACGTTTGTGAACCTTTTACAGTAGTGGACACACAAGCCTCATTACTTAGAATTGTTTCTTTAGACAATGCTAATTACTAATTCGGAACTACAATAGTAAAAAATTTTGCGCCTATTAAATATATACCACTGATGAAAAATGCATTTAACAATATCGTTATTGATATAAGAGACGCACACGGTAGTCCTATAGCATTCGAGTATGAAACTCTCATATTGACACTTCATTTAAAACGAATTCTTTAAATGTAAGTGTAAAATGAGTCATTATATAGCATACTACGAAAATCAAATCGGTAGCGGAAACGGTGTACGCAACGTTTTCGCCGGTTCGCGCTGGCAGCGCGGTTCAGGTCTTGGAAGTTTTTTTTCAGGTCTGGCCAGAACTATTTTACCTTTTGTATCGAAAGGGTTAAGAGCAGTTGGTAAAGAAGCTCTGCGTGGTGGAATAAAATTACTTGAAGATATAGGCGATAATATTAGTTTCAAGGAATCTATAAAAAATCGATTTACAGAATCAAAAGATAATTTAAAAGAAAAAGCAAAAAATAAAATTAACGAAATGTTAATAAGCGGGTCAGGGTATAAAAATCTTGTTTTCAATTCAGCAATACAGTCTTTGAAGCGACGTTCGATTGAAAGCATCGCAAACTCATTAGCAAAAAAGAGAAAAAAAAGAAGAAAAAGTGGCAAAAGGAGAAAAAAAACTTCAGTAGGTAATAGAAAAAAGAGACGTTGCTCGAGCAGTGTAATTAAGAGAAAAAAGAAAACCACTGTTCGCCGTCGTAAGAAAAAAATTTCACGCAGACAAAAGTCAAACGATATTTTTAACTAAAAACATCATGGCTTTTTTACACAGTCATAATAATGAGTGTCTTAAATCAGAACTGTCATTATTTACTCTCCCACACACTCAAACATCTATTGAATCAAATGAAATAGTACATTATAAGCCCGTATCATCATTGAACGACAATGCACCTTTAGAATTTGTAATATCCAGCAGTGGAGAGAGTTACATTGATCTTGCTCATACTATGTTAAGCTTACGCATTCAAATACTACCGAAAGATGCAGAGAATAACGAAAAAGTCGGGCCTGTAAATTATATATTACATAGTTTATTTCAACAAGTAGATGTATTATGTAATAATAAATTAGTATCGCCACCTAATAATGCCTATCCATATCGTTCATATATAAAATCTCTTTTAAATTACGGGCTTGCAGCTAAAGATACTCATTTAACTACCTCTCTGTGGTATACAGACACTGCAGGTAAAATGAATGCAAAACCAGATGCTTTGCACGCTGAATGTAATAAGGGTCTAGTAGAACGTTGTAAACATACTTACGCTGGTAAAATAGTTGATCTACTCGGTCGCCTTCATTGTGATTTATTTAACCAAGATCGTCATCTTTTAAATGGCGTAGAAATAAGATTACGATTCGTAAGATCGAAAGACGCTTTTTGTCTTATGGACTCAACGAATAACGCAAATTTCAGTATTCACATCGTTGAGGCTACGCTTCTCGTAAGACGTGTAAAAATAAGCCCCAATATTCTATTAGCCCATGCTAATGCACTTTCAAAAACAACGGCTAAATATCCCTTGACAAGAGTAGAAGTAAAATCTATAACCATGCCTGCTGGTATTTTAGGTGATACGCTTGACAATGTTATATTAGGACAAATACCTAAACGAATAATTTTAGGTTTTGTAGATAATCGAGCATTTAACGGGGATCGTACATTAAACCCATTTAATTTTGAACATTTTAACATAAATTTTTCGTCTTTATATATCGACGGTGTAACCGTTCCGAGTAGACCGTTACAACCTATTTTTACTGGTAATAATAAGCTTTACGTTGACGCTTATCATACGATTTTCTCTGGAACTGGCATACACTTTGCGAATGAAGGTAACGAGATTACATGTACAAATTATCCCGACGGATACTGCCTTTTCGCTTTTGATTTGACACCTGATTTACCAGCAAATTTTTGCGATCATTGGAATCTCGTTCGTCACGGCTCTATACGCATAGAAGTGCATTTCGAAACAGCTCTCACCAAAACGATAAACTGTATAATTTACTCGGAATACGATAATGTATTATAGATCGACTCTTCAAGACAAGTTATAGTTGACTTTAACTCATAAATTTAAAAATAGAATCTCTATAAATAAATGTTTTTAAAAAGAGGGGGAAAAAGGGCGGAGCTTAGAGAATAAAAAGACGAGTAGCGACTTAATTTTTTCAAAAGTCAATTTTGTCTGATTAAACGCAGTAGTTTGAAAAAAAATTAGTTTTCCTTCCGTGTGCTATACATTTTTAAAACAAAAATGGATTTAATTATAGATATTCAACCTATTTTCGATAAAGAGTACAAAATTATACCTAAAGAAGTTGCCGTAATGTCTCTTCAAGGAGACGCGTATTCACATTGGATTATAAAGCCACCTCACAAATTCTCACAGCTTAATAGTTATTTACAACGGGCAAATAACTCGTTAACGAAGTTTGTGCACGATATAGAATGGTTTGAAGGTGATACAACGCTTAAACATGTGCAGGAAAATTTAAAAGCCTTTATGAAAAGTTCTTCTCATATATACGTTTCCGGTCGACCCAAAGTCGATATTTTAACGGACATTTTAGGACGAAAAGTAATTAATTTAGATGATTATGAAGTGCCCAGTTTCGCAATGATGAATTCTAAATATAAAGATTAAATTTTAACCTCGTGCGTTTATCATAAAACAAAATCGTGTTTCTGGGTAAACTGTGCAGTACATAAAGCAGCTTTTTTTAAAAAATGGCTCAACGATCTGAAAATAAAATTCAGAGATTCCATTACAAAAGAAGTTAAAGAAAATAATAAACCACGCACTTTGAACTTTGACAAAGATGAGGATGAAGGTGAAATTCTTGAAATTTTGGAAATATATGCGTGTGAATATCGTAAAAATAATCCAGTATGCGATGACAACGATGAGGAAAACAATTCAACATCATCTTCATGGACAATATTAAGTACGTTATCGAATTATCTTGCTAAAGATCCCGAAGAAAACAAAGAAAATGAACCATCAAATATAAAAGATAAAGAAGAAGATAGTCAAAATAATACAACTGCTGGATTGAGCCCTATCAAAGAATCACCAAGTAAGAAAGATGAATATATGTCAAATATTACAGGCGATTCAACACCTTCCAACACCATCAGTAGGGGTAGTACCAGCAGATCGAATCCCGCGAATATTGACGAGACCGATAGCATTAGTAATTAATACAGATGAAAGTTATCGGTCTGGAACTCATTGGGTAGCATTATACATAGGCAAAGAAGGTATAGGAACCTTTTTCGACAGTTACGGCCAACCACCTCAATCACCGTATTTTCGAAGCGCTTTAAAGAGGAATTGCAGAAAATATACCTGGAATACCAAATGTTTACAACAACCAGAGTCTACAGTTTGCGGTAATTACTGTGTTGTGTTTTTACATTATATGTGTCAATTCAATTCATTACAGAATTTTTGTATATTGTTTACTAATAATTTACAAGAAAACGACACAATAATTTTATACTATTTTAATCAATTAGTTAAAAAAAATAAAAAAAACATTATTCGATGTAACAAATTAACTCATGTTTTAAATAAAAATATCATAGGCGGTAGTTACTGTATTCAATCTTGTACGACGAAACTGCATTGTTTAAAATAAATTCCAAATTTTCAAAATCTTGTGACTTTTTATCTGTATTTCTAACCCTCTACCCTAATAATAATAAAAAATTTCTTTACAGGATAAACCCAAATTCATAAAAATATATATTTTGAAAAGTTACTTTCAAACATAACCAGTAAATTGTATACAATAAATACCAGATGTAAGCATAAACTTTTTTCTCCCACCATCTTTTTACCATTATTATGTATATTTCAATGTTCGAATCTTTCTTAAAAAATTTTCTTTTCATTATACTTTCATCTGTAGCCGAGTCAACATCTTAGTAATTTTAAATTTCTTCTCCAAATTTTTCTAAAAAATCATCGAAAATGGAAAATTTCAGACAAACCATGGTAAGTTATTTTTCTTTTTTTTTTGTAAATAAGATTCATAATTAAAATTTAATTTTTGTTTCCTTTTTTTCGGGTACGAAGACGCGTAATGCGCTTACAACGTAGGAAGCTACAGTCAAAAAATTTAGTCGAAGAAATTAAGGACATTAATAATGCTTTCTGGGTATGTATGTTTTACTTTAAAATATTTTTAAATTTTAAATCATTTTTAAAATATTTATTTTTTTTCAGAAAACACATTCTGACCAGGATCATCATCCTAGGCTTCAGGTAAAAACACCCGGAGAAATCAACGCGACATATGACCTAAAGGTATAATTTTATTTTTATTAATTATATTAATGATATCTTTTTTAATTATTATATTCCTTTTTTCTTTTTTTTCAGCCAATCACACCAGGCATACGCATCCATACAATTATACCTGTGACACCGTTGATAGAAACTGTAAGTATTTTGACATACATGTTATGAAATAATATTTTAAATCTTTTCTTAAATATATTTTTCTTTTCTTTGATTTCAGATCACAGCAAACCGCTTACTAAAATTTTATAAAGAAGTCGTTGACAACAGTGACGACGAAATCAACAAGCCCTTTTCTGTAAATTTTGTTTTTTTTAAATTGCATATCATCATCATAAAATAATTAAATATTTATTAAAAATTTTTTTCATTTTAGGCTGAAGCTCTGGATGAGGAGAAATCCAGATTTAACAACTTAAAAAAATTCAGCAGAAGATTTATTCAAAGACTAAATGCATAAAATTGTAATATTTTGTTTTCAATATATATATTAAAATTATTTATTCTGTTTTTATTTTACCCTGTATCATACCCATCCTAATCTTTTTCATCCACTTCACACTACAACCCACCAAAATTCATTCAATTTAACTTTATATTAACATTTTTTCATATGCATTCTTTTATATTATTTAAAAATTTTTTAAATTTTTTTAACATAATTTTCTCATAAATTTTCTTAAATATTTTTCATTAATATTTTATCTTTTTTCTAAAACTTTTTATTAATATTTGAAACTTTTAACTAAATTTTTCTAAAGTAAATTCATATAATTCGATGTAAGCTATAACGCCAAGAGGGGGTAACCAGTACTCTTCGCTGCTGTCCACAAAGCCCAACGCTTACGGGCTGTACGGTAAGTAAGAGAGCGTTGTCTATACGCCGATGGATGCTATAGCGCCGAAAGGGGTAAGTATACATTTCTCCGTTGCTCTCTTCAACACTCGCAGGCCCCTGTACAGTGAGCTAGAGAGGGGGTGTCTACAGCTCGATGTGAGCTATAGTGCCGAGAGGGGAAAGAAATCTCTTCGTCGCTCTCCTAAGCCCCGAAACCCATGTCCATCTTGCCCGGGGGAGAGGAAACCCATGTCCATCTTGCTTGGGAAGGGGGAACCTTCATGTCTATAACGCGCGAGGGAAAGGTGGCGAGAGAGACCGAAAATTTTTTTGACGCCATCTGGGTGCGCTATAACACAGTTCTCTCTACTTACAATTTATTTCATCATTATATTATATTATATTATATTAAATTATGTTATCATAAATGTTAAATTATGTATTTTTGGGATGACATCATACTTTTTAGTTTGTTGAATCTTTTCTATGACATTCACTCAAAATATCAAAAATATATATAATATTCTCACGCATAACTTTGTGAGAAATTTCTGCGCGCATCATAATACCACCATCATGTTGTTTAATTGATGCACATATATAGCTGGAGGTAGTCCGTCGCGACACCAATAACAAATGATGCGATTTGACGTCCCATTCGGCTGACTCGATGTTGCCTGATAGCATTGAGGCCCTTCAAGAATATCATTAATGACATTTCAATTAAAATGTGTATACCTGTGTATATATTATTTTTTTTTAAGTAAGTTTTATTGCAGTTATCAGCATAAGGAATCTGTCGCATTAGTGGTTTATATTTCTGCTGTAACTATTGAGCTGCAACCTATGCTGAAACCTATACAGCTGTATGTCTGATAGATTAACCCGTTTATTGAATACATTTTGCTCACTAATGAGGAAACGTAGTATTTTATTCACGCAAAACAGGCACTGAAATTCGGATTCTTCTCACCTTGTTGGGAAAAATCAGATACCCCATTACTATTTTCCTATTTAAACACTAAACACAAAAATCTCCTTCAGTGTTAAATGTAGTTCATTGTAAAGTTGCTTTACAAATAAATTAAAAGCTTGGAAGATTACCTTAGACTATTTACATTATCTCAATGTTATCAATTTTAATGATGATACTGTTGGACGTAAGTCTAACAGTACCAAGAAGTACAGTACCTAATAGAAAAGGTGATTTTGGAGATACAATAGCAACTATAAATTAAAACTGGACGCTATTTTAGTGTTGAGTCATAACATAGCTTAGAAGAAGAATATTTAAATGATTTATCTTTAAATTAAGGTTAAGTCATTTCAGAATTTCGTAAACATAATAATAATAGAGTACCTAGTGAAATAATTATTCAATATGGAGTTGATGAAGGATCGATTTTGTTATTTCACAGCTAAAAGTTGAACAAATGATAATAACGCTTATACTATTATATCTTTGTTTTTTATACTATTTAACTAAAAATTATTCCCACATATAATTTTTAATGTTATTAAAATTTAATTAAATTACCAAACAATATACATTATATTAAGAAGATGCAAAATGGATACTACACCTATACTCATAAATATTGGCTAACTTTCCATTTCATTGCAAATTTTTCAGTAAATAAATGCTTTAGCTTATCGTACGTACCATGAAGATTATTCAGTTAAATTTTCAAATAAATTCATTCGTTAGTTATTGAAAATTTAAAATTCCAACATTATTCAATAAAATTTTTCAATTTTGTACCAGAAATCAAATGTATTAAAAACTAATGAATAAATTTATTTTAAAAATTAACTAAATAATCATCATAGTACATACTACAAGCTAATGCATTTCTTTCCTGAAAATTCAACAATAAAATGGAAAGAAAGTTGATATTTATAAGTACAGGTGTAGTCTCCGTTTTACATTTCCTTAAAACTTAATTAAATTACGAATAGAATCAGCGCCGGATTTAGAAAGGGTGGGATCTATAGGCTAAAATATGGTGGGGCCTAGTTAACGAAAACGAAAACTACAAAAATTAAAAGTCACAAAAATATTTGATAAATAATTAGTACGATCATAAATAAAATGAAAAAGAACATTTATATTCAAATTTTTTCATTCTTTTAAAGTAGTATTTTTCTTGATTTTTTAACTGCAAATTTATTGATTAAATAAAAAATTTAAAATTTTATAACAAACTGGAAATAATTGCACTAAACGTCATATTAAACATACATATTTATAGGTAATCATATTGAAATATCGTTTATTTTAAAAAGTACTAGAATCCTATGTACCATAAATCCATATTTCTTATGTTTGATTAATTTTATTGGTAATTTTTTATTAATTGAACTTTAGTAATCCCCGTCAAAAACGTTTGGCTGAAAATATTAGTTAAAAAAATAACTAAAATATAGCTAAAAATACAGCTATATTCAACTGGAATATAGCTATATTTAAATGGAATTTTTTAGGTAAAAATCCAGTTATTTTTTAGGTAAAAATCTAGTTAATATTTTCAGTAGCTTACAACAGCTGAAAATATAACTGTATTTTCAGCTATATTATCAGCTATATTTTTAGATATATTTTTTGGTACATTTTCAGCCAACTTTGCAGCTATTAATATATGAAATTTTTCTTTTTTTTTATTCCACATCTGGTAAATTATTGTTATTTACATATCTAATATGACTAAAAATTACGAGGTACTAAATGAATCTCAACATTCTAAGTTTCAATATTTTTATACCTGCAAAGTTAGCTGAAAATGTACCTAAAAATATATCTAAAAATATAGCTGATAATATAGCTAAAAATACAGTTATATTTTCAGCTGTTGTAAGCTACTGAAAACATTAACTAGATTTTTACCTAAAAAATAACTTGATTTTTACCTAAAAAATCCATATAAATATAGCTATATTCCAGTTGAATATAGCTGTATTTTTAGCTATATTTTAGTTATTTTTTTAACTAATATTTTTAGCTAAACTTTTTGACAGGGATACTTTAATATTTTTTATTATTTTCAACGGAGCTAGCCCCACAAATACCTGGATTGCTACACATATGCAAATAAGACAATACAACCGATATATTATTTAACGTTAATTCAATTAAAATAATTTTAAATATAATTAATATAATTTTTTAAGTCTTAGGCATTATAATTGTGTGCATAAAAGTTCAATAAATTATATACACTACCCTCCAGCCACATTTGCCCACCCTACATGAAAATCGATAAAACTTTAAAGTTTTGTGGCTCAGTGAAAAGTAGTCGTAATTAAAAAATTCCGACGGGGTTTTAAAAAAGGTTCAAAAACCTTCAATTTAAGCCGAGTTGAGCAAAAAAAAATTTAAAAATGCATGCCTTATGCGTAAAAAACTAGCTAAAAAATATTCAATTTTTTTTGCCCCTATTCAAATGCCTGCCATTTTTGCGGAAATTATCGAATCATAGAAAAACAAAATGGAGGTAAAAGCTAAAGGAGTCACCTTCAAAATGAGCTATAGAAAGCTCATTTATGATCGATTTCACGGTAGTTATGGTCATTTTTTATGAAAAAAAGGATTTTTTTTAATAGCTATTTTCTCAAAAAATACGCATGATATAAAAAAATTTTTAATGAAAAAATTGTTTATTTTTGAGTCAAAAATATAAACATTCAGATTTAACTGAAATCCGGAACAAAAAAATTTTTTTTTAAATTCATTAAAATATAAATATTGAATAAATGGATTTTTTTCAATGGGATCAAAAATGAATAAAATCTTTTTTTTACTGATTCTCAGTTAAACCTGAATATTTATTTTTTTGACTCAAAAATAAACAACTTTTTTATTAAAATTTTTTTCATATCATGCGTATTTTTTGAGATAATAGCTATTTATAAAAATCGTTTTTTTTCATAAAAAATGACCATAACTACCGTAAAATCGATCATAAATGAGCTTTCTATAGCTCATTTTGAAGGTGACTTCTTTAGCTTTTACTTCCATTTTGTTTTTCTATGATTCGATAATTTCCGCAAAAATGGCAGGCATTTGAATAAGGTCAAAAAAAATTAAATATTTTTTAGTTAGTTTTTCACGCATAAGGCATGTATTTTTTAATTTTTTTTTGCTCAACTCGGCTTAAATTAAAGGTTTTTAAACCCTTTTTAAAACCCCGTCTGAATTTTTTAATTACGACTTTTTTTCACTGAGCCACAAAACTTTAAAGTTTTATCGATTTTTATGTAGGGTGGGCAAATGTGACTGGAGGGTAGTGTATATATTAAATACATTAAATTTGAAATAAAATAAACTAAATTCAAAAAATATAAAAAAAGGGAGTTGCAGTTTATCAAAAAAAAATTAAGTTTTATATGGGCCATTCTAAAAAAAAACTATTTTAAAGTGATTGCTTGTAGCTTCTTTGCTATTAAACTTAGAAACTTGCGATTCACTATAATTATAACAAATTTTATATAGAATATAAGAAAAATTTTCTGAATACGATTAGATTTATTCGTAAGTATGAATAAGTTAAATTTATGTAACCTCCGGAACCTTTTTTAAATATGATGAACAACATTTTTATGTTTCATCGATGTTTCTGGCCATCAAAATAAATCATTAATAATGATCTAAATATACCATTTTAAGCTTTCATTATGTACTTTAATAAAATTAAAAAAATTTTTTTCAGTTGGTAAAAAACTCGAATTTGCGTGATGAAATTCTGCAATTTATAATTTAATTGCAATTTTAAAATTTTCTCAATAACTAAGACTTTTTCATCGATTTTTTAGTAAACGTCATTTGGAACTAGAGAAAAAAACCTAACGAATTCCGTGTTGAGATTATAAATTTAGCGAATTTACAGGTATTAAAAATTGCGTCAAAAATATTTCTTTGTTGCGAGTAAAAATTAAATGTAACCTCTGAAGCCTCCATGGAAATAAACAGTTGAATTTTTTTAAATTAAATCACCAAAAAAAAGGTATTTTTTTTTAAAAGAAATTCTTATTGTTTGGATATTTACATAATTGATATTAGTTTTAAGAATTGAGAAAATATTCAATTTTGTAACCTCCGAAGCCTTTTTTACAATATATTATATTGGTATTTGGTATTTTCGTAATTCAATTTTGTGCAACTTGGAATATCAATTTTTAATACATTTAAAGCCAGTTAAGTATAAGAAAAACACCAATTAAAAAAAAAATTTTTTGAAAATTTTTGGAAAAAATGTGAATTTTTTTAGAATGAGCCATATATTATCTATGCCATAGAATTAAACAGCAGTTCTTTATAAGAGTGATAAAATGCGAGAGAATAGAAATTTTAAAGTTGGGAAATGCCAATACATAAACTCTAATATGGGAAACACAGAAAACCGTGTTACCTGACCACTGCAGTTTGAGAATTAGCCCGTCAACTGTTCCCTTATAAAAAAATCCTGTAGGATTCTCTAGCATCATGTAGGACATCCTGTAGGATATCCTGTAGTACATCCTGTAGGACATCCTGTAGAACATCCTGTAGGACATCCTGTAGGACATCCTGTAGGACATCCTGCAGGACATCCTGCATGCATTTTGCGCAAAAGTCCTGCAGGATGCATTTAAGATGTATTGCAGGATGTCATACATTTTTAATAATCAATCAAATTCTACAAAAAAATATTTTAAAGAATTAAAATTATTTTATTTTTAATAATTTCACAAGTAAATAACTTGATACTTTTTACTATTTTCTTCCTAAAGGAAGATCCAAAAATAAGACAATCGTCAACTCTTCGCAAATCGAAGAGCCTCTGCTAACAAACACGGAATATCTTATATACCTGCGCTTCTGAAATTTAGATATGGGATTGTAAAATTAAGAAAAACGCCACCTAACAGTCAAAGACGGAATTAATAATTGGTTCAAATTATTTTTTGAGTACTTGCGTTTTTAACTGTCAGATGATGTTTTTCTCAATTTGGCGATCCCTTATTCAAATTTAAAAGACGCAGGTATATAAGATATTCCGTGTTTGTTTGCAGAGGCTCTTCGATTCACGAAGAATTGACGAATGTCTTAATTTTGGATCTTCCTTTAGGAAGAAAATAAATATCAAGTTATTAACTTGTGAAATTATTAAAAATAAAATAATTTTAATTTTTTAAAATATATTTCTGTAAAATTTGATTGATTATTAAAAATGTATGACATCCTGTAATACACCTTGAATGCATCCTGCAGGACTTTAGCACAAAATGCTTGCAGGATGTTCTACATGATGTCATACAGGATATCATACCGGATGTCCTAAATGATCATACAGAATATCCTGCAGGATGTCCTACAGGATGTCCTGCAGGATTTTTTCATAAGGGTTAGGTTTGCATTATTAGAGTCTAAGCATTTAGATTTTAAATTATAAAATCTTTTATCTCTTCTTCTTCTTCTTTTATATAGGTACCAACCGATTTTTGAGATAAAAAATCACATTTTGGTTTTGTAATTTATTAATCTTACGATATCATACTTTACATATTACGACTGATGGGTATTTTATTTGGGTTGTTTAATTGAATTTCAAAGGCTCATTAATAATTTAAAAATTTCAATATTAAGTGTTAAAATATTAAAACTTATTTGTCTACATTTTTTTTAAATTTTACTCAATGGCCTAATATAATCCATTTAAATAAATATTTCTTAAGAAATTTTATATAATAAAATTTCACGGTGGGGACCTCTAGGCCTGGGCTTAGTGTGCTTAGTGCCTAAATCTTGCTCTGAATAGTATAAATAATAATTAAAATATTTAACTGAAATAATAGATATTCTTAAATAAATTTTTTAAATACAAAATGTTAAATATTTTGTAAACATAAAATGTACATCAGTGTGTCGAACATCCAATATCATCGTAAGCAATTATTTCGAAAATTATCTCTAGACCATTAAAAATAAAAAGCGTCACTGAAAAAATAACCTTACAAATGAATAGCAGACTTAGAGTTGCTCTTTGGGCATTAGAAAATCCCTTTACAAGAAAAAAATATTTATTAAATTAATTGATATTTGAAAAAAAAATTTTTACTGCAATACAATTTGTTATTTTTTTCAGTCAAATGTTATAATTTGTGGTGTAAACGTTTATCACGCTGGAGTAAGAAAATCCAAAATGTATTGAGAAGTTGTTTTGCAACTTCTCATTGTACTTTTTCTATCCTCATCATTAACTTTTATTTTCAGTGAGACATTCAGTTTCATTTTTTGTTTTTTCTTTGCATTTATTTTTAAAATATTTAAAATATTCAATGAAAAGCTATAAAAAGAGTAAGAGAAGCAATAATCTGCATGGCACTTCAAAGTTTGATGAACAAATTCTTTATATGCTGTGAATTACTATTTTCCTGCTACATGGAAATGCGCGCGTTGCGGCAGAAATCGGTATTACCCTTCGAGCATATATACATGGAGGCAGCATGTTATATGGAAAAGTAGTAGCTATTTCAATGATGATGTTAGCCAGAAAGAAAATAATTACTTACTGGTCTCTCTGGTGCAGCGCTTTTCTTGAGCTAGAAAAAAGGACCATTCTTTCGATCATTCTCAAATTTTCTGAGCATAATGAATATGGTAAAAACAACAGTTTAAGCCTACCCTGGTACATAAGCCCCTCTTTAGGTAGCTGTTTGACTATTTTTAATGTAAGTGTTATTTTTAGGTGAAAATTAAATCTAAAAAAAGTATCATTTTTGACGTATAAAATTATGTACCGTAAGTACCAATTTTCCAATCGATAGCAAAATTCAATTACACATTTTACTACAAGAAAAGAGTAATTTAAGCCCTTATTGAAGCGTGTGCCACTCCAGAAACTTGTATTATAGACTTTTCAATTGTTGTCAGGTCGACCTTTCAAAATTAAAAGGTTCCAGAGATATCCCCATACACAGTTAGTAGTAGCTGGTAATTCTGCAAGTTAAAATATACAGGGGTATACGTATCCGTCGCAATATCTTAATTAACTATTAAGAGTCGCATCTCGGCGCTTGTTGTGATCAGACGTGTCTTCTGGTCTGTTCCGTGTGGGCAGTTCAGTGTTTGGATAGTGCGCGGGAAAGACGAGTCTTACGACATTAGACGACGCGAGTTGTTCGCGGGTGTCCAACTCAGACGATAGTACCCTCAGCACCTGGGGGGCAGGTCTGTAGATATGACTTCAGAACCTGGGGTCATGTCGCAAGCAAGTGAAATGTTGACTTACGACTCCAATGACTTTGTATCTAGCTACGCAGACACCACAATAAACAGTAAAACCCTCGAATGTGAACAGGGCCTGGTGATGATGTGTATAGAGGACCTGACTCTTACTGATTATACATGTGCGATAGGCGATGGGATAGGCCCGGAGAATGTCCTATACTCGACAAAAGCATCTAAGAATAGAGTGGTTCTATATTTGTCGGAAAAATCCATTGTCGACAAGCTAACGGAAAATTCCGAATTCCTAGTAATCAAAGATAGGAATGTTTACATTAGATCGTTTGTAGCCAAATACAAACGTATTATTTTTTCAAACGTGTCACCAACGATTCCAAATAATGTTTTGGAAGGTATTCTAGATCGGCTGGGTATTAATCGAAATTCTCAAGTGTCCAATATTAAAGCAAGCATAGATAACATTAAATACAATCACGTATTGAGTGCCAGAAGACAGGTATTTATCAAATCAGATGATATCCCGAAAGTCCCCAACGTATTTAAAATTAAACAAGGTGAGATTTGTTACTATATATATATGCTGGTACAGACGCATTACAAATTTTTAGCTGTAAGCAAGAAGGGCATATTGCCAAAAATTGCCCGCTATTAATGGATGACACTGCAGCAAGTATGGAAAAAAATAATAGTAACCAGAGCAATGCGCAAGTAGGTGATTTTAGTGTTAACAGGTTACAAGATACCACCCATCAACCACTAAAAGGTTGTAAACACCCACTGTCGTTCACGGATAATTCGTCTATATTAGACAACTCCTCATCGATTATAAGTCAAAAGAAAATTACTCAACAAAAATCCACCTCAAGTCATAAAAAAAGAAAAATAGAAATGTCTGTCGAAGACCGTCTTAAACAAATAGAAGAGTCCCTAGCGGCTTGCAAGTATATTTTTGACGATCCAAAATATAAAGTCCAGATAAATTTTTATCTGTTTTCAAGCTTCTTGAAAAATTCTTATCCGAACCCTGATATTTTGGAGGAAGCTAGGAAGGTAACGGATAATACAACTATAATTACAAATTGTATTGACATTGTATACCCATTTATCAATACCAGGTCAGATAAAGCCAAATTAACAAGAATCAAGAGAAAACTAATAACAAATCGCGAAGAATTTGACTCTCAAAGTGCGAACTACAGTAGTGAGTCAGACAGCGAAAATATCAACGATACACAACAAAGCCATACTTCTAAGAGTAAAACCAACACAAACATTACATAGATGGCTATTACAAAACAGAAAAGCTATAAATCTCTTCGTATCTTATATTGGAATGCAAGAAGTATTAATAAACGGAAACTAATCTAACGGAAAAGAAGAGGAGTTAGTGTATCCGCATCCCAGTGTTGAACTGTGCAAAATTACTCTAACAAACGCATCTCCGGCTATAGATGTTGTTGTTTGCTACCGAGCCCCGGGTGTCCTCTCCCAACAAGTTTATGATTCTATCACCTCAATCATCAACAGTAACAGA
Organism: Anastatus disparis; assembly: GCA_017163975.1. Classification (NCBI taxonomy): domain Eukaryota; kingdom Metazoa; phylum Arthropoda; class Insecta; order Hymenoptera; family Eupelmidae; genus Anastatus; species Anastatus disparis. The sequence goes on along the minus strand of JAFFSR010000024.1, from coordinate 1,279,457 downwards.
CCGCGTTTATTAATAGGTGATTTTAATGCTAATAATACTCTGTGGGATTGCGAAAAAACAGATATAAACGGCGAAAGATTAGCAAATAGTATTGAAAATAGTTCGCTTTTTTTACATAATGATGATTCCGTATCTCACTCAAATCCTGCCAATTGCAAACATCCTAATATTGACTTAGTAATTTCTGCATTGAATCTTTCTGATAGAGTCATAACAGAGGTGAGAGAGGAGACTAACGGCTCTGACCACTACCCAATTTATTGTTATATAGATTTAGAGGAAAACATTTATAGTAAGAAATCGTTTAAGATTAAAACCAAGCGAACAAACTGGACTCAATTCTCGGAAGAAATTGATAATAAACTTGAATTATTTATGTCAAATAAATTTACACCGGCCCCCACTAATATTAAGTACGATATGTTATTAGACATTACAACTAACGCTTTAATTAAATGTACACAAAAAAAGAAAGAGTTTTATCCGAACAAAATACGAAACCCTGTACCTTGGTGGGATAAAGAGTGTAATAATATGCAAAGATTGAAAAAAGCGGCTTTTAAAAAGTGGAACTTTAGTAAATCATTTGTCGATCGTATAGCTTACAATAAAGTCAATTGTCTCGCTACAAAAATGTTCAAAAATAAAAAATAAAAAAAATTTAAAGAGCTCGCAGGATCCATTAACTTTAAAACTAGTAAAACATACGTTTGAAATACGTGCAAAATATTAAAAAATAAATGGACTAAAGTTCAACTGACTAACGTGAATAGTAATTTACAAAATAATGAAAGATTGCGGCGGCGGTTAATAAATTATGTCCGCCTTGGTGTGAGACAGACTCGGAGTTTGTACCGTGTTGTTACGACGAATATAATCATTTCTTTGATTTCCCGTTCGATTTCGCGTAACTTAACTCGGTATTAGATAACAAGAGGAACACGGCTGCCGCCGGACTTAACGGTACTGATTATGAAGTAGTAAAGAAACTTCCAATTAAAATAAAATTAATTATGTTCGACATTTTTAATGAAACGTATAGTCACGATTTGTACCTCAAGTCTTGGCGGCGGTCTTTTGTTCTGTTTATTAACAAACCAAACAATAGGGGTGTAAAACCGATCTCTCTAACATCAAGTTTGGGTAAGATTTTTGAATCTCTAGTGAAAAACCGCCTTCAATGGTTCTGTGAACACTTTAATATTTTACCTAATAACCAATCAGGATTCAGGAAGGGACGTTCTTGTTCCGATAATCTAGTCACTATTATATTAAATGTCTATAATGCTTTTAAAAACAATAAAGATTTAATGGCTGCCTTTCTAGACGTGGATTCCGCATATAACAACGTTAACAGTGATGTACTCTTGGATAAACTAGCCTCAATAGGTTGCTCGAAATCGATGGTTAAATTCATTAAGTTTATGACGCATAAAAGATTAATTGTTACGGACGGTTCAAACAAGGAATATAAGAATAGCTTTAAGGGTGTTCCTTAGTGGGGGAGTGCTCAGTCCTTTATTATACCTTATTTATGTAAAGGGCGTCACAGTTGGCGTTCCAATACGAGCGTTATAGTTACACAATTTGCGGATGATATTAATGCGGTGTGCAGTTATGGGAATGCAGTCAAATCCATAAATGTCTTACAAAACGCAATTAACATTTTATACATAAATTTAGAGAAAATTGGTCTCTCGCTTAAACCCGAAAAAAGTAAATTCATGCACTTTAACAATAGAGGCATAACAGCAGGTAATTTTGAGATAGTAATAAATAGCTTCAAAATCAAATCAAGTGATACGGTACGCTTTTTGGGGGTCACCTACGATCACAAATTATCATTTTCGACTCACGTTTATAAGGTGAAACACGAGTGTTTTTCAAGGGCTAACATCATTAAATTTATATGCGGTATGAAATGGGGAGCTCATCCTAACACTCTATTAATCCTATATAGGTGTTTCGTTCGTTCTATACTGGACTATGGAAGTTTCATATACTTCCCAAAAAACAAAAGGCTCGCTGACGCTTTAGAAAAAATTTAATTGAATTGTATCCGGACAATCTTGGGGTACATTATAACTACCCCCACGAATATTCTTCTGGCAGAATCTAAACTACAATCTATATTGGAGCGAACGAAATACCTATGTCTGTGCTACCTAACGAAGGTTGTTTCGAACTCTGACATGTTGGTCACTAAAATTATTAACTTTATGTACAAGGATAAAAGCGAAGTCAGGATTAATAGTACCGATTCAAGATAACTAACCTACTGTATAGAATGCGTTAGAGATCTCAAAATTAAAACTTTAAAGAAATTTCCACTGTATAGCTTTGAGTATAAAATTGTAAATACATTGATTTTAACCTCGACTTAGGGCAGAAATTAAAAAATAGTGCATGTCCGAAAATACTATTAAATGAATTTGTTACCAAATACAATGCATCAGCGATTTACACTGACGGCAGTAAAGGCCCCGATACGGCGGTGGGAGCTGCCTGTCATTACCCAGAGGAAAACATAAATTCAGGTACAACTCTTAATCCTCAAGCCTCAATCTTTACAGCAGAATGTGTAGCGATTTACAGAGCCTTACAGATAATTAAAAACAGCAATAGATTAAACTTTTGCATTGTAACCGATTCTCTCAGTGCACTGCAGGCACTTAAGTCGGTAAAAAGCAATATTACAACAAATATATACATTTATAAAATTAAGGAATAATTTTTAAAAATTATAACAGGCGTATCTTGGAAAAATATTAAATTCATATGGGTTCCCTCGCATACAGGGATAGTGGGTAACGAGGCTGCTGATTTGTTGGCCAAAAATTTCGCGACTAAAAATCACTCTAGTTCACTCTGTTTACCTTTTACAGATTTTCAGTATAAATTTAAAGTAAACTCCATTTTAAACACGCACCAAATGCTCATAGACCAAAGTAAAGTAAAAGGTACCAAGTTTTTTAATTTGTTTTTTAATTCCAACCATAAAACATGGTTTCATAATTTATCTAAATCACGAAATTTTATAGTCACTATGAATAGAATCAGATCAGGACATTACAACTTAGCAGCCTCGCTGTGTAGGGTTAATATTGTTAACGACGAAAGATGTCCTGCATGTGATGTCTGGGATGAAGATATCAATCACATTTTATGGCAATGCCCCAGATTCAATAATCAAATGGTCGAATTGATTAAAAATCTAAGAAAAAACTATGTAATATTGCCGCAACATATTGACAATATCATGTACAACCCGGAGTCTAAGATATGCTCTAGCATACATCAGTTTCTTAATTCTTGTAATTTATCAATTTAACTTAATACTATCTTGATGTAATAATGTAGCAGAAATAAGTCGCATAGTTCTTCAAATGCTTAAATAAATAGAAAAAAAAATTAATTATTAAAGTTTATTAGTTATTATAAAATTTTAATACATAAATAAATTTTAAAATATACTGAATTTATTAATTTATTGATAAATTTTATTGACACATATCGTTATCAATATATTAGATTTGATATAAAAAAAGTAGAAATTTAATTTCATAAATTTATATAATAAGAATCATAAAATAAAAAATATACAAAAAAATATTTTATAAATAAACAAAAAGTGAAAATTCGACTTTGTAAAGAATTTTAAGTAAATACTTACATTTTTTTTATAATATTGCAAAATGAAAAGATTAAAATAAAATCTAAATTTTATTAACATTTATATATAATAAATAGATATGGATGGAATAAAATTATTGTCAATAATTTAAAATTACTCAATATCTTTATGATATAAATATTTATACCTTATTAATTTATTAAAATAAATGATAAAACGAGTAGCCACATGATGGATTATAAAAAAAATAATAAAAATACATTGTGAAAAAATTATTTAATTTCAACAAATATAAGTGTTACAGATGAAACACTAAAATTTTTGTGTTTTAATTTAGAAATAATTTTTGTGTATTTTTCAGAGTGAAAATTTTAATACAAGAAATCATCAAAAATACAAAATTTTGAATAAGAAAATCTGTAAATTTTAAAAATTATTCGTATTAATTTGAAATGATTAAAATAATATTTATATATCTAAATTTATTAAATAATAATTTTTTCATACTTTTTCAAATATGTAAATTTTAGTGTTTATAATTTATTAATCATATTCGATAAAATTTATTAAATTTAATATATAGTTTATTTAATCAAAGTAAATTATATTGAATTATAAATTTAAAAAAAATTTTTTTCAGCTAATTAAAAAATATATTGTGATTTTTTTAAATTTGTTTTTAACTACAATAAAACTTTTGATTATAGATATGCATAAATTTTCCAGTGGATGATTGATGCATATCAATCATCCACTGAACTTAAATTCATAGAGTTAAATAAAATGATGAGACTGTTAAGTCCTGGCTTTTACCAGGACTAAATTAAAATGGATAATTAAAAAAAAATGATAATATGTTAAAATTGAATAAGATTTCAAATATTTAATTGTTAATAATAAAAATAAGTCAATGTTGAACAATATAAAATATTCTTAAAGATGTATGCAATCCAGTGGTGGAAAATGCTCCACCAATATTTGATTGAGTGAGATCGCTCTTACTATTCGAAATTTATTAAAGGATTTTCTTTTTAAGATTTGAATTAGATTTTTAAATATATTCTTACCTTATGGTGCTTCCTAAGTAGATTGATGCTGAGTACAGGCAAACAAATGAATAGGCACAATCATATAGATACTCAAGTTGTGAGACGCGCTCAAAAGCGTACTGAAGATTTTGGGCCCTGGTTGGGGATTATATACCCTAAGATTGGGGCGTGGACTAACCACCTCTGCTTGGGTAGTTTTCGAAAGTGTCGAATTTTCCTATTGGTAAATACTGTTGATTTCCGGTTTTTGCAAAAAGTCCCATGAGCTGTTACTTGGCTGTGTCAGTGTTGATTTTTTTTCTTTCTCTCTCTTCTGGAAGTAAGATACATATATTGTTCTTATATCTAATTGATATAAAAATAAGAAATTACGCATATAAAAAAGATAAAATTAGGAACTAGGTTATTTTTAATTTATAATTTTTTTTAAAACTTATATCTATAATAAAAGCAACTAGGTTAAGAGCAGGCTGGATTCGCTGTCCTTGTCTAATTGGCATTTTTGTTATTGACTCAAGTTTTAATCGGTGTATCTTCAAATTAAAGGTCGAACGCAATAGATATTATTATTATGAACATTTATGCACAAGAAAAAAAATATCTACCGGTTTGCTTTTGAGAAAAGTAAGTAACGCCAAAGTAAAAGTTCATGTTTATAATATTTTCGTGTTACTTACTTATATATATATATACTCGGTCGGTATCAGGCTCTACTTCGGCCTACTGTTAAATGAATTTAATGACTTAATAAACTAAATAATTTGTTTATATGTAAAAAAAATAAAAGAATAATATGATATAGATATTAAATAAATAAACATTATATTCGCTAGAAATATACATAAGATAAAGCAAAAGTTAAAAGAAAGAATTATGCATAAAAAGACGCAAAGCGTAAATTCGATAATAAAAAAAAAAGGTTTTAATATAAGAAAAAAGATTAATATTAATTTCGCCAAACTTCAGTACTTAGAAATAAATGTTAAAGAAACAAAAAGAAAATACGGGTGACGCTTCAACAAAAAAAAACGACGCTTAGTAATAAAAAAGGACGCTCAAGAGCAGGCCGGATTTGCTATCCTTGTATAATTGAGATTTTTGTTATTTGCTCAAGTATTAATCGGTGTATCTGCAAATTGAAGGTTAAGCGCAATAGATATTATTATTACAAATATGTATGCACAAGAAAAAAAATCTACCGATTTGTTTTTGAGAAAAGAAAGGAACACGAAAATGTTATAAACATAAACTTTTACTTCGGCGTTCCTTACTTTTCTCAAAAACAAAGCGGTAGAATTTTTTTTTCTTGTGCATAGATGTTCATAATAATAATATCTATTGCGCTCAACCTTTAATTTGAAGATACACCGATTGATACTTGAGTAAATAACAAAAGACTCAATTTTTACTCGGTCGGTATCAGATTCTACTCCGGCCTGCTCTTAACGCACGATAAGGTGCAAAAAATGTTATACGAAAATTACGGTTGTAACGAGCTGGTTTATTTTGGGGTTTAGGATAAGGGTGCCGGACGCTTCAGCGATCCAGGGGGCTTATTCAGTAATATCGTAACGTCTAACGGCAAGCTTAACGCCGACGCGCGCATGCGCAATTATCATTTTTCAGCAAATACTATCGAATATCGCGAACGTTATCAGAGATCATGTTGACGTAACGACGAAAATGTTCTAAACTGAAGCGCTAAGTCGATTTTATCGACAAATTTTCAACCAATTTGAAGCTCGGTTGTAAATCGTACGTTTAATTGTAAAACGTTATATTATGCATAACATATGTATATGCATTGACAGAAAAGATTTCTAGAAACAAAAGAATTACTCCGACTTGATTTGATCATTCAAATGGAATAATAATTTCTTAGATGTAGGTAACTAGATGTTTGAATTAATTTCTTGCTTCACAGATTTTAAGTTATATCTAAGAGAATCGAGATATCTTTTCTGTCAGTGTATGTATATACCTATATATATATATATATATATATATATAAAGGGAACATTATTTTATTATTATTTACATTAGTAATCATAAAAATTATTTGTAATCATACATGGTTAAATGGTAAATTGTGTATAATTTAAAATTCAATTGGATCCGCAGGTTTTAAAGTGACTTGTATGTACTTTAATAAAAACGAACAGAAAAAAATAATATAAATATTGTTTTAAATAAACTTATCTTATCACCAATAAAAAACGTTTTTCAATAAAATTATATATTAATTTATATTCTATAGCATCAACTACAGTTTCTCGATTGAATTGTTAAGTTTGCTGCTAAACTTAAAAATATTAGTTTTTAAAATTTCGTCTTTAAAAATAAAAATGTTGGCTTGGATAATGTTGAGTTAGAAGAATATATAATAGAAACATGAATACAGATATATTTCTAATATGAATGTTACGTGTTGTGTGTTTTAAGGCAAATGTTGTTAAAATTCCTTTTTTTCTGTATTGGGATTTAAAATGAGTGGATCATGATATTTTTTCTAATTATTATTTTGGATATATAATTATTAGAATATAAAATTAAATAAGTTATAAAATATTACTTAAGTTTTCATAATACAAGATCTAATATAAATCTACAAAAAAACTAGTAAAATTATAATTTATTTGCGTATAAATATGTCAAAAACTTAAACAATTTTTTTTGTAATCATGTTTATTTTGATGTAATAATTGTTTGAAATTCTTTTAATTTTGAATATTTATTTTGTAAATGTCTGTTGTAAAAGATTTAATAATAAGCCAAAACATTTTTTCATATGTGTTTATTGATTACTTGAAAAAGTAGAGTCCTTAACGCTTTTCGACGTCGAAACGTTAAGTCAATCGTTATCGTTAAAAAGTTAGTGAATAACCCCCCAGGATTCGAGGACAGGGCTTTATCTTAATAATAACAAATAAATAAACTAACTATTAATACATTGTAACATAGGAAACTTAATAATTACAAATAAAGTTAATCAATAAACAATTGCTCTTAGTTTGAAATCAATAAGAAAATACTTAGAACTAGTAATTAATCAATACGCATGCGTAAAATAATAAAATACGATTTAACTATAATACAGATTCTAAATAGATGTATTATGCGTTCATGTTCGGTTTTATATTCCATGCAAACAAGAAATTAGCCAGTACGCATGCGCAGAATAGAAGTGCAATTAACCTTGATTGTTTCCTGACTACGAGTAATCCCGTAGCACAGGATGCAATTGTCGGCTACGAGAATAGTCTAGTTTCACAAGTTACGTGCAATCACGTGACCAATGACCCAAGGCCAACCCGACATTACACAGGAGTCTTGAACAAGGATGCTAAATACCCATGAGCAATCCCATGGGTTGCATAACAGACGGAAATCTAGGATTACGGTATAGTCACGTGCAATCACGTGACCGGTATGGCACTAGGATAAGACAGGATGCATGAAAGTCTAGGTTGTTTCATGCATGAGCAATTCCATGTGTCATGAACCAACCCTCGACCTTGTGACCGCCCGAGTATGTACGGCCCTGAAACCGTACGATACTGGAAGATGCGCGCGCAAACACCCAAAAAGACCAAAGTGGTTGAACATGCAAGCGCGCGTATGTACGTATACACGCTTGCATGTGTAAGTACCGCTGAAAATATACGGCGACTCTCCCTCTCTTCTACTAAGTTAGAAGAGTGGGAGAGAGACCTAAGAGAGCTGATGCATGCAGTGCGAGGAGCTCGTGACTCTCGTCACTCTTGGATCAGCTCTCTCACGGGATAGTCATACTCTGCTTAAGGCAGCAACGGGCGATAGGCCAACGCATTGGCTTAAGCAAAGCAGACTTTACACGTGTTAACGTGTCTTATTGTAACTCGTACAGTTATAATTTTGTATGTTTTTTAAATAAAGAGCTTATCCAAGCAAAACGATTCCTCTCCTATTAACCCAGTGTTAAGCCCTGAATGTTAAGGCATTTGGTCCTTAACAACAACGGGCTTTTCACTTAATACTCTAAAAAATTACTAATAATTTTTCAATGAAAATGTCTGCTATAGCTAGGCAAGGTGTCCTAGCTATAAACGACTTTAACAAAACAACAAAGACACACAAAGAGTCTGCACAAGCTAGGCATGGCGCGCTAGCTTGTAACGACTCTATAATCATTAGACGATGTTGAAATAATTATTAAATAAATAATTAAATCAAAGTAATAGGTAGGAATGTTACATTGGCGCCCACTGGTTCTCAACCATCGTTGAGAAAACCCACGCGAGAATAGAGTCGCGTATTAACACTACTATTAAATAATAAAATTTTTATAAAATTATAATAAAACAAAAAATAAGAATGAAAAATAAAATTATAAAAAATAACATATTAAAAATAATAAAAACTTAAAAAATAAAAAATATATATATATAATAATAAAAAATTGAAAAAATTCAAAAATAAAAATAATAAAACAATAAAAATCAAAAAAAAGCATGAAAATGCACAAAAAATGGTATATTAAAATACCAAATAAATATATATATATTATAAAAGAATTTCTTTTGTCTGAAAAAAAAAGCAAATAAAATAGACCAAAATTTTATTAAATATTAAATTCTCGCACAAACTATTCGTGAATGATAAAGTATATAGACTTGAAGGTCGCGCAGGAAAACAAGAAGATTAGTGTTACAATGAACACATTTGAATTTTTATAAGAATCTTTTGTTATAACTGCGCAAATCTCAAGTCTAAACGCGAATATTTAAGAAAGAAAATAATATGTAGTAACTAAAGTCAAAAGGTCGATAGCTAAATAATAGACAAAAAGGAATTCTTAGGCATAGGTTCTCAACGCGAATGAGAACAATTATTGTAATAGAATAATATACGCTCTTTAATAAAATTAAAACAAAATAAATTGAATAAATGTATTAAAAGATAAAAACAGCCATAATAAAAAATAATTGTAAACGAAATTAAAATTTTGAAATTTCATTTTTAATAAGTTAAATTTATTGAAATTATAAATACCTTATTGAACAATTAATTTAAATAAAAAAATAGTGAAATAAAAATAGCTTAAATTTTAATTTCGTAAATATTAATTAATTTATATCATAATTGCGAATAAAAATAAAAAATCAAGATGGCGAAAAGAAGATCAGAAATACTGATGCAAGAATTAGATAATCTTGATGGGACCATAGAGGAAGATGTTAACACAAAACAAAATGAATGGATGAAAGCTGTGTCATATGAGCTGACATTGTTGTTTAATAAGCAACAAGAGTTGGATGACAAAATTACAGCTAGTCCAGACAAATCTATAGTCTTTAACTTAGAAAAAACCGCAGATGCGGGAACAATAAATTTTAAAGACCAAATGAATGAATTGTCAAATAAGATAAAAAACTTATTAGAAGACAATATTGTAATTAAAAATCTTTTAAATGAATATAAAAAAGATAATGAAGATTTAGTAACTAAAAATGAATCTTTAAATGAAGAACTTATTAAATTAAAAAAGACAATAAATGATGATGAAGCCATTAAAATGGTTCGAGACAATTTAACTCAAAAAATAGATGATACTGCTCAAGAGCAAGAAGAAAAAATTAATGAGTTAAAAGAAAAATTAAAAAACAATGGGATTCGAACGCAAGGTTTCGAACCTTATAGTAATAAAATAAAAATTCCTTTGCCAAAATATGAAGGCACAGAGGTTGAAAGGCCTATGAAATTCTTAAACGAATTCGAAAAATATATAGCTTTAAAAAAATTAGAGGAAGAAGACACCCTCGAACTATTACACACTGTTCTGCAAAAAGAAGCGAACGAATGGTGGTACATCTATCAAGATGATGTGACCACATATCAAGGATTTAAAAATTTATTCCTTGATAGATATTGGAATAAAGATGTCCAAAGAACAACTAGAAGAAAAGTTGAATTTGGTCAGTTCTATGAGAATGGCAAACTAAGCCGTATGGCTTACGCTACCCAAGTATATGGGTTTGCTAAAGAGCTAAATCTTCAGTACACTGAAGAAGAATTAGCCGATAAAATTAGCAAACATTTCGATCGTAATGTTAGACAAGCGATGCAATTTTCTCAAAAGAAGGACAAAAACACTTTGTTTAAAATCTTGTCAGATTTCGATAATGATGACAGGATTCAAGAGAAAAGAGCAGCTAATAGAAATGAATCTCATAGAAGCAGTTCAAATCAACAGAAATTCTTTAATAAAAATGGGAATATAGAGAATAAAGAAAAAACTCTGTATAATCAAAATAATAATAATTATAAAAAACCTCCATACAATCGGAGTATAAATGTTACTAAAGTAACAGAAAATAATAATAAACAAAAAGCTGCAATGCGGGAAAAATTAAATGCTCCTGTCAGTAATAAAATGGCAAAAGCCAGTTATGATGAAATGGATGCACTTCAGGAAAACTGAATAAAGTTGTACCTGATTTAAACAATAAAAGGGGTGAGGTTGCAACTCATAAAAAAACCCCAAAAATAAAAAAAATTATAAATTCAAAAAAATCTTATCATGCTAACTTAGAAAAGCTTAAAAAATGCCAAATAAAAGTTATAAAAGTTAAAGGCGTTAAAGCAATAAATCAAAAAATTAAAACAATTAAAAAACAAAACATGTTAAATATACATATAAACGCAAAAAGAATAAACGTACTCTTTAAAATTCCAAATGTTATTAAAGAGTACAACACAAAACATGGTTTTCTGGAAATGTTAAACATGATTTTGAGGAGAGTACATGAAAAGATACTTTTATACATAGATGGCGAATATGCTAATCTAAAAAACCCTGGGCAAAAACTTAAATCAAATGAGTACACTCAGGTAAAAACCATTGAATCACATGAGAGCGATAGTGACTCATATTCATGTGCATTCACCTCGAATGAAAATAAAGAAAATTTATTTAATGAGGAAAATAATTATGAACTCACCAATGATGAGATTCATAAAGGTGAAATAATATCACCAAAACAAGAAATTAAACTAATAGATTTAATTTCTAAACATAAAAAAGTATCTAGCAATGTATCTGCTCAATTATTAATGTATGAACATGGAACGAAAACTATTAAAAAAGTACCTCTTTATTCTTCAAATGAAAGAATAAAGAATAACTACAAGTATGGTGCGAAAAATTTATTCGAAAACGCATTAAAATGGTATTTAACAAACAATTATAAAAAATCTAAGTTATGCAAAAATGAAGATAAAACAACATTAAATAAATCCATAATACCCTATGCATTAATAAGAGATGCATTAAGTGAAATTAAAAAAAGTTATGGTCATAGTAGACCAAAAAATAAATATAAAACAATTTTATTAAAAAGTCACCTCTAGAACGATAAATTATAAATTGAAAAAATTACAAAGGGGGGCAATCAAATGATAAAGAAGATAGAAATGAAAAAGAAGAAGACGTAGACGATTGGATAGAAGAATTAAGAAGAAAAACAACAAATAAGTAAAAAAAAAAAAATTAATTTTTATAAAAAAAAAAAAAAAAAAAAGAAAATAAAAAATGAAAGTCTTATTAAATTAAAAATGTAATATTTGTTTTTGTTCTTAGTTTAAAATGAAAAAAAAAAAAAAAAAGTAATAATTAGTTAAAACGAAATATAGAATAATTATTTTTGATTATTTAATTAGAAAAAAAAAAATATATATGAATAAAATAAAATAAAAAATTGAGGTTAATTACAACGTAGATACTTATTTTAAGGTTTAGTTTCAAAGAAAAAATAATAAATACATTAATTACTTACGCAATTATAAAAAAAAAGTTTAGTTAATATGAAGACATTACACATGAAAAAATCTTATTTTATTTTGGGGGGCAAACCTCAACACCAGTATAGTTAATAAGGACGTAATTGGGTGTTTGAGCGCGCATCTTCGTTCAAGTCGCGTTAGAGAAAATAAAATCGATTTTTTCCATTAATTAATCTAATTAAAATTCAAAATCTATTTTAATTTGAGGGGCAATGTGAGCGCCCGAGTATGTACGGCCCTGAAACCGTACGATACTGGAAGATGCGCGCACAAACACCCAAAAAGACCAAAGTGGTTGAACATGCAAGCGCGCGTATGTATGTATACACGCTTGCATGTGTAAGTACCGCTGAAAATATACGGCGACTCTCCCTCTCTTGTACTAAGTTAGAAGAGTGGGAGAGAGACCTAAGAGAGCTGATGCATGCAGTGCGAGGAGCTCGTGACTCTCGTCACTCTCGGATCAGCTCTCCACGGGATAGTCATACTTTTCTTAAGGCAGCAACGGGCGATAGGCCAACGCATTGGCTTAAGCAAAGCAGACTTTACACGTGTTAACGTGTCTTATTGTAACTCGTACAGTTATAATTTTGTATGTTTTTTAAATAAAGAGCTTATTCAAGCAAAACGATTCCTCTCCTATTAACCCAGTGTTAAGCCCTGAATGTTAAGTCATTTGGTCCCTAACAACAACGGGCTTTTCACTTAATACTCTAAAAAATTACTAATAATTTTTCAATGAAAATGTCTGCTATAGCTAGGCAAGGTGTCCTAGCTATAAACGACTTTAACAAAACAACAAAGACACACAAAGAGTCTGCACAAGCTAGGCATGGCGCGCTAGCTTGTAACGACTCTATAATCATTAGATGATGTTGAAATAATTATTAAATAAATAATTAAATCAAAGTAATAGGTAGGAATGTTACATTGGCGCCCACTGGTTCTCAACCATCGTTGAGAAAACCCACGCGAGAATAGAGTCGCGGATTAACACTACTATTAAATAATAAAACTGGTGAAATAATATCACCAAAACAAGAAATTAAACTAATAGATTTAATTTCTAAACATAAAAAAGTATCTAGCAATGTATCTGCTCAATTATTAATGTATGAACATGGAACGAAAACTATTAAAAAAGTACCTCTTTATTCTTCAAATGAAAGAATAAAGAATAACTACAAGTATGGTGCGAAAAATTTATTCGAAAAAGCATTAAAATGGTATTTAACAAACAATTATAAAAAATCTAAGTTATGCAAAAATGAAGATAAAACAACATTAAATAAATCCATAATACCCTATGCATTAATAAGAGATGCATTAAGTGAAATTAAAAAAAGTTATGGTCATAGTGGACCAAAAAATAAATATAAAACAATTTCATTAAAAAGTCACCTCTAGAACGATAAATTATAAATTGAAAAAATTACAAAGGGGGGCAATCAAATGATAAAGAAGATAGAAATGAAAAAGAAGAAGACGTAGACGATTGGATAGAAGAATTAAGAAGAAAAACAACAAATAAGTAAAAAAAAAAAAAATTAATTTTTATAAAATAAAAAAAAAAAAAAAAAAAAAATAAAAAATGAAAGTCTTATTAAATTAAAAATGTAATATTTGTTTCTGTTCTTAGTTTAAAATAAAAAAAAAAAAAAAATTAATAATTAGTTAAAACGAAATATAGAATAATAATTTTTGATTATTTAATTAGAAAAAAAAAATATATATGAATAAAATAAAATAAAAAATTGAGGTTAATTACAACGTAGATACTTATTTTAAGGTTTAGTTTCAAAGAAAAAATAATAAATACATTAATTACTTACGCAATTATAAAAATAAAGTTTAGTTAATGTGAAGACTTTACACATGAAAAAATCTTATTTTATTTTGGGGGGCAAACCTCAACACCAATATAGTTAATAAGTGCGTAATTGGGTGTTTGAGCGCGCATCTTCGTTCAAGTCGCGTTAGAGAAAATGAAATCGATTTTTTCCATTAATTAATCTAATTAAAATTCAAAATCTATTTTAATTTGAGGGGCAATGTGAGCGCCCGAGTATGTACGGCCCTAAAACCGTACGATACTGGAAGATGCGCGCACAAACACCCAAAAAGACCAAAGTGGTTGAACACGCAAGCGCGCGTATGTACGTATACACGCTTGCATGTGTAAGTACCGCTGAAAATATACGGCGACTCTCCCTCTCTTCTACTAAGTTAGAAGAGTGGGAGAGAGACCTAAGAGAGCTGATGCATGCAGTGCGAGGAGCTCGTGACTCTCGTCACTCTTGGATCAGCTCTCTCACGGGATAGTCATACTCTGCTTAAGGCAGCAACGGGCGATAGGCCAACGCATTGGCTTAAGCAAAGCAGACTTTACACGTGTTAACGTGTCTTATTGTAACTCGTACAGTTATAATTTTGTATGTTTTTTAAATAAAGAGCTTATCCAAGCAAAACGATTCCTCTCCTATTAACCCAGTGTTAAGCCCTGAATGTTAAGGCATTTGGTCCTTAACAACAACGGGCTTTTCACTTAATACTCTAAAAAATTACTAATAATTTTTCAATGAAAATGTCTGCTATAGCTAGGCAAGGTGTCCTAGCTATAAACGACTCTAACAAAACAACAAAGACACACAAAGAGTCTGCACAAGCTAGGCATGGCGCGCTAGCTTGTAACGACTCTATAATCATTAGACGACGTTGAAATAATTATTAAATAAATAATTAAATCAAAGTAATAGGTAGGAATGTTACAACCTTTACCGTACCACTCACTCTAGAATCATGTGCAATTACATGTATTGTAGGGAGAGCTCAACAGTTCCACTATGAGTCAGTCTCGGTCATGACCAATCGTCACCACGAGCAATCCCGTGTCAAGACTCCGGAAGAAGTACACTGAGACCTTAGACCACGAGCAATCCCGTGGCAAGACTGGCTTCAACTGGCTTGTGCCGCTGCTTATATACTAACAGTCCATGATTCCACTGAAGTTCCACAGGAATGGAAACGGACCGATACACAGGTCTAGCAACCCAAGTCCAACCTGACGACTAAATACAGTTCTAGAAACCCAAGCATCGAATTATACACAATTAAGTATGGACTTTGAATTCTATACGCAATCGATTTATTACGGATCAAAGTTTAAATTAAGGTGTTCGAGTGCTTTATACAAAGGTATGTGTGTGTAAGTATACTTAACCTACTAATTAACTAATCCTCTACACCCTTGCATTACTAAACTAACGCCTTATCTGATTTTCAAAGTCGTAGGCAGTGTTGCTCTCTTCTTCCTGGCGGCGTTGTAGGCGGTGTTGCTCTCTTCTTTCGGTGGCGCTGGCAGTGGTAATAAGCTAGTAGTTTTTGGTAGACAGTCTTTATACAAGAAGAGATTAGTAGAGATTGCCAATGCCGTGTTAATAAAATGTGCCGAATTCGATCATGACGATCCTCGCGGTGCTTCTGGAATTATACGCGCAAAGCCCCTCCACGTCTACACGCGCGTAGAGAAGCAAGCGAGAGGGGAGGAGACAAACACATGAAACACGAGGCTTCCAGTGGCGTAGGTAAACTTACGGCAAAGTTTTCTTAATATATGGTGATTTCTCAAAATAACGTCCAATTTTGGTCTTCGTCAATTCAACAATTAAATAAATCTAAACAAATATTGAATATAAAGTAAAATAAATGTAGATTATCTTTCTCGAATATTTCCAATGATAAAAATAGATAAAATTGTAAATAAAAAACAATTTTAAACAAATAAAAACAAATTCCATTTATCACTTTCTAAAAATTAAATTAGCAGCTGTAATTTTTATATATAATAATTCGTTATTTAAAGCAGCACAGAATCTTTGTTTCAATGGAAAGTAACCGTATAAAAACCATTAGGATTTTACTTTCATATATTTTAGTTGTATTTTTTTCAGTCTTTTATAGCATAAATTTGTCGACGGAGTTTGTGATAGTTTACTTTTTTTTAATTTTTAAAAATGAAAATAATATATTTTCTCAAATTTTTAAATACATTAAAATATTCCTTGTTCTAAGTAGTTTAGGAATATAATTAGTAAATTTGTTTTTTTAATTTTACAGTAAAAAAATCAATTGAATTAATAAAAATTTAAAACGTATTTTTATTCAATTCCACTCCGTCGATACATAATTTCTTTTGATTAAAACAATAGAGAGCTTCGAAAATTCATAGAATGTTTTGGAAAATAAGTAATGATAAAATTTTTATATTATGAAAACATGAAAAGACACTGTCGGTATGTATTTACAATGTTATTCATTAAATTTTCCACTCCGTCGACAAATAAACATATTATTTATAATGATTCAATATTGAGTTTCAACGTATTATTCTTAAAAGTATACTTTTATATAATCTTTCATAGTATATAACTTGAAATCATCGATCGAGTATCTACACGTCATTAATTTAATAGAAAAAAATAAGTTAAGAGTAAATAAAGTTACGGGTAAAAAATTAAATATTTCTAAGAAATGTAAAAAATAATTATTTTTGCTTGGCTTTTTCTGAATGAAAAATAAATGATGTAAATTATCAAAAAATTAATTTACTTTGTTACTTTTAACCATTAATCCTTAAAACTAATTTATTAAATATGTAATTCGTTTCCAGTCCGTCGATGAAATTACTTTTAAAATATAATTAAAATAAAATTAATTTTAGTCAGTATTTTTTTATATTTGTGTGCATGAAATGCAACTGTTCTATTTGAAAACATTATTTATTTTAAAAAATTGTTGAAAAATTTTGTATTAATTCATTCTAATGGATTAAATTTATTAATTCAAGATGGGTAGGCCGGAGTAGAACCTGATACCGACCGAGTAACAATTGAGTTGTTTGTTATTTACTCTAGTTTTAAACGGTGTATCGGAGAAAAGTAAGTAACGCGAAAATATTATAAACATAAACTTTTACTTTGGCGTTACTTACTTTTCTCAAAAACAAACCGGTAGATATTTTTTTTCTTGTGCATAGATGTTCATAATAATAATATCTATTGCGCTCGACCTTTAATTTGAAGATACACCGATTAAAACTTGAGTAAATAACAAAAATGCTAATTAGACAAGGACAGCGAATCCGGCCTGCCCTTAACGATTAAAAATTAAACTTTTTTTCAGTAAAATATTAAAACAAAAAAAAATTAAATTAAATTTGTTAATTCCTCACGAATTATTGAGTAAGAATACTTTATGATACATAGAATGAATGTAATAAAAAAAAATATAAAGTATAATGTTAAAGCAACTATTTATAATTTAATATTTTTAATAATAAAATTTAATAAAATATAATGATAAAATAAATTTTATTGTAAATACAATTATAAAATTAAAAATTAATCTAAATTTAGCCATCAAATATATTAAATGTATTATATCAACAGTAAATTATATAGTATATATCAACATAGAAAATTGATAATGATATTTAAAGTAATCTCGTTAATAGAAAAATCTCGTTAAAAATCTCTGACTTACATGATCAAAAATTTATTTCAAAGTTAATGTAAAATGGATGAAAATAAGCTTTCCAAAAGCAATTTCTGAAGTGGCGAACAATGAGTAATTTCTATTACTATATATTACATGTAAGAACCAATAGAAAACTTCAAAATTTAGGTCTGTAAAAAATCATGCTAACTCTCCTCTTCATTTACAACAAGAAGTATTGTTATGATCTTCTCTATAAAACATCAGGATTTTCAGAAAAAAATGATGGAGTTGGGACTTTTCCAAAAATTTTGAAAAATTCCCAAATTTCAAGGATCTATAGCTTTTCATCCTTCCAATCTAAATCCTTGAAATTTTTTTTACATATTTTGGGTAAAAAAAGGAATATATTCTTAGAGTTTCAGCGATTTTTATTTCCTTGCTCTTCCAGTTGGTGTGAAATGTCCCATATATATATACAGTGTATGTATGTATGTATTGACGTGAAATTTTCCATATATGTATACTTTTTCATATATATATATATATATATATATATATATATATATATATATATATATATATATATATATATATATATATATGGGGCATTCTTTGTGAATCGGTACCCCCCTCCTCCTCCAAAATTGTAGTGGACTAAAAAAATTGTATTGCGGCTTAAAATCTTCCTTTTATCATCTATTTTCAGATGCAGACTGGCGTTTTTGAAAATTCATTATGGTGGCTCCTATATGGTGGCCAAAACTTGGAAAGTTCGTAAAATTTTTTCGAAATTTCACGATAACTTGTTCAGTTTGGAATTTTTTGTTTTTTTTTCACTAAAAATGAATAGAGCACAAAATTTTACATAGAAATATGGTATTATAGTCAAGGTCAAACCACTTTTTGAAGGTTATTTTTTGCAATCCTTATTTTGAATTGTTTGGCTATTATTTCGGCTGAAAACGGATCTTGAAACAGTAAGCTCTCACATTCTTGAGATCGTCGCTTACGATCCTCATGCCCGTATGATTTCAGCATGTTTTGGTTAAGGTCAAACGGAAGTCAAACACCTCAATTCGAATAATATAATTTTTTTTACTTTATTTTTTTAGCACTTACAATGCATATGCGGACAGTTTAGATTTGCGTTTTTATAATATTAAACAACTCATAAATAGTATTCTTCTTTGTTAAAATTTTAACCCTGCACTCCTATATTTTTTTCTTTGTTTAAATAATTTTTTTACTTACAATGCTTACGCGAAAACTTTAGATCCTCGTTTTTATAATATTAAACATTTTACAAATTTATTTTATTCGTTGTAATATTATATTTTACACAGCGTGCGGGAATTTACTTTCCCGCACGTTTTTTTCCGTGTGAGAATTTTTTTTCGCCATTCTATCCCTAAAATCTCAACTTTGTTACTCTTTTTTTTTGCTCTCATGGCGAAAAATATACTACGCAACTAGTATGGAAAGGCTTTTTTACGAATCTCGTTGCGACCCTCACCTTCAGCTCAGGCCATAAACTTCTCGTTTCGTAAATAAAGCCTTTCCATTCTCGTTACGTAATGTACTATTTTCGCACGCTTTTTTTGTGTGGGAATAGGACACTTTCCGTACGGAAAATCGTGTGGGAAATCGAACTTTCCGCACGCCATGTGGAAATAGTACATTACGTAACGGGTATGGAAAGGCTTTATTTACAAAACGAGAAGTTTTCGGCCTGAGCCGAAGGTGAGGGTCATAACGAGATTCGTAAAAAAGCTTTTTCATACTAGTTGCGTAGTGTATTTTTCACCATTAGAGCCAAAAAACAGCAACGAAGTTGCGATTTTAGGGTTAGAATGGCGAAAAATATTTTACATTTATTTGTTTTAACAAAATATTTATTTTAAACATATTATTTTTATAGTGAAATTCGCGAATATTCATACGGTCAATTATTTTTATAGATAACTCACCTTTTAAGTTGTGTCTTAAATATAACACTACTACTACAGGTTACTTTCTTAAGATGTTCATTTTATTAAGGTTACACTATTAACATCAGAATATAAGTTCGCAAATTATGAGGTCCAAACTTATCTCGACGTGGAATTTTCTGTTCATTCAGAATCAGAAGTAAAAAAAATTATATTATTTCAATTAAGTTGTTTGACCTCCGTTTGACCTTAACCGAAACATGCTGATATCGTATGGGCATGAGGATTATTGATATATGTACGAAAATTAATATAATCTTTTAATAAATATTCTTTATATTATTTTAACTAGAAAAAGTAACGTATAAAGATTCCTAAAGTTACATAGAAAATACAAACATATTAAGTTATAATCTGTAAGAACTGTATATACGAAACCGATTGTAACATTCATATATACTCACACACTCATATACTATAAACAAAATAATAATTTAGGATAAGGTTCATAGAGCACAAAGTGCATGGCCATCTAGTTAGTTCAAGTCTAACAGCATAAGAGAGAGCACAAAATAAAGACTTATAAAAATCACTTGCTTGTGCTTTCTGACTACACCTTCTTCCTTTAAATTCCAACAGGTTATGAGCCCAAGCACATAGCTAAGGTGTATGTAGTGCGAAATAAGAAAATATATAAATAATAAATAACTTTTTTAATTAAAAAAATTAATTTTAAAAATAATAATAATAAGTGCTTTTGATAAGTATATGCGTTAAGATATACTGCAAAAATAAGTGAAGATACAAAAAAGACAAAAAGAAACATTAAGAGTAGGCCGGATTCGCTGTCCTTGCCTAATTGAGATTTTTGTTATTCATACAAGTATTAATCGGTGAATCTGCAAATTGAAGGTTAAGCGCAATACATATTATTATTACAAATATTCATGCACAAGAAGAAAAAAATCCATCGCTTTGTTTTTAAGAAAAGTAAGTAACGCGAAAATATTATAAACATAAACTTTTACTTCGGCGTTACTTACTTTTCGCAAAAACAAAACGGTAGATTTTTTTGTTGTTGTGCATAGATGTTCATAATAATAATATCTATTGCGCTCAACCTTTAATTTGAAGATACGCCGATTAATACTTGAGTAACTAACAAACAACTCAATTGTTACTCGGTCGGTATCAGGTTCTACTCCGGCCTGCCGTTAAGCCCTTTGATGGTGAAAAATATAGCATATTAAAATATCGTATTCGCGCTTTAGTTGCAGAAGAAGATGCATTTAAAGTCTTAGACGAAAATATTCCTGATAAACTAGATGATAATTGGAAAAAATCCGAAAGAATTGCTAAGGGTATTATTATTGAATATTTGTCTGATTCAATGCTTAGTTTTTCAACAGAAGCAGATACAGCAAAAAGTGTCATCGAAAAATTAGATGCGATTTATGATAGAAAAAGTTTAGCAACGCAATTGGCGATTGAAAAGAAGCTTTTAACACTTAACGGCAGGCCGGAGTAGAACCTGATACTGACCGAGTAACAATTGAGTTGTTTGTTATTTACTCAAGTATTAAACGGTATATCTTCAAATTAAAGGTTGAGCGCAATAGATATTATTATTATGAACATCTATGCACAAGAAAAAAAATTCTGCCGTTTTGTTTTTGATAAAAGTAAGTAACGCCAAAGTAAAAGTTTATGTCTATAATATTTTCGCGTTACTTACTTTTCTCAAAAACAAAGCGATGGATTTTTTTCTTCTTGTGCATAAATATTTGTGATAATAATATCTATTGCGCTTAACCTTCAATTTGCAGATACACCGATTAACACTTGAGTAAATAACAAAAATCTCAATTAGACAAGGACAGCGAATCTGGCCTGCTCTTAAATTTAAAGGAACAATACCTTCATCAAAACATCTAATCAACTTCGATGAAATGGTAGTTGAATTACAAGCAGCAGGAGCAACGTTAAGTGAAATGAGTAATATTGCTAGACTTTTATTAACGTTACCGAATTTATATGATGCACTTGTCACCGCTATTCAAACTCAGTCAGATAAAGATTTAACTCTCGCCTTTGTAAAAATAAAATTACTAGATTATGAAATAAAATTAAAAAATGAACAGAGTGAAACAAGTGTAAAAGTATTGCAAACAGAAACTATATCAAGTAATGAAAAGAAAATTAAAAAGCATAAAAATTTCAAAGTAAATTTTAAAAGAAAACAAAATAATAGTTATAAAAATAAAAAGTTTTATAAAAATAAAACTACTACTATTGAGAATCAACAACGGACGCTGCATACGATTCAACCGCAAAATGATGATCGTAGTTTTGCATTCATGACAGCGGATGAAGCTAAATTTAAAAATAATGATCTAACAAAAATTATTTTCATAGTAGACTCAGGAGCCACAGATCACGTAGTCAAAGAAAATAAAATATTCAAAACTTTATCAACTTTGGAAAAACCTATTAAAATATCAATAGCAAAGAGAGGAGAAACAATCGACGCCACACACATTGCAACGATAGCAGTCAAAACAAATCTCGATGTATCGGGCATTCTTGAGAATGTACTATATGCACTAGATGCAACAACAAATCTTTTGTCTGTGCGCCGTATCCAGCAGGCCGGAACGAGCGTGATTTTTGGTGAATCTGGAGGTGTAATTATAAAAAGAGGTGGTAAGACGATTCTAACTGTTAAGTCAATAAATAATTTAATATGCATAGTTTTTACTGAAGATAATACGTGTAATAAAACGTATGCAAATAATACAATTATTTTAAATGCATATAAATTATGGCACGAACGTTTAGGCCACATTAAAAAATCTAAAGAGTACCCCCCGTTAAGATAGGTAAAATGCCCTCCCTCATATATTTTAAAACTAATATTTTTTCTTGTTTTTATAGTAATTAAGATTAGGTTTTGTTATATTTATAGTTTCCTAACACATACCCTAACCTCAACATAACCTAAAAATCACTTTTTTTATAAAATTTTTTTTTTATCTGGAAGGATAAATGATATTAATCCCGCGAAAAACATATGACTAGGTCTTAGCACTCTCTTCAACTGTGATTTTTTGCGAGTCCTAGAAAGCAGTTTTTCTAACCTAAAAATAACATTTAAATCATAAAATCTCCGTAACTTTGCTGTGGGAGGGGCTACAAGTAATTTTCTGGGCTTAAAATTTGTATTTTTAAAAAACAAATAAAGTTTATGATGACCAAAAATTCGATTCTGGCATGGCGCCATGGCGAAAAACTCGAAAAACCATTTTTCCATAGGTTTTCTATCGGTTATTGGTCTCTAGCAACTCACAAATCATTTTTAAAGAAAAAAAAAATAGCTTCATTGGATTCTACATGAAAAAATACATTGAAAATATGCATAATAACTTCAGGAATACTTGGATGCTGTTACAAAACAATTAAAAAAATAAAATAATTCTAAAATTATTACATAGCTACTTTGCGTCGTTGCTGCATTTTATGTTTTTATGACCTTGGTCATCTCTTTAGAGTCTCAAAGCTACTATTCAATGTATCGATAGGCAAATTATGTCCACTACACCCGAAAAACAGAAACAAATACTAGACAGATAACGTTAACTCCTATATATACATATATATATATATATATATATATATATATATATATATATATATATATATATATATATATATATATATATATATGTGGAATAACTTGCTATCCCTCGTATATACATAAGGAATAGTGAGTTGTTCTTAGGAAACGCAAATTATTTTTCTTATACATAGATAAAAAACCAATGTTTATCTATTCCTGTAACTATTCTTTTTAGTGTTCTTTTTTAGCTTGTAAGAGACCTAACATGTTTTCTGTCCTCCATAAATCACGAACTCGGTAGATTTGAACAATTAAATGATTCTAATTAGGTTCCAAATTCAAAAATTAAAAGATCATCATCTCTTTAGAGTCATAAAGCTACTATTCGATGTATTTACAGCCAAATTACGCATTGCACGCTATTGCACGCTAAAATAAGATTTTTAAACATAACTGAAGTAACGGTCGTATCATCTGTCTTTTTGTATTACAGTAGACTCTGGATACAAGATAATCAACGGGCCTTCAGGAGAGGAATTTTCTTGAAAATTCTTTCATACAAAAAGTCCCCAACACGCTTGAGTCAAGAGTGATACCCACACCTACTGTTTTGTTGTGTGAGTTGTATCCAACATGCGTGTATATTCTGTCTCTCTCACTTTCACAGTGGTGGGATAACGCAAATACTTTGGCTCACGCCCATATTTAGAAGAAAGAGCTCGAAATCTCTTATATCGCAATCTCTTGTATCGAGAGATCACTGAATCATTAGAGAGAGAATTTGGAACTTAATTGGAATCATTTAATTGTTCAAATCTATCGAGTTCGTGATTTATGGAGGACAGAAAACATGTTAGGTCTCTTACAAGCTAAAAAAGAACACTAAAAAGAATAGATACAGGAATAGATAAAC